>JBBBDQ010001759.1:450000-777500 GCA_037127315.1 Ascarosepion bandense | reverse complement strand
TCATTCACTAATGAATTGGAGCACTCTGGCTATTGGGCGTGTATAATGACAATATACATGCTAAAAAGTCTGCCGCCTTCTACCGTGTGCCCATGGTCCAGAGGTAGAACCGCTGACTGACACCACTTCGGTCGGGTTTCAATCCTGGGTTAAAAGCAATTGGAGTCTAACCATACTGATGAGCTCTGCGGATGACTATATATATATATATAAAATTTTGAGAGGAAAACTAAACACATAGACAGTTATAAATCAGGATTTATTTCGACAATGTAAATTTGCATAGAATTTTTTTAACAGCTGATAGAGACAATGTAAGTAAATTTACATTGTCAAAATAAAAACTGATTTCTAACCATCTGTGTTGATATTTCATCTCAATATTTTATAATGCTCTGAATACTATCCATCAAGCACTCTATTTTTATCTAATTAATAATTTATATTAATTGGATAAATCTTTTGGCTTATCTTATCCATCTTTATGGCTCTGCCATTCTCTCCTATATATATATATATATATATATATGTATATTTGTAAACTTATCACTATACTTGTTTCGAAAAACCCTCCAAGTATATATGCAGAAGGAAAAAATGGATGTAAAAAAAGAAAGAGCTAAGCACGTAAACATCAGTCAAAGTACGTAGCCCAAAGAAAAAAAAAAAAACCTGAGACAAGTAATCTATAACAAAAAAGCGCTCAATATGTAAGCAGAGCAGACAAAATAGATAACCTAAAGAGCCAACAAACCTACCTAGGTTTCACCTAACCGGCTCCAGCCAGCCTTCCCTGAAGATCCGGTTAGGTGAAACCTAGGTAGGTTTGTTGGCTCTTTAGGTTATTTATTATATATATATATTAGGTTAGCCATAAAGTCCTGACTCATTTAGAAACCAAATAGCAAACAACAAATCTTGATCCCTGTCTGGTACAATTTCCAAGGAGTATGGCATTTCGAGCTTGTTCCACATGGTTGTGCCATCAACGCTAAATTGCATTGCCAACTCCTAAACTGTTCATCCGATAACTAAAGGAGTAACCAGCTTTGGTCAATCAAGGTCGAGCTGTGTTTCAGCAAGACAATTTGAGGACACACACTGCTAGGCTGACTAAAACAGATGAGATAAGATGAAATTCTTCCACATTTACTTTTTTTTTGTGGTACAGTGGATATCAGCTCTGAACGAGAAACCGGGGAGCCGAGTTCGAATTCCAGCTGAATCCATTGTATTCACTTACGCGCAAATGCCCTTGGGAAAGGTATTAATCCGTCTCTTCCTTCCAGTTATGGGTTAAATAGCAGGAAAGATTGGGTTTTATAGCCTTGGTCGGCAACCAGTCTACCGCAGAAAGCAATGGCAACCTACTGCGGGATAACCTTCTGCCCAGTCAGTCATGTCTCTTTCGAGACATGATCGCCCAAGCGTGTATCACGTATGGCACCTAAACTGACTGACTGAATATAATAGTCGAAAACATGATTAAGGCTTCTACTGGGCATAAAGTGGAGGATCGGTTTTATATTGTTATGAAGTAGTAAACTGATCCCCCACTAATTACAACTTAATAATATAATACACCTCTTCCCCCTCTAGTTATGAGTCAAATAACAGGACAGATTGGGTTCTATAGCCTTGGTTGGCAACCAGTCTACTGCAGAAAGCAATGGCAACCTACTGCGGGATAACCTTCTGCCCAGTCAGTCATGTGTCTTTCGAGACATGATCGCCCAAGTGTGTATCACGTATGGCACCTAAACTGACTGGTATCTGGGACAGATTTGGTTGTTGGATGATCACTGGCAGAAGATCGTCATGAATGATGGACCTTATTTTGAAGAATAAATGTTGTGTTACTCTGTAAAATGTTGTTTTCTTTCTGCTTCCTAAGTGTTAGGACCTAATTACCACAGCATAAAATATAAAAAGAAATGTAAAAACAAAAAAAAATTACACTTGTTGCCAAGAGGTATGGCCATACTTTCCAATCTGGTAGTGGATGGTACTCTCACAAGGTCAGAGACGAAGATAAGGAAAATAACCAACAAAAGCCAGACAAACAACAAAAGCCAGGATTATAATTTAACAATGTTTAATATAATACAAAAAGGGAAAAAATGTCTGTGTGGAAAGGTGTGTGCAAGCGATATGAGGATAAAAAACACTTTTGTCTGTCATCTGAAATAAAAAATATACACTTTTTTCCGTGTATTGAATACTGCTGCTACATCTGGTCGGGTGCCCCTGCTATTTTCCTTGGGATTTTTGACAAAATACAACGGAGAATCTGTAATGTGATCGATACCGACTTGAAAGACCAGCTGCAGTCACTCTCTCACCGGCATGACATGGCTTCCCTGTGCCTCTTCTATAAATACTTTCAAGGCTTCTGCTCCGATGAACTTAGATCACTGATGCCTCCTAGGTACGAATTTGCACGAGATACTAGATTAGCAACTAGGTCCCACCCTTTTCCAATTAAACCGATAAAATGTAACCGCAATTTCTACTCCAATAGCTTCTTTTCTTGCACTTCCTGCTTGTGGAATTCTCTTCCACATACTTGCTTCCCTGACAGCTACAATCTCCAGGAGTTTAAATGTAAGATCAATAGACACCTCCTAACACACTAACTCGCATCCATTCTCTCAAACACTCTTCCCATCTACCCAACCCTCATCCTCGGTATCCTTACCCATCTATCACCCTCCTTCTGACATTTTGTATATCTAACCACTCCTTCTCATCACCTTCCCCTATGTAACCCCCTGTGCAATAGTGGTAGTGGAATGCCTTGCTTGGGGTGAAATGATTAAAAAAAACATTTACTTTTCCTTTAGGTCAGTTATTTACTTTCATTTCAAAGTTGCAAGCTTCTGTTGCCAAATGATTGTTGTTTTTTTTTTTTTTTTTTTTTTTTGACAGTCTCAACAGCATAAAAGTAGTTTTCTTTCATTTGTAAAGATTTAATGTTGAGTTGACTGGTGTGTTCTTAGTTTTGCTTAACTGGAAGTATCACACATGCCCTTATGTTTGGTGATTAACACACTTAGTAATTTGCTTTTTGACTATTTAGTCAATCAAGTAAATGTTTGTATGTGGCATAAGATTAGTGTTAGTGAGTTGGATGCAATTTTCAGTCACTTCATTAGTCAATCTCCTTATTAGGTTAATAACATAAAAAGAAATGTTTATCCCTTGATGCCCACTGTTCAATAGGTTCTTGAGTATTTTTGCAGCAGCTATCTTTCATACTAGGTCACATGACTGTTTGATGTGCTATTTTTAGCTCTTATTTGATCTAGTTTCTAAGGGTCATTGTCTAGCTCCTGTCAATTTGACTGCTGATTTTGTAAGGTCACCGGAAGAGAAAAGATAAATGTGTGTGTGTGTGTGTGAGAGAGAGAGAGAGAGAGAGAGAGTGTCAATTTAGTATAGGGAGAGATAAAAGTGAATATGTGAGAAAGTGAGAACATAACACTAAGTGAGTCAGGACTTTCTTGTCAACCTTTGTATATATATATATATATATATATATATATATGTATGTGTGTGTGTGTGTGCATATACAGTAGGTATTAAAAGTATTTAACACATTGATTTTTTTCATAAATTTCACAAAAAAATTGTTCAATTTGAATGATATTTACTTCAAATATTTTAATGAACATTTTCTATCTAAACACAGAGTAAGATTGAAAAACATTTTTATGTACTTTTATTGCTAATTGACTGAAAAAGTATTTAACATCTATATAAATAATACAGTTAAAAGGGTATTTTAAATCTATTTTCAGTTATTTTGATATAGTTTTTACTTCAACCAATCACAGGTTATCTTCAATGCATGTATTAACCAAGTAGGTCACTGAATTGGTGCATAGTGATAACAGGTGTGACTGTCCCGCTACATAAACTTATTAAAATGGTTAAAACAAAGTCAAATGATATGCAACAAAAGATTATGAAGCTGCACAATGATGGTAAGGGATATTGAAAAATTGGTCAAGATTTAGATTTACTTGTGTGGACATTCGGTGCTGTTGTTTGAAAGTGGAAAAAAAATCAGTGTAACCCGGATATAAGAGAGTTGTCAGGACTGGATAAAAGTTCTTTTATATCTGGGTTTGGTCTATTTTATATATCAGTATAACCTGGATATAAGAGAAATTTTCTCTGGTCCCAAATTAAAGCCTGTGGTAATGCATATAAAATAGACCAAACCCGAATATAAGAGAAACTCGGATATAAGAGAAACTTTTATCCGGTCCAAACAACTATCTTATACGAGGGTTACACTGTACATTACCACAGGCTCTAATTTGGGACCAGAGAAAATCGCTCTTATATCCGGATTTCTCTTATATCCGGGTTATACTGTACTACTGAAAATATTTAAAGGAGTGGTGATCTGCATAAATTAAACATGACTACTGAGCGATGTATAGCCAGAATGTGAAAAAACAACCATTTTTGAGTCAAAGAGAAATTCAGAACAATCTGAAAAATGCTAGAATGGAAGTAAGTAAAGATACAATTAAGAGATTATAGTGGGTTGCTTATCTATTCTTTTACCATTGTAGTGGGAGTTCATTCTAGAGAAGCGTAGTTGTATACTGTTGCAGGTTAACGGAATTTGACCTTGTGGTAGATAGCCCACTATAAGTCATAAAATGATTATAAAATCAAGAAAAGCAAATTGAGTTGAAAAATAACATACAATTAAATTAATACTTGAATATAGGTCCAACTAAGGTTAAAATGTTCATGGCAAATCATAAGCTGAAAGAGATTTAAGGCTTAGGAATGTGGGGAGCGTGTAAATGAGGAATGTCTTTGATGTAGTCGCACCTTAGGTCAGTAAGCAGTTTTGAGACAGGGGAGAAGGAAAGAAGCAAGTGTAGTAGCCACTTGACTTAGGTCAAGGGGATATTGATTACATTCTTCTCCTCGAGGTCTGCCTGCTTGCTGGAGTCTGTATCCGTTTTATATCTGCTTTTTGGATCACAGCAGCTCGTTTGGGATTTCACACTTGTATTTGATTCTGGGCTTCTCATTGGCTGATAAATAAAATTCACGTAGGCTCGCGAAATGGAAATTTAATATTTGATTAATTTTTATTTTTCAACCGGAACATCTGCACGAACCCAGATGCGCAACGACGACTTTTGGTCATTTGCTTTCTGGTCGTTATAGAGCAAACATCCGGTCTCTCGTTTTTGCTTGGTCGGTATCACCACAAGATCACTGAATTGTACATGCCTGTATTCTAGATCACCAAGAAATACTGCACTATTAAAAAAGAAACATGTGCAAGGCTGTTTGAAATTTGTTAAAAAGTATGAACATAAATCAGATGAATTCTAAAAGAAAGTTATTTGGACAAATGCAATGAAAATTGAGCTTTTCAGGAGAAATATGTGCACCCAAATATGGGGGGGGGGGAAAGGAACTGAACACAACCCAGTAAACACCATCACAACAGTCAAAAATGGGGGAAGTGTAATGATTTGGAGTTGTTTTTCATATAATGGAGTAGGAGAAATGGAAGTCATCAAAGGAAGAATGAATACAGATTTTGTATTCCAACAGGACAACAATCCAAAGCACAGGGCTAAAACAACTCAACACTGATTCGATGAAAATGGAACTGATGTTATAAGATGGCCTAGCCACTCGCTCAATCTCAATCCAAGAGAAAATTTCTGGAAAAACTTGAAGTTGAGAGTACATGCAAGAGATCCAAAAACTATCAAGGAACTGAAGAATGTCTGTGAAGAAGAATGAGTGAAAACTGCCAAAATCTTCATGCAAGAATCTCTTTCAAAGGCTATAGAAAATGACTAGAAACTGTAAGGCAGAACAGAGAATATGCTACTAAATATTAACAAATCATGTTAAATACTTTTGCAGTCAAATTTGAAAATTGGCAATAAAAGTACATAAACAATGTTTCTCAATTTTACTGTGTTTAGTTATACGATATTCAGTAAAATATTTGGAGTATGTATTATTCAAATTGAACCATTTTTTGTGAAATTCATAAAAATCTGATGTGTTAAATACTTTTGATACCCACTGTATGTGTGTGTGTATATATATATATATATATATATATATATATATACTACCAGTATAGCCCAGTGTTGCTTGGGTTGAATGAAAGTTTTTTATACATAATTGATTTTCTGCACTATTGTAAGAACTGCAACCTTGAAACTTCTGAATATCGTTTCTTATGTCTTTGTCTATAAGTGTATCAAATTTGATTAAAATCGAACCACTCCTTCTATAACCCGATTTTTTGATTATTGATATTTATTGGGGGTACCTTGACACAAGACCTAGCTAAGAACACTTGCAAACACTTATAGTACAACTGTGTAAATTTTCAAGAAAATCGGTTCAGCCGTTTCGGAGTCTACAGGTAACAAACACACACACACAGACACAGTTCCATTTATAAGTAAGTTATATATATATATAAATTAATACAAATATAAAGATTGTCACTTAGCTGATTGGTGTTACCTTCAACATCTTGATTCCAGAGTTTTGCAAACGGGCCCACTAGCAATCATTCCATCCACTCGTTGGGAGATGTCAGCAAGCAATTGATTCTTAATATTTCTTGTTTTTTCTTTAAATATACACTTTTGATTAATGCAATGACGATTTTCTTTTTTATAGTGTGTATGTGTGTGCACATGCACCTACCTAGACATGCGTGCATACACACACACACATATATATGTAGAATGTTGTGGCTATATATATATATATATCTATTGATTGTTTAATTACTCAGTTTTTGGTCACAATGAAATTAGACCATTACACAGTTGTATTAAAAAGTGTTCAATACATTTATATTGTAGAATTTTTTAATGTTTTTCATTTGGAAACAAGTTATTTCATGACCTCGACAGGTAGAAACTGACGTCTTCACCAAAATATTCAGTTGAAATTAGATAGACAGAATATGTCTTGACTGAAATCAAGGTAAGGTAGAAACAGAGGTCACAAAATAATTCATTTCCAAACAAAAAATAAATTATATATATATATATATATATATATATATATATATATAGGATTAATACAAATAAAATGTCACCTCAGCATCTTGACTCCAGACTTTCATAGTTAAATCTTTTTCTAATTGTTAAGTCTGCTCATCAAGTTTCAGCAATTGACATATACACACTGTTATATAAGACTAACATAAATATCTTTAAAATCACTAAAAATTGTTAAGAACCTCATTCTTTAAAAGATTTTCAGCAAAAGCATTAATTTTTTTGTAACTGATAGTAATGTTTGAAAGTTTGTGAAGACCAGGATTTTAAATGTTTTAGAGACATTTTCAAAATATTGGTCTATACGAGACTTTGTATATGTTCTATCTTTGATATTAAGTATAGTTAGAGTGTATCTAGTATCACTAGTAAGCTATTATATAAAGTTTTGTTGGATAACATTGACAAGTTCTGTCTGTCTACTATTTTATTAAATTTTTTAAATTTTCCAATAAGTTGTTTTATATAGTTGGTAAACTTTTTAAAATTACTTTTTTTTCTTAAATTACTTTTGAATATTGCTAGATTTGTTTTCAAGGATTTTACTCTTTGTTTCTGGTTTTCTGTAATTCTGGTACTCCCTTGTTTGCAGGAATCAATTTCAAGTATATTGAGTAACAAAAGACAAAGTTTAACCCTTTGTTGCATATTGGTTACAATTGTAACCTTTCTCTAACCTTTGTTTCATATTGGTTACAATTGTAACCTTTCTCTAACCTTTGTTTCATACTGGTTACAATTGTAACCTTTCTCTAACCTTTGTTTCATACTGGTTACAATTGTAACCTTTCTCTAACCTTTGTTACATACTGGTTACAATTGTAACCTTTCTCTAACCTTTGTTACATACTGGTTACAATTGTAACCTTTCTCTAACCTTTGTTACATACTGGTTACAATTGTAACCTTTCTCTAACCTTTGTTTCATACTGGTTACAATTGTAACCTTTCTCTAACCTTTGTTACATATTGGTTACAATTGTAACCTTTCTCTAACCTTTGTTTCATATTGGTTACAATTGTAACCTTTCTCTAACCTTTGTTACATATTGGTTACAATTGTAACCTTTCTAACCCCTTTGTTACATATTGGTTACAATTGTAACCTTTCTCTAACCTTTGTTACATATTGGTTACAATTGTAACCTTTCTCTAACCTTTGTTTCATATTGGTTACAATTGTAACCTTTCTCTAACCTTTGTTACATATTGGTTACAATTGTAACCAATATGTAACAAAGGGTTAATAGATAACACTAAAATATTTTATAGGACTCATTGCAAATAAAGATTCAAAGTTCTGGATATTCAAGGGAATCAGCCAACATTAAATAGGGTCTCTTTCTCCATAAGAATTCGTGTGTATTAAAAAAACAAAGAAGAAATCATGTAAAATTTCAGTTGAACCATTATAAATGACTTCAACTTCACTGAATGCTGGAAATTAGTTAAAAGCCAACAAAAACAAAATTCTTGAAAACAAATGTAACAACGTTTGAAAATACTCAGTGGGGAAAAAAACTTTGGAAACATTATAGATCATATAAAATATTTAGAAATTTAAAAAAGGAAATAAAAATTTGGATAGACAGAGTATGTTGAGATTATTCAAGAAAACTTGTTTGAAAGAATTTTTACTGCTTAAATACACCTTTTGAGAGAATATATATTTTACATATATTGTTAAATATAACAGACAATGAATGTCTACTGTTTAATTATGAACCATTCTAAACATTTTATTTGGCTTTAATTTCAGGTGAAAATAAAGACAAAAATTGTCCAACATTTGGATATTTTTTTTATTGTGCTGGTTCTAAGCTTTCAGCTCACATGAGCCATCTTCAGAGAGGTTACAGGGATTTAACATAAAGATATCCACCATCAAATATGATATATATATATATATCGTGAGATGGAAGAATTATGGTCTAAATTACTCAAAATTGAAAATTATCTTAAAATACTAAAGAGCAAATTTATTCAATAAAATCGCCATTAGCTTCAACCATGGCCCCCAGGTGACTTCAGAATCTCCTGCAACAGTCTCCTTATTTAAGTTGTGAATACTACTATAATCCTTGTCTAATGTTCATCTTTAGTGTTACAAGGAATTTTGTTGGTCTCTTGCTCAACTATACTTCACACATAATAATCAGGGGGGTTGCAGTCTGAGGAGTTAAATGTAAGAGGTGATGTGGTCAGAAATTATCTGACAGCCAAGTAAGACGTCCCAGTTCAATTATTGTCTTCCCCTATGTGGATTGGGGTCACAGGTTCGAATCATACCGAATGATGCACATTTTCATAACAAAAATTTATCGTAAATAATCAGGCCGGTAGAAATAAATATATATACTTTTGATTATAAACAGAATATCTACTTAAACACGAGTATCGATCAAAAATAATGTTCAAACAAATAATTTCAAATTGTTGGTTTGTTTATAACCATTTCATTAATCTCCCTTACTGTCTCATCTTATATACTTTGCTTGATATTTCACATCATTTATTTTATCTGAAACCTCCTGACAAGTCAACTGAACAATTACAAGACGATTCATTTTCAAAACTCTGATGTCAAGGTGCTGCAATCAGCTAAGTGACTAATTTTATATTTGAATTAATCCTAGATTTTCCTTGTACATTATCTGTAGTACTCTGAAATTTTGTCCTTTGGAAAGTCTTTCTCTACATATATTCTTTGGTGTATCGAGGCAGCAAATAATTTTCTAAACAGATAATGGTAATTCAAGTAATTCAATTTACACTGATATCCAAGCAACTTTTTTGCATCTTTCTCAAGAAAATATTGTGAAAACAAATTGTTCATCAAAGAATATATTTTCTAAACATATACTGTTAAATATAAGAGACAATGAATGTCTATTATGTTTAATCATGAGCCGTTCTAAACGTCGTATTTTGGTTTTAATTTCAGTTGAAAATAAAGACAAAAATTCTCCAACATTTGGATAACTTTTTATTAAGTTTGTTCTAAGCTTTCGGCTCACATGAGCCACCTTCAGAGAGATTATTAAGATGGTAACGCAATAACATCCACCATCAGTGACGATTTTATTTTGTGTTGACATAAAACTCCACTAGGCAACAGCAAGAGTTACCAAAAATAACAAACATAGTTCGCAAATTTGCAATGCAGTTCTATGACGTCACACCACGTGATAGCGCGAAATGACAACAGAACCATGTATTCAAATGCAATGTAATGTGTGATAACCAGATTTAAATGTGATTTTATTAAGTGTGGGTTGTTTGGATTTAATGTACATGGCCTCCAATATTGTAGAATTTTTATCTTTATTTTCAACTTAAATTAAAGCCAAAATACGACATTTAGAATGGCTCATGATTAAACATAATAAACATTTATTGTCACTTATATTTAACAGTATATGTTTAGAAAATATATTCTTTGATGAACAATTTGTTTTCACAACATTTTCTTGAGAAAGATGCAAAAACAGTTGCTTGGATATCAGTGTAAATTGAATTACCTGATTCTTTATATACTAGCATACTTAACATCTACTTCTGGGAATTACAAACAAATTGTTTATAGGACTATAAGTTTATTTACCTTACCTACTTGAAAGTGATTAAACAAACTGAATACTAAACATGAAAAAAAATACTTAAGAACTTTTATGTTTTTTTCTTATTTCTCATATAAATTCAATTTCATCATATGTTTAAGTTTTATTAAAATTCTAATCATCGCTTTTTATAAGAATAAACATTATTGAAGTTGGAAGATAGTTAAAATAAAATCAGTGCCAATAGAAAGTCCAATCTTTTTGACACACTTATTTTTGTAGGGAGTGGGGAACAAGTTTGCCAAAATTATATATATATATATATATATATATATATATATACACTATAGTCATCCGCAGACACATCTGTTTCACTGTATCACAGCTCATCAGTACGGTTAGACTCGATTGTTTTTTAACCCAGGATTGAAACCCGACCAAATTGGCGTCAGTCGGCGATTCTACCTCTGAGCCATGAGCATTTGGTAGAAGAAGGCAGACTTTTAGTGCGTATATCATTATACACACCCAATAGCCATAGTGCTCTAATTCATTATTGAATGAGTGATGCGTATATGCCGGAGTAGCTACTGTTTTCAAAGTTTCCCATTCTTCCAGAGTGCTCAATCAGAGTGTGAGAGCGTAAATACTATATATATATATGTGTGTGTGTGTGTGTGTGTGTGTGTGTGTGTGAGATGCCTCCTGGCTGGTCGTTCATAGTGTTGATTCAGTAGCTGGTCTTCAAGTCGACCTTTCCAATGGTGATCTCCCTTGTCCACATTGTGAACTCTGATTTCAAGTCCTGTAGAATTCTTGCTAGATGTTTCGCTGCCAAGTCCAACCAAGCTGGATGTGCACGGACAATTGGGCAAACAAAATGGCACCAAAAATAATTAGAACGACGCCTGAATCAGTTGTAGAAAAGTCTTTATATACAAACAGAAAATAGAATAAACAATCACCAATCGCCTTCTTCCCAAACCCTGTTCCCATGAAGCTGGCAATGGAACGGAAGTTTCAACCAATTTCTCTAAGTAGTAATTTGCGAAGCGTTTTTCTTCTTAATCAATAATTCAATTCTCTGGTTGGCGATAACACTTCACTCCAATTGGAGTTTTACATTTGTGGTGATTCAACATGTCATTGTTTTATTTCACACCAAAGCTTTACGGAAACTGCCAAAGAATTGGCTTTGAGTGTGGTGGGTAAAGCTGGCGACAGCGGTAGATGTCTTCGGTTCCGTACTTCAAACTGGCTTTTTGATCTGAGCTGGGTCTCAACTGGCTTTGTCTGCAAAATCACTTCTTGTCTGTCTTTAACTCTAGTTGGCCGTTTCGAGACTTCATCTGCAAAACTACTTCTTATCTGTCTTTAATTCTGGTTGGCCATTTCAAGAATTCATCTGCAAAATCACTTCTAGTCTGTCTTCAGTTCTGGTTGACCATTTTTAAACTTTGTCTGCAAAATCACTTCTTGTCTGTCTTTAATTCTTTTTGGTCGGTCAGTGGCAGGCTTCTCTACATTTGGCACCCATCAGCATGGCAATTATCTCTGTCTCTGTACATCTTCAGCTAAGTCAGTGGCAGGCTTCTCTACGGTTGGCACCCAACAGTGTGGCAAATATCTTTGTCTCTTTACATCTTCTCTGCATTTGTGACAATCTATAGCCATGTTTTGGTTATATTCTGCACAAGTTTGTTAGAAAAAATACCAAAATAATAAAATTTTCGTTTTTATCAGCTGTGTCAGTGAAAATGACAATTGAACTCCTCTTAGTTATGCTGCTTCCGCTTGTCAAAAATGGCTGACTGATGCAATGACCTCGTCTGACCTGGCTGGTTAAATTTTGTGCAAAACAATCACACCAGCAATCTTTTAACTCATTTTTATTTTCAGCTAGCCTGTGTTTTCTTAAATTTTTTTCCTCTATTCATATTGGAATCGAACAAATCTCTCCAGCTGGTTTTTTTCAATAAAAATTAATACAAACTAATACAATTACTTCCATCCGGGCATGCTAAATATAGCGTTACACACACACTCACACACACACGCACACACACATATAATACTGAGCAAAAGTATTAGGACAAAAATTATTTTATCTCTTATGAGGCATCAAAATAAAGTTTAAAATCACCCCTGTCCTAAAACTTTTGCACACTACCAGTAGTGTGCAAAAGTATTAGGACAGGGGTGATTTTCCTAAAAACCTCACTAAAATTCAAATACATGGTGAATAGCTAAACCTATATAAGAATTATTTAACTAAAAAGGAAGTAGAAGGAAGGCTTCGGAATTTGAATTGGCTCCTACAAAGCCCTGATCTCAGTCTTACTGAACATGTATGGGATATTTTGGATAAAAAAATTGATAAATCTAATGTTACTTCACAAGACACACTTTGGGAACAAATACAAGCTGCTTGGCAGGAGATACCATTAGATACATTGAAGAAGCTTGTGATGGCAATGCCTGACAGAATGACGGCTGTGATCAAAGCAAAAGGTTATTATACTAAATATTAAATTTATTTTGTAACAAGTATTTTTTTCTTGTTAAAGCGTTGAGTAAATCGAATAAAATTACTTTAATTAAATTGTTTATTTTCTGTCAATATGCCTCATAAAAGATAAAATAGTTCTTGTCTTAATACTTTTGCACAGTACTGTGTGTGTGTGTATGTGTGTGAGTGTGGGTGTATGTGTTAGAGAACAAAATGTTCACCACTTAATTGCTACCAAGGTTTCAACCATACAGGTTTCAGGAGGCAGCATTTCTTTATACCCATGACAGGAACAGTACCAGACTTGCCAGCCACATGTAGGAAGTTAATAGAAAAGAACACTAGAAGCCCTAATGTGAAATGGGGAATATTAAAGAAAGTCCAGTCTTACAGCATGGGGGATAAAGTTTGCAGGGAGTGCCAGGAAGAGAAAATGGCTATTGTAACATAGCCAGACCAGAATAATTTACTGAATGAGAGGTCTGAGATAATGACAGGATGCAGACATGCAAAAACATATGTTTTGAGCCTGTAAAAACCTGGCGCAGGGGGCTTGTCTTCCTCCCCTTCAGAGCGAATTTCAGCAGCTGTGGATGTAAGCATGTTCCCCTCCTCTATGGCAGTCATGGGTGTAAAGAGGTCCACTAGCCCTTCGTTGAAAGTTCTGGTGATTGTGTGTATAAGAAATGTCAAGAAATGCTGGGGACCCTTACTGCCTGTTGAAACCTGGGTAACAAGTGGTGAACATTTTGTTCTCTGACATATTGTTGATTCTGCATATTCAGTACTTTTGTTTGTGCATTGAGCACTTTTTTGAACAACAGTCAGCTAGTCCAACCAGTACTTCCTTTATTGTTATATATATATATATATATATATATATATATATATATATATATATAGTTATGGGAATTAATAATTATACATATGAACGTACACAAATGTATAATATCATTATTCTGGTTTTTATAAAACAGTGCTCAATCTATTATGAACAGAGCTATTTTATATATATATATATATATATATATATATATAGAGAGAGAGAGAGAGAGAGAGAAAATATATGGAACAACCTTATTTCTGTTTTTAATATATATATATATATATATATATACATACACACACACACACATTAATAAATATACATATTCTTCTATGTCACTGGTATGACTCCAAGTTTCATGCATGAAACTTCAAATTGTACCATCGATGTAGGACAATATATATATATATATATATATACACACACATACATATATATATATAATTGCTGGCCACTTGTATTCGAGAATACTCGTCTACCAAGGCAGCTAGCTAATCTTTATTGTTGATGACTGCTCAGGCACACTTGTGTTGGTTAAACACCCACAGAGCCCACCTGTGGTTTATATTGCAACTATGCTGAGTAGACCTTAGTTACAGTTTCTGGAAGAGAGCACATTATTTAGTGTGGCGAACATGGTCCTAGACGAAGCAAGAGGCTTAGGGTTGCTTGCGTCTTTTGTAACTGCAGAACAGGTGCTAGATGAGACAAGCAACATAGTGGCAAAGCCTGGAATGACTGTGCACATGAGAACTGAAGAGGCGGTTCACATGTATGCAAATCATGGTTGGCCTGAGAGAGATAAACGGAGCCCCAATTTGATATTCAGCAGTTGTGCTCTCAGTTGTTGAAGGGGACGGATCGTTACTGTGTTAAGAAGAAGGAAAAAAGAAGGGAAAAAAGAAAGAAAAAACTTTGTTCGGCCTTGTGTCATACTTAATCTAACTCACTACAGCTTGCAAGTTTTATCAGGAATTATTATCAGAAGGTTTTCATCAGAAGGCTGGTTGTTGACAGGTTGGAATATGTGGAATTGTGTAGAATATCGTAAGAAGAATAAAATATACATTTTGCATTTTAAAATAGAAATTTATTAAAAGGAAAGAATAACACAAGTTGTAGAAGTTAATGTTCAATTAGAAACATTATTAAGAAGTTATGAGTAGAGTTCATGTTCAATGATAAAGTTGAGTTAAGGGTATTGAGAGTTGAAGAAATTGTTCGTAGTAGTAATTGTTGAAAGAGATAAGGAGAAAGAGAAAGTCGCTTGAAGTAGAAGTTATATTTTTAGTTGTTTTGTCTCACGGCTCCCATCTCTCTCTTGACTGACGCAGAGGACATTTATATAATCTTTTTGAATTTAGCACTGGATCCCCAAGTCCTTCCAAGTCTTACAAGTCGCTTTCATTGGTCAAAAATAATTTTAACACCTACTTGCGAAATCTGGGTATAACTTTTTCTTTAAGTACATGGTCAATCCTTTTTCTATTTTGTGAAAACCCAGGATTTTCCCATGTCGTTGTGAATTTTTGTAAAAGTGAAGAGAGTTGATTTTAATTAATTTCTTCTCCACTACTGTAGAATGGCTTGAACATGCAGAAATGATGTGCGAACTGTTGAACAAAGAGAAGATTGAATGGATTTTGCCCTGCAGTTAACAGCTGAGGTGTTTGCGGTATATCTGGCAACTCAGCAAGGAACAGCAAGGCAACCTTACGGAAATCAAACGTGCCCTTATTACTGCATTTTCTGTAGACTCATTAGCAGCAATCAACCAGTTCACAGCAGTTCGATGCCTTTGCATTGAAGAAACAGCAGAAAAATTCTTGGCAGCACTTAAGAGACTTTCTCTACAAGTTGCAGAAAGGCTGCCAGAAAAATGGATAGCCCGTGCATTCATTTCTGGACTGCCATAGTACATCAGGCAGCTGTTTGGAGCGTTGGTGCAGATGGATACAATGATGACGAAGGAACTGGTAGCCAGAGTGCAAGCCATCATGACCGGCAATATAAAAGATGAGGATTCAGACGTGGTAGAGTCTACTCTACAGACACATTTGACAGCGCCACCTACAGTTCAGGCAGCAATTGCTCTGGTCCTAACCACGTTGCCAGAAACTGTACTCTAGAATAACCAAAACGATTGGATGATCAAACGCAGAGGTCACCATGCAGAGTTTGATATTTTCAATGCAACTTTTATAGACATCTTGCTTGAGAATGTGTGAGAAACTTTGGTAATGACTGAAAAACATGTGGCACAAAAGAAATTAATAGCAGGCTGGTAACCTCAATCCCGCATGAAACTGGTCAGGTTCAAGCTAAATGCCAGGGAAACATCTGAGGGAAAAAGATGACTGCATCAGTCTTCTTCCTAGACAAAGGCGTAACCAGAAACTTGCTGCTGTGAGAGTGCTGTTTGATCGACAAGACTGCCTGGCTTTGGTGGACTCCAAATCCTCACCAGCACCTGTGCCATTCTTGGAGGCAGTTGAGTGTAGGAGTACTAACAGCTGACAGAAAAACCCTTACATGCAGTGGGTTTGGAAGGATTAAGTTGGACATCAGACAGGTCAAACCTGTAGACATTGAGGCGCTGGTTGTTGATGGCCAATTGTTAGGCTTTGACCTCCTTCTTAGAATTGATGCAATCAAAAGCTTCAAAGGCGTGTGCCTAACTGAATAAGAGGGAAGTGTATTTTAAGGAAGTACATAGACATGCTGCTATTGAGATCAATGAGCCCAACTTTGGTTTGATGTTCAATCAGAACAAGAAAGCTTGGACTGTGTCGTGGTAGTGGGTAACTGGCCAAACACCTAATGGACTGAAAAAATACAATACAGGAGTACGAAGTGGCCAAGTGTGTTTGGGCCGCATATGAGAAAGAGCTTTTGTTGTGGCAGCACAATGGATGATTGGTACTGTACACCGAGGAAGAACTTGGCCCACCCAAGGGTTTCATTCTCTTAATGGCAGTTGTCAAAGAATATAAGCAGAAGGTCTTCTTGGTGCTCGACTATCGTGAGTTAAATAGATTTGTGGAGGCATTTATCACCAATGCAGATGTTTGTGTAGAGGAACTCAGAAAATGGCGAAAACAGGAAGCCAATGTGTCACTTCTAGATCTGAAAAATGCTTACCTGCAGATCCATGTAGACAAGGCTCTTTGGCTTTTCAAATGGTCATGTTCAAAGGTTGTCGATTCTGCCTTACACGTCTGGGTTTTGGTTTGAATGTGGCGCCAATAATTATGAAGTCCATCATCGACATAGTAATGTCACAGGAACAAACAATCAGGAAGGCCACTTTGGCATATATCGATGACATTTTCATTAAAGAAGATCTGGTGACTAGGGCTCATGTCAGGAAACACTTCACAGATTACAGGTTGGTCTGTAAAGACCCAGAGTGGCTGAAACACAGAGCCAAGGTTTTGGATCTGCAGGTCTGCGAAGAAAATGGTATCATTCATTGGAGACAAGGAGGTGAAGTGTCAGACATTCCACACATTCTCACCTGGCGACTAGTGTTCTCTCTGTGCGAAATATTGGTGGGTCATTTCCTTGTGTTTGGCTGACTCCGCATGGCAACAGTATTCATCAAGCGCCAGACAACTGCAGTATCCTAAGGATGGAATGATGAAGTCAATGATGCCTCCCTTCACAGCATGCTGAATGAAACTGTAATGAAAGCACTTGAATCAGAACCTATCTGCAGAGACTGGTGTGTAAACAACAGCAAGATGAAGATCTGGGTAACGCGAGTTCCATGGCAACTGGGGTGGCATTGGAAGTGAATGGGAGCATTTTGGAGGATGCTTGTTGGTTGCACTCAGCCAATGACGCCAAACATATCAGCCTGGTCAAAATGGACGCAGCAATCAAAGGTGTAAATCTGGTTCTTCAATGGCAGGCATCTGTGCTACATTTAGTCGCTGATGTGGAGTGTGTACATTGCTGGATATCAGACACACTGACTGGAAAGGTACGTCTAAACTCGAAAGCGGCTGGCAAGATGCTCGTGAGAAGGTATTTAGGAATGCTGAAGGCGTTGGCAGAAGAATATGGAATAAAGATGGATGTAACATTGGTGAAATCTTTTGTCAACTGTGTCGATTGCCTCACCAAATTGCAGCAAAGGTGGTTAAATATACACAAGGAAGGTAGAGAACCAGAACCATAAAGTTGCACTACTGAAAAGAAACATTTGGATGAAAGTCAAGTGGCCAACATTCACCAACAGAGTGGCCACCCAGGCTTGAAAAGAACATTGTATTTTGCCAAGTCAACCCATTAGTGTCTAAAGAAACTGTTAAATCAGTTGTCAAAACTTGCAAAACCTGTCAGTCAATTGATCCGGCTCTGGTTCGATGGCAGAAAAGAAAGCTAGGTGTAAAAAATAACTGGAGCAGGCTAGCAATGGATGTAACCCATTACAGCAGTGAGCATTTTTTGACCCTGATGCACTGTGGTCCCTCTTGGTTCGCAATATGGCTGCCACTATGACGACAAGATTCCACCAGTGTCATCCATCAACTGTAATTAATTCTTTACGAGTGGGGCTCACCGACCAAAATATTGATGGCAATGACATCACAGTTCACAGAATTCACAAGTAGCTGGGGCGTGCACTTGAGATTCCGGTGCGATCATGAACCAACAAGGAATAGTATTGTGGAACGAAGTCACCAGAGCATCAAAACTATCACAGCTGGAAAGAACTGCTCTATGTAAGAGGTGTACTGGTACAACATCACGCCAAAGGACAGCCTTTCAGCCTCCACAGCAACGGCCGATAGACTGCATAAATATCATATCTGAGTAAGAGGTATTGACGCTGCACCTACATCTGGACTTTGGATCAAGTACCGAAGATATGAAGAAGGAGACATCATCTGGGTTAGAACTCCACAAAGCAGGTGCATGACTAAGTTCAAGATGGGATGTGTAACTAAAGTTAACTCAATCAATATGGGTGATGAGGTACCATGTCACGTCAAAAATTTGCGTCCTTTTGTAGGGTCATCTCCATCGGCATGTGACAAGTGAAAGTGACATGGAAGAAAGTGAATGATTGATCAGATTCACTAGACAGCTCTTCCGACATTAGTAGTTCACCGGCAGATGCCAGACTACCCAATGAGTGGAAATTAACGAATTCAGAAGAAAACCCATTAGAGGATAAGGCCTGCACCATCCCTCTTCGACGAAGTACCCATCAAAAGAGAGCTGCACCAGGGTGTATTGCTTGTGATCAGGAGATCAGAGTGTGGTGAACATGGTCCTAGACGAAGCAAGAGGTTAGGGTTGCCTGCATCTTTTGTAAATGCAGAATGGGTCCTAAATGAGGCAAGCAACATGGTGGTGAAGGCTGGAATGACTGCACATGTGCGGGAGAACTAAAAATGAGGCTCACACATATACAAATTTCCAAAAGTGTAACACACTGTGATTGACTCCACCAGACTGATAATGTCAAGAAGTCATCTTCCTTACAAATCGAGCATGGTGAGATTCAAACCCAGGATTCATGGTGAGAAAGCGAATGTTCTAACTACTCGGCCACTGCTAATATATACATACATTTATTCATACACAAGCAAGAGCTAACTGATAAATTTATAGCCTAAAATTAATATTCGTTATTGAATTGTATGCATTGACAAGGAATGAGATTATGTTGAAAAATAAATATCAGTTGTGTAAAATGCCTTTTCACAATCACACAACGGATTTATTGACGTACACATAGTGTACCTTCCTAAAATAAGTATACACTTTAATAACATGCTTCACACTTTCAGAATGGATAGAAGTTTTGTCAAGGAGACAATGACAAGAGCAGATTGAGGAACACACTGGGTGCCCTACATGTGCGACTTTTGCTCAACTTGAGAGACTATTTACAAACGTTACTCAAGGTTTTAGGTTAAAATCTTGGTCTTGTAACAGCCGTTGAGCTGAAATTATTTTTATGGCAGCCTATTCTGTTCAATAGCTTATGGTCATATCACGCTGAATACACCGGTTCTCGTTTGATCACTGAAGTTAAGCAATGTTGAGCCTGGTCAGTACTTAGATGGGTGACCGTTTGGGAATACCAGGTGATGTAAGCATTTATTGATGGATGTGTGTTGTGTTGCAGTGGATGTTGGCTCGGAAAGAGAAATCGGTGAGCTGATTTTGAATTCCAGTTGAATGCCCTGCATTCATTTACATGCTAATACCCTTGGGAAAAGTATTAAGTCATCCCTTCCCTCCAGTTATGGGTTAAATAACAGAGTAGGACTTGGGACCCTGCTCTTAAACAAATCCCAATGAAACTTTCACTGTCAGAGAGGAAGTTGGCTCAACCCACCTAGGGTGCATGCGGCTTGGACATTCTGTTCAATGAGAAACAATCAATATATGCTAGGCAACTGAATGACAAAGTGGAAAAATTCAGTGTAACATGTTGCAACTTCTAGAAGGACTTCATCAGAAGAAAGTAATGTTTTTGTTGATAGAATTATATATGTGTAGTGGAGAGGAGAAGATAAAACACAAATGTCAATTATAATTATATATTGAGAGGAAATACTAAAGCTGTGTTAATGTTAAATTGTAAATTTTTTGAGATTTAAAATTTTTAGTTTTAGGGACTTTTTTTTTCATCAGACTTCTGGATAACCGAATTATTGAGTTTGTTTATATTTGATATAATCTGAGCAGATATTAATTGTTCAATACAAAGAATCAGGAAAATATCTATATAAAGGTTAAATTGAATCTTGTCTACCATAAAATCTTTCATGGTCGATTGGTAAGACATATCTGATCTAAAGATGGCATCTCCCCGATGATGGGAATATGCTAGTTCGATTCCTATCAGAAGATAGATATTTTCCAAACCATTTCTCAAGTGATTAAGGCTAGTGGAAATTATAATGTACTGTTTAATTATCTATCTATCTATCTATCTATCTATCTATCTCTCTCTCTCTCTCTATATATATATATATATATATATATATATATATAAAATAAAAAAAACTGACTTTCACTCAAGTACGAGTATCCATTAAAACATAATGTTAAACAAATAAAAATTCAAATAGAAAAATATATTTCTTTTGTCTAGATAAAGAAGACAAGAGGAAAATTATATTTTTCTCACCTACATTTCATCTGTGACAGACTTTATCAAGGCAAAGAGATGAAATTAATTTTATTTCAAATAAAGTATCTATAAACAAAAATTTTTGGTAACTAGAAAAAATGCACACAAATTATTCATAAGATTAACAGAAAGTGAATATTTGAAGAGAATTTTTTCATGTGCAGTGTAATGAGATGTTAAAATAATGGAAAATGACAATTTTCTTCAGATTTTTTTATATTTTTGTTGTGTATGCTGGCCTGAGAAAGTATTGTTTCTATAAGGAAAGGTGAGATTGAGAAAAGATTATATATATATATATAAAGAAGATGAAATGAATTATATTTTAAATAAAGTATCCACAAACAAAAAATTGTTATAAATGCTCATAAATTATTTATATGATTAACTAAAATTATTAAATATTTATGTTTAATTCATAATTCATTATTGAGTATTTGTGTTTAATAATTTCAGTTAATCTTATAAATAACTTATGAGTGTTTTTACTAATAACCAATAATTTTTGGTTTATAGAAACATTATTTAAAATAAAATTCATTTCACCTCTTTGCCATGATAAAGTCTGCCGCAGGACAAAACGCGTAAGTGAGAAAAATATAGTTTTCCTCTTGTCTTTATTTATACATACTGTTCCTTTCCTCAGATTATAACTAAGTATACTTTTGCATAAACTTTCCAAAAAAATTTAATTGAATTAATCTTAAATTTAATTAAGTTAATTTAATTTAATTTAATTTTATAGAAATATATTTTTTAGAGAAATATATTTTATGTAATATTTCGTAAATTAAATTTAGAGTTACCTTATAAATTATCTTCTAATAATATTTTAATATATTAACATTAGCTTATATTTTATAAATTTATATTATATAAAATTTAATTTACTTTCTAGCCTATATTCTTAATACACGTATTTCTCTTAAATTTTGATGATTCACTTGTAGGGTTATAAATTTTATTTAAATTTAAATTAGGATCTATTAGATGGCAAGGATTGACTTATTAATATCAATTTAGCAAAAATTGGATGGACTAGGATTGACGCCCAGATAGTATAAATTGCAAAACTAATAAAATTACCTTTAGATGTGAAGTAAGATAAGATAAGATAGCTGGAACTACTCAATTCAGCCATTGGAGTTACAATAAGGGAAACCGAGACAATATCTAAACTGGGAAAGAACACAAAATTTTAGCCTACTACTATCATGGAGAGGTAATGGTGATAAAAAAGAAGTAAGAAAGGAAAGATCATAGAAAGGCTCTAACATGAGTGTCACCAGAATTAGGTTATTGCCATAAGTGGAAAACGGGGACTGATGCTGTTATTAGTATTATTATTATGAAGATTGTTATTAATATTATTATGAAAATTAATATTAATATTAATAATAATATTATTATGAAGATTAATATTAATATTATTATGAAGATTATTATCATTAGTAGGAAAAATAATATTATTATTATTATGATTATTATCATTAGTGGCAAAGAGGCATCCTTGTAATATGGGGGACGAATTACTAGCGAGATTAGTAGGTGAAATATCACTAGGATGGGTACTGAATTTAAACAATATCGTCAAACAAGTTTAACTGCGAACTAACACAAATGGGACAACCTGAGAATTTAGTAGGATCTAACGTAAGGGAGGATAAAACCTAAGTTAATTGATCCGGTTTACTTGAACCAGATGGATTTAGTGCATACAAAGAAGGGGAAGCCTCAATAACATAACATAGTTGGATACTGAAACAGTAATAAGAAACGGATAGCACAGATAACTGACGGAACCAACGAAGCTGATTGAAACAACGAACTGAGGAATGACCCTCTATCTAATCAATAGGAATGGATATACGGAAACCAAATAAGAAAAATTAAATAAAGAAAGATTGAGAATATGTAGGTTTAGAAGGAGAGGTTGAAACTACCTAAATGGGCGAAGGAAAGAAAATCGAAAGTGGAAGGGAGTGGATAGAAGTAGACACCAAGTCTGAAAAATGGTCTCTAGTGAAGACAGATAAAAGGAGGTGCGAAAATTAGCATACTAGTGGGATAAGATGGGAAGAACTGGGGAGTAAATAAATATTAATAAAACAGGAAAGTTAGCAGGAGTGGTAGTAGGAAATAAGACAGGACTGCTGGTAACCAACGACACCTATCGGAATGGAAGTTCAAGGAATTTAGATATAACATGGATATAATCTAGTCTTGCAACAAATAGAATGGAATTATCTTATCAACAATTGAGTAAAGAAAAGAAATAATAGCCTTAACTTAATCTAATTTAACTTATCACAGAGCTAGGAAAATAAAAATAAAAATAAAATTTTGGCTTAGAAATTTGAATTATGAATTGATGTATAAATTTGCTGGTGACATTAGTCACAGGGCCTTCCGTCTGATGAAGTCGGTGATTGTTGGCAACAACAATTATTGACTGAAATAAATTTATTACGGAAATATGACCGGTGTTTAAAGTTTTTCTTAAAAGAAAACAGAGTATATATATATATATATATATATATATATATATATATATATTATCTTATTTAAATACTAAATTTTATCCAGTGAAGTCTCAAGAGCCTCTTAAGATAGAGTGTCGCTGCTAAAGCAGTAATGATGAACGAGTTATATGATATGGATGGAAGAGGAAGTTGTAGAAAGTTAGAATTATGAGGATGACAGATAATGATTGACCTAAAGCAGTTAAAATGGAAGTATTCAGGGAAGATTACCCAAATGGGCACCCCGTGACATTAAGTGGCAGTTCTTGGGGAAAGATCTGAGTGAAACTTGCTTCTTACATTTGAAACACAAAGGAAATGAGAATGATTTAATTCCATGGAATTAACATGGCATCTCTTCGCAGTAAAGGGGTTAACTTTTTTTTTCAGTTTGTTTTGAAAATGCCTACAAAGTGAAACTTTAATAATAAAGTACCAAACCGAATTTCATGAATTCCATTTTACAGTATATAGTTAAATGTAACTGCCACTTCTACATCAGCAGTTTCTTTTCTCGCACTTGCCACCTGCTTGCTTCCCTGATACCTACAATCTTCCAAAATTTAAATGCAACATCAACTGCCATCTTCTATCTCCTTGAATAGCGTTTATCTTTAATCCTGTCTTCAATACCCTCTGTACCCTTGTCTTTCATGGTAACCCCCTGCACACTAGTGGCTGTTCTGATTTGCTTGGGGTAAAATGAGTGAAAAAAATACAACTTGATGCTCAGCATATTGGTTGGATCAGGATTCTTGAGATCCTTAATGTTTAAAAAACATAATCAGTCAATAAAAACATAACTTATACTTTCGTTAATACCTCCAGGGTGACTCCCTTTGTTTTTGCTGGTATTTGCAGACCAAATACTTGTAACAGCTGGGTGCAGAGAACAAAGTGAAGACAATGTGTGAATTTCAAAAAGAGGGACATTACAAAATGATTGTCTTTTTGTTTATTCATCCTTACTAAATGACTGAACAAAAGGAAAATGATTTAAATTAAAATGAGTGATTTATAAATATATATTGTTCAATCTCCATCCACTACAATCTTAATCTCAAAGTCTTGTTTTATTTCTATTTTTGTTTCATCAGTTTGTAAAGGTATTTTAAGACATGTCTTGTGTGTTGCGTTAAGGGAAATCTTCAGCTTTGATAGAGGTTAGCATGATGATCTTCTCAGAGAAAGAGGTGGTCCCGGCAAAGAGAAAATTGGTTCCTGCACTGAGAAAATGGGTTCTTTGGATTCTGCAGCTTTCTGTTTATAGGGTTGATGATCAAAAATATTCAATCAGTTGAGTGCCATATGTGATACACACTTTGGGCGATCATGTCTTGAAAGAGACATGACTGACTGGGCAGAAGAATACCCCGCAGTAGGTTGACATTGCTTTCTGTGGTAGACTGGTTGACAGCCAAGGCTATAGAACCCAATCTGTTCTATTATTTGACTCATAGCTAGAGGGAGAAGAGATGTATTATATTATTACATATTAATTAGTGGGGGATCAGTTTATTACTTCATAACAATAGAAAAGCAACCCCCACTTTATGACCAGTAGAAGCCTTAATCATGATTCCTATTCAGTCAGTCAGTTAAGTGCCATACGTGATACATGCTTTGGGCAATCATGTCTCGGAAAAGACAAGACTGACTGGGCAGAAGATTATCCAGCAGTAGGTTGCCATTGCTTTCTGCAGTAGACTGGTTGCCAGCCAAGGCTATAGAACTCAATCTGTTCTGTTATTTAACCCATAACTGGAGGGAAGAGATGGATTAATACCTTTCCCAAGGGTATTTGTGTGTAAGTGAATGCAAGGAATTCAAATGGAATTCGAACTCGGCTCTCAGTTTTGTTGTGCCGAGTCGACAGGACAGATTGGGTTCTATAGCCTTGGCTGGCAACTAGTCTACTGCAGAAAGCAATGGCAACCTACTGCGGGATAATCTTCTGCCCAGTCAGTTATGTCTCTTTCGAGACATGATCGGCCAAGCGTGTTTCACGTATGGCACTTAACTGACTGACATTTATTTAAACATTAAAGTGCTCAATATCAGAGATAGAGCATACGCAAAGATAAAAGTGGACATTGAAGTCTTACAATCAAAAGATATCAGAAATGAGCTGTAACATTGACAGATGTTATTTTCATTCATTTCTTAAGGTACCCAAGTATTTTCAACTTCTTTCTGAGGTCATCTTCAGGGGTGTGAGTTATAGTAACAAATGTGACCAGAAAACTATGTTGCTAAAAATTACTGTACATTTTTTCCTGCTTCAAATATAATGGTTGACAAATAGCTAGTGTTCATTAAAACATGAAAATTATTCAAAATGGAATTTTGAATAATTAAAATGAACGAAAATAACATCTGTCAACATTACAGCTCATTTCTGACATCTTTCGATTGTAATACGCAAAAGATTATCCATGAGTATGAATGGATTTTATTAAAAATAAACAAACATATTGTTTGCAATTTATTTAATCTGACATTATAGTGCTGACGTATGATACATCACATGCTAAAAGTGATCCTCCTTCTACCGAGTGCCCATAGCTCAGAAGTAGAATCACCGACTGACGCCAATTCGGTTGGGTTTCAATCCTGGGTAAAAGCAATTGGATGTTTAGCCATACTGATGAGCTGTGATACAGTGAAACAGATCTGTCTGTGGAGATATACATATATATATATATGTGTGTGTGTGTGTGTGTGTGTGTGTGTGTGTGTGTATCAAAAATGTTTTTTTACAAACTTTGTAGGTGGGTTCTTCACACCAAAACAAAGATTAAAGATGATACAAACATGTTTGCAAATCCTTCATTTTGGAGGTAGTAAGTTTAAAGAAAGCTTACTGTAGATGGTGCTGTAATGCCATGTAGACTAGGTTACATTTGTCATTTGTGTATATTTGTGGCAACTCTCTCTAGAATGTTTATTGGGTATAGTAGTGATTTAACAGAGAAGTGTTCTGTTTAACAATGGCAGAAAATCCATATGAGCAAGCAGGTATGAGTTTTAGATACAGTTGTACAAATAGTAATAGACACAAGGCTGCACCAGATTGCATATTCAGACAGAAGGTAACCGAGTCACCCAACTTTTGCAGTTGTATATCATCGCATTGTTGAGACAGGATTCATAGCACCACAAACTATGGTTTGAAAAAGACCAAGATCTGCTTGTTTGCCTGACCACAAAGAACACATTCAGAAAGTTGTCAAAGACAATCCAGGTCTCAGCGCATGTCAAGTGGTTCTATTATCTCATAAATTACGTAGTACAGCATGGAATGTACTTCAAGAGCAGTTCCTGTATCTGTATCATTTGCAATGGGTGAAGGGTTTTTTGGCCTCTGATCACTCACCACAGAAAACTTTTGCTGATGGTTTATTGCGCAACTGCCGATATGTTGTTTGCCTCTTTAGTCTTTTTTATGATTGAAACAACATTTGGAGGAGTTAAAAAACTAATTTTAACAACCAACTTTTGTGGATAGATCTGAATTCCCATGGTACATTACAAGCTAGACACTAGCATCAGTTCACAATGTGTGGGCTGGAATTGTAGTTGACTGTCTGGTAGGGCCATATGTTTTCCCAGCACATCTTACAGGAGCTGTCTACAGGGACTTTATTTCAAACATACTTCCAGAACTGCTAGAGGATGTAACCCTGATAATATGAAGACGTGTGGTTCATGCATGACAGGGCTCCAACACATTTTAGTCCTATTGTTTGCGATGTACTGGCTGACATCTACCATAAAAGATGGATAGGAAAGGGAGGACTGGTTCCATGTCCTGCATCTCAGTATTCTTGACAGGCTCCAAAGGAGAATCAGTAATGTGATAGGTACTTGGGGGCTTAACTCCAGCCACTTTCTCACCGATGGGATGTGGCTTTCCTCTGTCTGTTCTATAAATATTTTCATGGCTTCTGCTCCGATGAACTTAAGTTACTGGTGCCTCTGACATATGAGTTTACACGTGCAACCAGACTGGCAACTGTGTCCCACCCATTCACAGTTAGATCAACCAAATACAGCCCACAATTCTACTCCAGCAGTTTCTTTTCTTGCACTTCCCACCCGTGGAAGTCTCTTTCATATTCTTGCTTTCCTGATGGCTACAACCTCCAGGAATTTAAATGCAATGTCAATACCCATCTTTTAACCACTTGACTCCAGTTCTTTCTGCATCACCCTGTATATCATTTCCTTTCTCTCTACCTTTGCAACTGTCATCACACCTGTATCCCCATCCTTCTCTTGCTTCCTTCTCTGACACCTCCTGTAACTGGTTCGTCTTTCTCTTCACTCTCCTCCTAATCTTTTTCTCTTATGTAGCCCCCTGTGCAACAGTGGCGTTACTGCCTTGCTTGGGGTAAAATGATTAAAAAAAAAAAATGTTCCTCCCAACCTCAATTCTTTGAGTTTTTATATGTAGTCATCAGATGCATATTATAAACTGACATTTTTTGGTTTTGATTTTTATTTTAAAAGAAAACTCCACATTATGCCTTAAACGTAGGATAATATATGCATATATCTAGATCTGGATCAGGGTTTTTTCACTCTTGTTTGAGGAACCCTTCCCTTTTTTGTGAATGTCATATTGACCGATGTGCTGTATTCACCACGTTTGGCAATGTGGGTTGGGGAAGACTATTTAATCCATAGCTGGATGAAGAAGAGATGGATAATTACCTTTCCCAAGGGTATTTGCGTGGAAGTGAATGCAGAGAATTCAACTAGAATTCGAACTCAGTTCTCCGATTTCTCATTCCGAGCTGATATCCACTGCACCACAATGCACATCCATATATATATATATCTTCTTTAGTCAAAAAGCATAAGGTTACCTGGACATCAAAGATTGAAGCATTTAATAGATTAATAGATTGTATTATAACTGAGAGGAGAGACATTGTAGATGTCTGAAATATTTGTGTTATATGTAATGCTGAATGTGACACAGGTCAGAGACTGCTCTGGGGGAGATTCAGGCTGTGTATTTGGAAAAAAAATTGATGAATGGGATGAAAGTTCCCAAATGCCTTGATGTTTCCAAACTGACACAGTTGGAAGATTGAACAGTTTTAGCTAACAGGATGAAGAATCATACTTTTGATGGTACATGGGAAGTTTTTAAAAGCCAAGTTTATCAAGTTGGCGCTGAACTGTTGGGATTTGTCTAGAAACCACATAAAGACTGATTTGATGACAATATTAAGGGGTTACTCAAAAACCCTTTCTTCATTTTTCTCTGTTAAACAGTTCATTAGAAATGTTCTCTTAAGGAATAGAAAGCAATTTTTCAGTGTAAGCTGAAGAAGACGAAAAATAATTGGTGATTCAACATTTCGAAAGAATTTTAAAGTGCTTCTCTCAGGCATCACTCAAAGCCTTTGTAGTGTCTTTTGCATCAAACTTTTAGTTTTAACACATCTGTTGTTCCAGTGAAATGATGACAGAACAATTACTAAGGAACCCGAAGATGAAATGATGGACTAAACATTTTACCAAACTGTTCTGTAATCCATCCACTGTTGATGACACAGAATGAATTACTTTATTAAGTGAGCATCTAGCCCACGCTTTAAGAGGTAAAGTTTGCCATCAAACAAAGAAACATCAGACAAGACACCTGGATTTGATGACATTCTACAGAAGTTTTGGTACAGAATGTGTTGCTTCAGCTATCTTCAACTTGATCACTCTGGTTTGGGAAGGCACTCCTGTACCTCAGGATTAGATTAATAGAAACCTGGTTTCAATCTTTAAAAGACAAACATTCAAAATCTGTATGTGATAGATACCAAGGAATCACCCTTTTTGATTCTTTGTGAGGATCTGGTTGAACAGGCTAATAAGCAACATATGCCTTTTAGCTATTGTAGAAACACAAAGTGGTTTTAGAGCAGGAAGGGGTATTATGAATAGGATTTTCTTGGTATGACAACTGAAAGAGAAATGCATTGAACAGCAACTACAACTGTACTGTTTTTTTTTTAAATTGACGAAGGCTTTTGATACCATAAATTGTGGTATTTTTTGGAGGCTCTTGACAAAATTGGTTGCTCCCCCACTTTTGTCAACTTAGTGAAACAGCTACAAACTGATATAAAGGCTTGCTTCATATTCAACAGCTCACTTTCAGATGAGTTTACAATGGACAAGTAAGGTGACATTTTTGCAACAACGCTTTTCTCAATCTACTTTGCCATGCTTTTATCACTCAGGCCTTTAAGGAAAGTGAGGTAGGAGTCTCCTCGAGATTTAGAACATCAGAAAGAGTGTTCAATCTCAGAAGGTTTAACACCAACTCCAAGAACTTTGAGTGTCTGTAATTCCTGTAATTGGGTATCAACCAATAGGATTAGTAGAAACAAACAAGAAAAGAAAAAATCTGTGTGCCAACAGTAAGATTATCATAAATCTGTTGTGAACAGTCTAGCAGGCAATGTAGTAACAAAGACGTGGTAAAAAAAAAAATCCAACCTTCCTCTCGCAACAGCAGAAATGTACTTTCATTCACCAAACTTCAAAAACTGAACTGCTTCAGCAAGCCAAAACAATGGCCTTTATTCACCAAGCAAGTTTTCTGATTGGCCATGCCAGACAGGGAGAAAAGAACATTAGTATAGCGTCTGATACTTATCGCAGCTCCTTTTGCGCTACAAATTTTTTGTAGTTTTTCATCTTCGCCACATTTACTGTCGTAAAAATACACGACATGCTGTTGCTTGGTTTGACAAGGTATTTACTGGTTTTTTTGCTACAGTGCTTGAGCTGAAATTTGCTGTAAGCTGATGATGCAAACTTTATAACACTAGAAGGAAGATACACAACTTTTAATGGATTGTGTCTTTGTCACTCATGATGCTTTTGGACTGAGGACACTGTGATAATGACATGATTCCCAAACAACTTTTCTCTTAGGAAGGTACATATCAACAATATAGAAAGCCAAATGATAAACTACTTTACATACACACATATTCCAACCATCCACCATCAATAACCAACCAGTTTCTACAATCAATCAACCACAGGTTATTTGACAATCCTTCCAGTGAAAAATATATTATATCAGCATATAATTTTAACACAAAATAAGTATCAATCTGCTAAATAATACAAGAACATCTCATTCAACATAGTTCTCTTTAGCCTTGACCACATACTGAAGTCTTTCAGAAAAGTTATTGATGGCAGCCACACTGTTTCCATGGGTATTTTGTCCCATACTCTCTTTAACTTAGCCATCAAAGCTTTAATATTGTGCTGTAAAGTAAAACAGACCTCACTTTCAAGAACTGTCCACCAACAATAGTCAAGGGCATTGATATCTGGTGATGAGAGAGGCCATTTGTCCTTGATGATGAAGCCATAACAACTTTTTCTGTACCACTGTTGTATTACCCAAGAAGTAAGACTAGTTGATCTGTCTGGCTGATGTTTTCAGTATTCATTGTTGTAAGTGACATTGGCAAAAGCAAGAAGAGACTTTTTTCATTCGGAAATGGCTGCCCAAACTATAACTGACTAGCAGTATTATCCGGCGTTGCTCGGGTGTAATGAGAGCTTTAAAACCAATCCATGGTCCTGGAGCACAGACTCTTTGGACGTTGGCATGAAAGACTAAAAAGTAATAGTTGTTTCCAGTTAAAGCAAAACCGTAGACTGAAAGAAAAATGAATGGATGTAAGTCAAATTTTGATTTCCTGCTATCCATATCAAATAAGTTTTTTTCGTCATAAACTTAATTTTGAAGAAAAATAAGTCCTCTGAGTAAATGGTATCATGGCTGAGACTAAGAACTACAATTATACCTACTTAAAGCCAAACCCGAAGCAAGGACTAAAATAAAAAGGCTGAAAAAAATACAGACACACACACAAACATCTTGCCTTAATTGGAGTAGATACATCTATCGCCTGGTTCACACTCCACCCACGTCTATTGAACAGGTTAAGAGGCTCATCCCTTGTTCCCTGTTTAAGATGTGGTTTCCGGCTTTCTCTTTTCCAATCTTTCCACTATTACGTAGCCCCCTGCACATCAGTAGCGTTACCACCTTGCTCGGGGTGATACGATTAAAATATATATATATATATATATATATATATATATATTATCAATTTTCTGCACTATTGTAAGAACTGTAACCGTGAAACTTCTGAATATCGTTTCTTATGTCTTTGTCTATGAGTGTATGAAATTTGATTAAAATTGGACCACTCCTTCTATAACCAGATTTTTTCGTTTATCAATTTTCGATATTTATCGGGGGTACCTCGACACAAAACCTAGCTAAGAACACTCACAGATGCTTATAGTACAACTGTGTAAATTTTCAAGAAAATCGGTTCAGCCATTTTGGAGTCTATAAGTAACGGACAGACACATACACACAAAGTTTCATTTATAAATAAGTTTAGATAGATTTAGATTTTGATTAGATTAGATGTTGGTTTCTAGGTTCTGAGGCATTTTCTAGGAACAGCAGGAACTAATTGACAACTTATTGAAGGAACATGATTATTTTGATGATTAAAAAACTGTTCAACAGTGAACAGTTTCTCAGTTGATGTTGTGCAGTTGCCCTCATGAATCCATTTTAGCAACTGATTATTTCTTTCAAGCCTTTTTTTTATTTATGGCTATTAAAGAAACTGTTCCTTGCTTATCTTGTCGGGTGATAATAACCTACAAATTAGTCTTTTTTTTTTTTTTTATAATCGCTTCACTTCAAGCAAACCAGTATTGCCACTGGTGCACAAGAGGCTATCTAAGAGAAGAGTGAAGAGAAAGAGAGACAGGTTAAGTAGGGGGTCAGAAAATGAATAAGAGAAGGATAGGAATACTGGTATGAAGAGAGTTGCATGAGAGTAGAACAGAAAGGAAGACCGAGATAAAGGGGTTGTTGGGGAAAGAATAAGAAAAGATGGAAGTCAAAGAGATAAGAGATGGCAACTGGCATTTACACTCTTGGAGATTGTAGCTATCAGGGAAGCAAGTATATGGAAAGGAGTTCCACTGGTGGAAAGTGTGAGAAAAGAAGCTATTAGAGTAGAAGTCTCTCAGATGTTCCAGTCTCTTTAGCCAATTTTTTCACTGACCTTCTGGATTACCTCTGACTTTCTCATGCACATGTTTAATAAGTTTTGACATTCTAAAGGTATGATGAAGTCACGTTCAGAAAGTCATGTTGTATCAATCGATTGTCTTTTTGATTAACATTGTATCAATTCCAAATTGTTTTCCAGCTTAAAAAAATTTCAGATAGAGTCAGTCTATTTTCATGTTGCTCAATAGTATACTTTCTTTTAATTTTTATAGGCATTACCAGTAAATACTAAAACACTTTGAAAAAACAAATAAATAATATATATTGTTACAACAATGTAATGAGCAAAACTTTAGTAGAATTCATTTGAAATTTTAATGTTCTTGACTACACCTAAGAAATTCTTCATATGTCAGGATTAGAATAATTTAAAGTATAATTAAATTTACAAGCATAGAACACAACAAAAGAATGAGGTACAAAAAAAACTTTTGCTTTGAACCAAAGTGTAATTTCTTCAATTTCCCAACCTTGAATATGTTCTGATTTTTCCTGAAAAATGTTTTATTTTCAAAAATTAGTAAGAAAACATGAAAGTATTGTTCATCGTAAACCACAACTTTTCCCCATCTTTCTGGCAGCATTTGAATTCCACCTTGGAAAGACAACACATCTTTTGTGGCTAACCACAAGTCAACCTATTTTTTGGCATTTTCATATGAATAAAAGTGCTGCTCAGCCAGGCCATGTGCCATCGATTGGAACAAGTGATAATCAGACAGGGCAATATCTCGTGAATACAGTGGGTTGGGTAGAACATCCCCTTTATGCATTTCCAAGTAGGTTTTCACCCATTTTACAACATGTGGTCTCGCATTGTCATGTTGCAAAATTACTTTGTTGTGTCTCTGCTTGTATCGCATATCTTCAATGCTTGGCTCAAACGCATCAATTGTAGTTAATGGCGACCTTGTGTGATGATTTTGGTGGGTCTGAGCACTTCATAATAAACTACACCCAGTTGATACCACCAAATACAGAGCAGAAACAGCTGTTCATATGTGAAAAGATGCCGTTTGACATCTCTTGGCTTCAACTTGTACAGCACACAATGTCCTTGTTTTTTAATCATTCTTAATGCTTTCAAATGTTTCAAGACTGTTGTGTGAACAACTTCTAATGATTCTGAAAGTTCAACTTGCATCAGACATGAATTGTTATGAAGTAATGCCTCCATTTTTTTTGTCTGTGTGCCAGAATGCTCTTTATCTTCAACATTAAGATCATTATTGTTTAAGTGTCTATTCCAATCTCTGCATGTTGTTTTCAACAGAGCATGGTAGCTGTAAGTCTTAACAAGAATTCTGTGTGCTTCAGTTGCAGATTTCTTTTGAATAAAATAGTGCAGTAAAATTTCTTGCAAATACACTTTCTTTGGCTCATGATCCAACATGTTTGTCACGATGAAAAAGAGAGTTTTTTATACTTCAGAGAAACGACATACACTGATTTTCAAGCTTGCTTATAGTACTTCCTTACAGATGCTTTGCCATCTGAAAGTACATACACATCTGTTGGAAAACAGTGAGAACATGTTCAAGGTCATAATTATATCTGTCCCTTCTATCCAGTTAAAGTTATGAAGGAAGCATGTCTCGGTGGAATCCAACCTTATAGCAGAATCTTCTTTATCTAAACCCATTTTAATGCATATTAAAAGTAAAACTGTGTGTCACATCCTACCTGCATGGGGAGGTGGGTAAATGCCACATTTGGACTGGGATCAAAGCGTGATATTTTTTCTGATGTATTTCTGCTTTCAGACAATTCAGAGAAAAATCTATTCCCAGGTATTTCCACACTTTTTTTTAGAGTATGTCTCGCTCTGTAAAAGGCCTGCAAGCCACTCCAGGTAGTGGACTATGTTAAGTGGTAGTTTATACGAATAGGATTAAGGAAAATAACAGTTTACTCTAGACTTGAACAGGTAAAGTATTGCATTATGCATTTATGAGAGATTATTTTTTTTAAAAGTTTACTAAATTTTTTTTTTTATAATCATATCACTCCAAGCAAGACATTTTATTGCCACTTTTTGCAGGGGGTTACATAGGAGGAAAATTATGAACATCGATGACAGGTTATAAGGGGTATCAGGAAGTGGATAAGAGATGGCTGAGAATACTGATGAGAGTGGAGTGGACAGAGAAAGAAGCATGAGAGAGAGGATGCAAGTTAGTAAGATAGGAGATGACTATTGGCTTTACATTTAAATTCTTGGAGATTGTAGCTGTCGGAAAAGCAAGTAAATGGAAGGGAATTCCACAGGCGAGAAGTGCGAGAAAAGAAGCTGCTGGAGTAGAATTTGTGTTTACATTTTATTGGTTTCACAGTAAAAGGGTGGGACCTAGTTGCTAATCTTGTGGCTCTAGTAAATTTATATATATAGGCATCAGTGAGCTAAGTTCATTAGAGCAGAAGCTGTGACAGTATTTGTAGAAGAGACACAGGGAAGCCACATTGTGCCGGTAAGAAATTGACTGTATCCGAGCTGCCAAGTCGGGATCTATTACATTACAGATTCTCCATTGGATTTTGTCAAGGACACCTAGGTGGACAGCAGGAGCACCCGACCAGATATGGCAGCAGTATTTAATTGCTTTTGGCTTTTGTTTAATGGACAATTTTTCAAAGTAATTAAACAAAAACTATTCTACATTTATTAAAAGGTGTCTTGTGATTATTAAAGTAATTAAATATTCACCTTGAAAAGTAAATGCAAATTGTGTTTAATTTGTAGTGATATCCATGGTGAAGGTATAATCTCATCTCTTTTCACTTGGGGTTCTCCCAAAAGACAATTTGAAACCATTTCAGTATTCCAAGAACATCCATGGCAATGTAGATTTTACAAATATTACAAAAAAAAAGAAAGCTGTGGAAAGTCAAGATTGTCTACTTCTTGAAGGGACATGGGCCCTAAAAATGATGACAATGCATAATTATGATAAATGGACGACAGAACTTGAATTAGGGAGGATAGAAAGGAGATAAACATTATTTAGAGCTACAAAGAATAGGAAGTTGTGGAGTGCCATGAGCACCCACATCCTGAAGTAGAACAGTTCTTAAGGATGATGATAATATGCATGAATAGATGGCAGAACATGTCTTGGGAAGGGTAGTGAGGTTGACAAACATTATTCAGAACTACAAAGGATAAAATGTTGTGGCGAGCTATAATTGTCCATGCTCTAAAATGACATGCCACCTAAAGATGATGATATTCTATAGATGTTGATTTTATATGTTAACCCTTGTTTCATTATTTAATGTCAGGTCCTGGGTATGACGGTAAACTACATCTGGCAGCAAGGCCTCTGATTGGGAGGTTGTGAGAAGTATGGAACCACCTCTTAATCGCTGTTGTTCCCAGGTTCACCCTGACCTGGAGTGGTAGCACCTGTTAGGGTCCCAGCTATGAGCAAATAGTTAACCCCCCCCTCCCAAACTGGAGTCCAAACACTATGAAAGAATAAAAACAGGCTGTTATAGAAATATATACATAAAAATAGACTTTTATAGAAAAATATCCATTTTTTGAAGGAAAAGAAATTATTACCAGCAATACATTTTTGAATACAAAATTAGAAGACATCTTCAGTTTTCTAAAATATCAATAAAAACAACTTTTTCATGAAAATCTTATGAAATCCACCTTCTGATATAACTGAACAATAAAAAAGTACCTTAAACCCCCACCTTTTTGGCATTAAATAACCCACAGAGGTGTTGATATGCCGTTAAACTGAACTCAAACTCAATTTAATGTCAAATTTTAGATGGGGCACACAGTGAGGATTGAACTAACCACTCAATATTAGTAATGGTTAACCAGACTCACCTTGTTAACCTTTACCTCATGACAAAGTATATTACATACATACATTCTCAGTTATACCTCAGTTGTGTATAAACTATATCAGATTTTATGTAAGTTAATGTTTACACAATAAAATTAGTATTAACCATATAATTGTTGATTGATTCATTTTTTATGAGTTATCAACCCTTTTGCAGGTTATTTAAAGCTAGAAAATATTTTTAGATTTTAAGAATTTTTTGATTGATTCGCTTTTTATGGCTTATCAACCCATAGCAGGTTATTTAAACCCAGAAAATATTTGTAGATTGTAAGAATTTTTGTTTTTTGAGATAATGATTTAGTGATACATGACTTACTAATTAACCCATAGCTGGGGTAGAAGAAGTGGATTTATACCTTTCCCAAAGGTATTTGCATGCAAGTAAATATAATGAAGCCAATGGGAATTGGAACTTGGCTATCAAATTAACAATTCCGTATCAATATCCATTACTCCATATACAAAATAGATTGTACAAAATACCCAACGATGTACATTGATAAAACATCTGAAAACCTCAAAAAAAGATTATATAAGCATCGCAGAAATATTCTGCGTCACAATAATTTACATGCACTGGTGGTTCACTGTAATACATCTGGCCAAAATTTAGTGTTAATAAAAACCAGTCTGATCGAGAGAGAAAAGGATTCACTAAGAAAAAAAGTATTGGGAATGTACTGATCTCACAATTATCGAGAATAAGCCTAAGACCAGGCTCATACAATATCACTGATCATCTCTAAAGCAATAGTAGCACAATGCAGTATACAAGCTAATAGAAGAAAAAACAGATCTACTCAGAGTGGGCTAATTTAAAACCCAATAGTCATTAACAGCTTTAATATTTAAAAAAAGTAAGAAAGAAAGAAAAAAAAGCATTTTCTGGTCATTGGATCTGATAAATGTTATAGTGGAACATCCTGCCATCCCCAAGAATGCTCTACTTTATAAAAGACAGTAATGAGTGGTACGACGATAGGAAAATTCTTAGGCAAAGGCATTCACTATTTGATAGTCAGTTCCGCTTCAACCCGTGGTTTGCCTATATGTGTATTATTGTTAATTGTACCTTAGTACAATAAATCTGTATTTCTTATTCCTCGTGTGGAGTTCCATTCTTCGCACTCCACCCACATCTATTGAACAGGTGTAGAGGCTCATCCCTTGTTCCCTGTTTAGGATGTGGTTTCCGGCTTTCTATTTCCAATCTTTTCACTTTTCTTTTTTGCTTATTTTTTTTCTCTTCAATTGGAGTAGATAGACTAAACTATCACCCGGTTCACACTCCACCTACGTCTATTGAACAGGTGTAGAGGCTCATCCCTTGTTCCCTGTTTAGGATGTGGTTTCCGGCTTTCTATTTCCAATCTTTTCACTTTTCTTTTTTGCTTATTTTTTTCTCTTCAATTGGAGTAGATAGACTAAACTATCACCCGGTTCACACTCCACCTACGTCTATTGAACAGGTGTAGAGGCTCATCCCTTGTTCCCTGTTTAGGACATGGTTTCCGGCTTTCTCCTTTCCAATCTATTCACTCTTACGTAGCCCCCTGCACACCAGTGGCCTTACCGCCTTGCTCGGGGTGATATGATTAAAAAGAAAAAACTCATCTTTTTATACTGTATTTCTTTTTGGGATATATCAATAAGATAATTTAATATATTGTCCTTTTTATCATCAAAAAATCCCAACACATTTTCCTTACATGCAGTTTTTGTCTTTCATTCCAATCTAAGGAAGCTGAACCCTATACATGTTGGTGAAACATGTCGTTTATAAGATTTTCTGTTCGTCTCATCTCCACTTTTGTTTTTGATACTTGTATACATCCTACACACACACATTTTAGGTCTATTCTTACAGTAGGTTTTCATTCATTAGGTTTGGTTAAGACCAATTTATGTTTGTTCAGTTTAACTTTTTTCTGGTTTGGATCATTCTTTAAATTTCCAGAGAGAATTTGAACATAAATTTACTCGAGCCACAAGATTAGCAACTAGGTCCCACCCTTTTACTGTGAAACCAATAAATGGTAAATTCTACTCAAGTAGCTTCTTTTCTTGCACTTTCCGCCTGTGGAATTCCCTTCCATTTACTTGCTTTCCCAACAACTACAATCTCCAAGAATTTAAATGTAAAGTCAATAGTCATCCCCTATCTCACTAACCTGCATCCTCTCTCTCATGCTCCTTTCTCTGTCCACTCCACTCTCATCACTATTCTCATCCTTCTCTTATCCATTTCCCGACACCCCTATAACATGTCACTCTTTCTCATAACTTTCCTCCTATGTAACCCCCTGCTTGGGGTGATATGATTATAAAAAAAAAAAAAAAAAAAAAAAAATTGCCCAAATATTATAAACAATTTCAGCTTTCATTATTAATAAATTTTATTTTTGGGTTAATAGTAATGTCTTGATATACATGCACTGTTTTCTTTGTGAGTTTTCGAATGTGAGAATTTTTTCTGTAAAAGGGTCTGAATAAAAAAGAAAAAAAACTCTTCAAGAGATTTTGTTGACAAAACAGAAACTTTTGTTGTGGCAGATTTTGTCAAAAAAAGAAAAAGAAAAACAAAAAACATCTTTAGACAAATAACAAAAAAATTTAAAAGAAATTAATATATACTGGCCGAGAGATTTAGACGTCCTCGAAGAGAAAATGTGTCACCAGACTGAAACTGAACAGAGAATACAGTTTTGATTTCTGTTGGGAGCCATATTTCTTTTACTAGGACATTTTTTAAAACAGCATGAATTATATGCATCTGATAGACTTATTAAAAAAAAAAAAGTGCTCTCTAGCAGGGTTTGAACTGGCATCACTCTTTGTAGGAGAAATCGCTGATCTGGCATGCTTTAGACCATTCAGCCACAGAGAGTGTCCCAGTCCAGCAAGATGCAACTAAAAAGAACGCACACCATCTTGATCAGATCTTGAAAACCCATATCTGCTTATTTTTTTCATATCCGAAATGTTGGTTGGCTGTTTTTGTTTTTATGGCATATCAACCTTGGTGGGTCATTTATTGCCAATTTTTTTTTTTCATATCACCCTGAGCACTGAAGTGCAGGGAGCTATGTAGGAGTGAAAAGATTGGAAGAGAAAGCCGGAAACCACATCCTAAACAGGGAACAAGGGATGAGCCTCTACACCTGTTCAATAGATGAGGGTGGAGTGTGAACCGGGCGATAGTTTAGTCTATCTACTCCAATTGAAAAAAAAAGAGTGAAAAGATTGGAAAAGAGAAAGTTGGAAACCACATCCTAAACAGGGAACAAGGGATGAGCCTCTTCACCTGTTCAATAGACATGGATTGCTGGTAATACCTTTTTCTTTCAACAATTTATTGTTGTTTTTATATAAGTTTTGTGTCTAGTAATACTTTTTTCTTTTTGAGTATCAAGATTCATTGGGATTTGTTTTTAAGGGCAGGGTCCCCAAGTCCTATCCTGTTATTTAACCCATAACTGGAGGGAAAAGACAGATTAATAACTTTCCCAAGGGTACCAGTGCTTAAGTGAATGAAGGGTATTCAACTGGAATTCGAACTCAGCTCACTGATTTCTCTTTCCGAGTTGATATCCACTGCACCACAACACACATCCGTCACTATACGCTTACAGCACCTGGTATTCCCAAGTGGTCACCCATCTAAATACTGACCAGGCTCAACCTTGCTTAACTTTAGTGATCGAGTGAGAACCGGTGTATTCAACATGATATAGCTGTAAGCCGTCTGAAATGTAATCAAAGTAATTACTAAGAAATCAATGGATTTTGTTTTATTCCACATCATTTATACCCTTAAAACTCTTGCCGCACTAAGAATATTTTTACAGTTGAAATAAATAAATTATTTAGTTATCTTCATGTAGAAACGTCCCCCCCCCCAAAAAAAAACAATACCTAATTTTTGAAATGGGTTTTAAAAAGATGAAAAATCTTTCTTAAAGCTTTTCTTTTAGTTTTAATTTCAAGCTAATAAATTAAATTTCATATTTCCAATAAGCAAAATACTTTGCTGTATTTAAAAAACTAATTTAAACTGACTGGAAAGAATTTTTTTTTTTTTTGCTAAAATAGCTGATTAGCATCCTTTTTAATTGTCTTTCATTGCAATGTAATTCTCTTTATTAAAAAGTCTTCCAAAAACAAAATACTTTTCTGAAGCTTTATTTGAGAAATATTAGCTGATTTAAAGTATAATTTATCTGATTTAAGACAAATATTTACTTTAAGCTTAAAATATTGCAAAAATGCATTTTTTAACCAGACAGTAGTTGTGTTTTTAACCAACAGTAGTAATGTCTGACAAGGTGATGACAAATCTAACATTGTTCTACAGAGACTTTACTTGTAAAACATAACTGAAGAAAATGACATGAGCACCATTTTTTTAAAATTTTGAAGTACTCAGTAATCATAAAAATTTATGAAAATATTCTCCGCAATGAACTTTAAATTTGATATAGTTATCACTCTTATTTTCCAATAATGTTGCATACAAAATGTACACACAAAATCAGAACATTTATGCACTAATAAAAAAATTCTAAATTCTTTCAGAATTCTTAGTGTTTGATGATTTGCATTAAGATTTTTCATTTATGATTAGTGAATATAGTTTTCACTTAACAATAGCATCAAAACAGCTGAAATTAAAACAGAAATTTAAAAGATTTAAAATTTTAAAAACTTTTTTAATTAAAATTTTTAAAAATTGAAAATAATTCTTGTAAAAATTTATTATTCAGTGATAAAAAAATTTGTTAAGACAATAGTGTCTTTTATATATCTTATTTATGAAAGCAATTAAAAGCTTTTCTAATTAAATAATATTAGTTTTGTTGCCTTTATTTTACGATTCAGAGCAGATTTTCGATAAATGGTGTTTAAATTAAACTTCCAGAATCTTCATATTTATATTATTTAAAAGATTAAATTGTTGGAGAATTTAAATCATCAATTTATTTTCTGTTTGACAAAAATAAATTGATGATTTAAATTCTCCAACAATTTAATCTTTTAAATAATATAAATATGAAGATTCTGGAAGTTTAATTTGCTAAAATTTCATAAAACTAAGCAAGTCAGGTTAACAGATGTAAGAAAAAAAATTTTATCAAAATTTTTTAAATATATATATATATATATATATATATATATATATATATATATAAATAATTTTATTTGTGAATAAGACTTAAAATTTCATTAAAATCTGACAATTATTTGATTTTTACAAGAATTTTCAAAATAATATGTTTTTTAGCAAAAAAAAAAAAAAAAAAGAAAGATGCTAACTTTCCCATAAATTCATCCCCAGCTCACTCACTAATGTTAAAAAAAAAAAAATTTGCCCAAAATTTTGAATGGGTGAGAAAGGATTAAAAAATTTAAAATAATCAAAAAAAATTTTGGTCTTTCCTCTTAATAATGAACATTTTGATGATAAAACTTTGTTTTTATCAAGTTTGTGACCTTTTTCACCATCTTTATAAAATTTTTGGAGGTACCTACCTTTATGGCAATATAATAAAACATACGATACTGGCCATAATTATTAGGACACCACAGTTTTTTTTAAAAAATGATGTATTTCATCCTATTTTTAGTATTTATTGCCAAGTGGCTAATTCTAAATGAAAACAGAATGGTTCTTTTGTTATTACTTCACAAAATTTTACAAAGCAAGGAAGCAAAGATGAACTCGTCCGAATCACTCTAAATTTTCTTCATTCCTTAATTTATAAAACTGCAATATAGGTAATTATTAAATATAGGTAATTATTAAATATTTACAAATTCATTTGATGCACATGTTATATTAACAAAAGAACCATTCTATTTTCATTTAGAATTATTCACTTGGCAATAAATACTAAAAAATAATATGAAATACATCATTTTTTTAAACACTGGGGTGGCCTAATAATTATGGCTGGTAGTGTATATAGATATTCTATGGTAATTGGTGTGCCACATTTAGCTAGACAAGACCCTTCAACACTAAATTGTCAAGTGTGGATGATTTAGACAGACAGCAAAATTATAAAGAAATCTATGACAATGTCTAGTCTATGACACTGGGTTCAAAACCGATCATTGTCAATTTTGTTGAAGTGTTTGTTGTTTTGTAGTCTGCCTGATGCACCGATATATGTCATTGAAACAATCACCAACAGGAGAAGAATTATATTTTAGAAATGTTCTTGTGGAAGTAAAAGGCTTACACAAACAATGAAATCGTGTATATTGTTTAGAGGTAAGCTGTAAAAGGAGGGTTTGAATTTTGCATTAAACTGAGAATATTGATTGAAAGCTAGAAATATCAAGAGAAGGCTTATAAAAATAGCTGACAGATAGCAGCCAGGAAAGATTCTTAAAAAGAAAGGGGGGAAAAATACCTAAGTTGTAACTCGGATGGAATTAATGTAAAAGAAAGGCCAGAGATATTTTAGCTTTAAACATTTAAAATGATAATGACAAAATAAATAAAGTGATAAAATATTTAAACTTTGAAAAATCTATATCAGATTTGACCTACTTCATCTGTGGAATACATAAATTCAGATATGAATAAATGTATCTGCAAAGACAATAATAATAAAAGCAATGACAAGAGGATAACCTTTCATAGCACCATGTTTTGATCCTTATGGAACTTTATCAAGACAAACATCTGTTTTGGTAAAGCTCCTCAAGGAACCAAACATAGTAGCATAAAAGGACATTCTTGTCATCCCTATTATTAATATATAAACAGCTTGATGTAATTTTCGTTTTTTTTAAAGCTATAAGGCATAGATGATCATGCCCCCCACCAACAGGTTCCCTTTTTATTATAACTGAAACGCCATGCCTTCTTGGGAAGATGGTAGAGTCGTTTTCTAATTCCTTCTTCAGAGTGTAGAATTCAGAGTTGTGTTTCTTCTAGATTGGATAATGTTGTGTCGTGAGTAAGAATAAATAACTCAATAACAGGAATAGGTTAATTGTTGTATTCTGTGAAAATAGTATTTACAAAGGTTATTAGTATCCAATACAAGAATAAGGGTTAATCGTCTCAACCGTCATAAGACGTAGTATGAGCAATGGGTACTTCCGGGTCGTCACCGGAAGTCTACGACTGACTTGTTGATACGGCTGCTCGGCACACTCTCCTACGTAGATGCCACCATTACTTTACATAGTAATGGAATAGTCCATTATAGCCGAATAGGCGCGGGCATCCCAACAGATAATTAACAGGGTAGACTGGGCTAAAAATTCTGATCTACCCTGGTATTTAATCCAAAGAAGAAATAATGAGAGGCTAGCAACATTTCATCTGGGGGGGGGGGTGTAAAACAATTTATTGCCAACAAGTTTACACAGAAGCAAAGAGTCTAGGCCAGGTTACTTGCACTCCCCCCACATACATAATCTAGAAAAGATTTTCTCAAGCACTCGCTTATCTTTTTTAAATGTCTCTAATCCTTTCTCATGTTTTCTATTCATTGCGGTATTTTTTCAAAAGTGAAAAGAGGGATTCATGCTTTTCCAAAGGGTATTTGCGCAAAAGTGAATGTAACAGGCTATTTCAGAATTTGAACCTGGTTTGATGAGTACACTTTCCAGCCTGATAACCATTATGCTACCAGCACATCTATTATTTGCAGCAGATTGTTTTGACTCAGAATGACAAATTGAGGTACCGAGTTCGAATTCCAGTTAAATTTCTTGCATTCACTCACACACAAATACCCTTGGGAAAAGTATTAATCTGTCTCTTCCCTCCAGTTATGGGTCAAATAACAGGACAGATTGGGTTCTATAGCATTGGCTGGCAACCAGTCAACGGCAGAAAGCAATGGCAACTTACTGCAGGATAATCTTCTGTCCAGTCAGTCTAATCTTCTGCTCAGTGTGTATCACGTCTGGCGCTTAACTGTTTAAAAACATTTAAATCCAGAATTTAAACAAAAAAAAAATGATTTTAAATTTATTGTCTAAAAAACAATAATTGTTTTAATATCAAGCTTTTAAAAGACACTATAGAGAATGGGGAAGATGAGAAAGGATTAAAATTTTGGGGCAAACAACATTCCTTGGTTCTACCAGTTTAGACTCACAACTAGATGCCACAATACAAAGTACATCGTCATCTCCTTCATATTCCATGGGTAAGGAAGAAGTTCCACTTAGCTTCTTCCTGATCATGACAATCTTAACCTCTTCAAGTCTAGGGTCAACCGTTATCTATCTTACGTATAATATTCACCTGTTGTTCTCTACTTGTTTGCCCTTACATCATTTAGTAACTTTTTAGCTCAAGTGGCCCTTTGGCCTTGCATTGGTTGAATAATAGTAAATATATATGAGCAAAAGAAACTGGTTTACTTCAGATATGTCATCTGGCACGGCTAAAATCATTCTGCAATTGCATGGTCAAAGAAAAACAAATATGTAGACGGCAAACAAGAAATGGTTTGCTAACATAAAGAACTGGAAATGGGCACGTTTCTTGAATCTTCAACAGACAGCTGCTAACAGAATGCCTCTCCCTTTAGTAGTCACTTCCCAACAACTGCCTGTGTTAAGGGACTGCTGATTTCAATTTGTAGACAAGCATATTGCCTGTGAAATGTGATGGGATTACTTACATATGGAGTGTCCTTACTCTTTATGATCAATGTAGTATCTGAACATATCTGAGGTTTGATCTTTGTTTTTTTTAATCATATCACCCCAAGCAAGGCATTCCACTGCCACTATTGCGCATGGGGCTACACTGGGGAAGGTAAAGAGAAGGAGTGGTTAGACATAGGGAATGTCAGGAGGAAGGTGACAGATGAGTAAGGATAGTGAGGATGAGGGTTGGGCAGATGGGAAGAGTGTTTGATAGAATGGGAGCAGGTTAGTGTGTTAGGAGGTGTCTATTGACCTTACATTTAAACTCCTGGAGATTGTAGCCGTTGGGGAAGCAATCGTGTGGAAGAGAATTCCACAGTCGGGAAGTGAATCTGATTCTGGGAAAAAGATCCGGTCAATAATTTTTTAGCACCTCCATTGTGTGTAAGTGTGTGATAATTAACTCATTAAATCATGAATAAAGTTGACACTTCCAGTCAGAATTGAACTCACAACCTTAATTTACAGGGTCCTAATGGTTTAGGTTATGAAGCTTGTTGTTTCACTCCAGAAAGTACCCAACTCGCTTCTATGCTTTATCATTACAAGAGTCAGGTCAAACTAAAATAGAATATTGCTACCAATTATTCTCCATGATTTACATGGCAAATAGTCATATCCTTTAGATCCACCAGTTCAGTTGGTTGGTTGGTTGTTTTTTTTTATGGCAAATCAACCTTGGTGGGTCATTTATTGCCAACTAAATTTTATTTATTTATTGCTGGTAATACCTTTTACTTTCAAAAATTTATTGCTGTTTTTATACAAGTTTTGTGTCTAGTGATACTTTTTTTTTTTTTTGAGTATCAAGATTCATTGGAATTTGTTTTTAAGGGCAGGGTCCCCAAGTCCTACCCTGTTATTTAGCCTATAACTGGAGGGAAGGGATGGATTAATACCTTTCCCAAGGGCTTTCCCAAGTGCTTAAGTGAATGCAGGGTATTTAACTGGAATTCGAACTCAGCTCACCGATTTCTCTTTTCGAGCCGATATCTACTGCACCACAATGCACATCCATCACTAAATGCTTACAGCACCTAGTATTCCGAAGTGGTCACCCATCTAAGTACTGAGCAGGCTTAATGTTGCTTAACTTTGGTGATCGAGTGAGAACCGGTGTATTCAACGTGATAGGTCGTAAGCGACCTAAAATGTGACACAGAAATTGAATAGTGTTTAGAAATAGTGAAAGATGCCTTCTAGAAACTAAGCAAAGTATTAAGACATAGGAAAGTATCATTTGTAACAAAAGAAGTGAATGCTCAACTGCTAGGTAGTATCTAATCTATATCTATAAAAGTGATGAGGGTGGACATTGTGTAAGTATTTGTTTATTTGATAGATTCGACTTAGCGTCTGCATTTTGCAGTCTAGCTCGATGGGAGTTGCGCTAAGATGTAGATCAAAGTTTTAGAACACTAACGACACCTTGAAATTTTTCAGAAAGTCAAAATTAGGGGTAGAAAAATATAGATTATCACCCCACAAAGTCAGGAATCAGTTTATGTATTGATTATAATATAGAATTGATCACCCCACTTTATATTATCTATATCTATATATGTTGCCCCTCCTGCTCCCACCCTAATCCAATAGAGACATTCTACATTGTTATCTATATCTGGAAAAAGTGACGAGGGTGGACATTGTAAGTATTTGCTATGTAAATTCATCATATGTTTTTTATTCTTATTATTCCTTAAACTACCTGAGTGAAACCAGGCTAAACTGCTAGTCACTTATATATGAATTCTTAACAATTGCCTTACAGATGAAAAAGAAATGTGAACTGACAGAGATGGTTCCTTAGAATACCATGGACAGAAAATGTGAGCTTTTAAAAAGATTGAACCCACATAGAAAGAGATACTTGCAATCACAAGACAGTTAATAAGAAAAGAGAGCAGGGAGAATTTAACACACCCAAGATAGTAAATACAAGATAATTTTTTGAGGGGGAGGGAAGGCAGTGAGTAACTTGAATTTGTGCAAATGGATGTCAAAACAAGGGCAAAAACAAATAGGAAGCAGTTAGAAGTTACTTAGAGCAACAACAGGCAGGAAGTTGTGGAGAGCCATAATTGGTTATATTTTGAAAAGACATAATACATAAACAATGACTACTAGATAATTCCACTAGTGAAGTTAAAATTGAGAGTGAGAAGAGATAAATTTAAAAAAGATGATTAAAAATCACTGACAATTTGAATTAAAAAGAATTAAATTTGAATTAAAAAGAATTAAATTTGCACGTCCCCATCTTAGTTATTATCCCAATGTTTTGACTGCTGTTTTCTTCCGGCCTTCATCAGATGAATATGTCAATCCAGGTAACCTTCAGGGAATTTTGAACTTCTAAAGGCTTGTTTGAAATTCCCTGAAGGTTATTTGGATTGACAAGCCCCTGATGAAGACCAAGAGCACAATGGTCGAAATGTGATAATAACAAAGATGAGGACAATAGTCCACATGTAAATAAGGATTGCACAAATGTTCACAAAACATGGTGGTGTTAATGTTTGTTGAAAAGAGAATTAGCCACTGCAAAGAAAACAACAAGACATGATTTTGCTTATTAGTTTATTAATAAAATTACTTTTTCTGGTAAAGAAAGATGTTAATCATTCCTCTTATTTCTAAGAAAGAATATAAGAATAAAAAAATGTATGCAAACATCCGTATATGAAATGTAGAACAGACATTCTTAATGCAACAAAATAAAACAGGATTTGTTCAAAAAGAATTTATCAAACCAAAATTAGACGTAAAAAAACCCTGATATTATCCCACTTCCCATTTGGAAATCTAGGTCAATCCCATTTCTAAAAATATAAATTCTAGAAATCATTAACTTTGGCCAGTGTAGTAAAATTATCCTGTGGTGCTATCACTTTTGGAATTAGTGGCTAAATTCAAAGACAATTTATTTTTTATTTTATTTCAATGCATTGCTGTTTTAAAATAAGGAAAAACAAACTGTCCTCTGCAGATCTTTATGGGTTCATGTATATGAGATTTTTAAGACTTAAAATAAAAATATTTGGGTCAAACTGTAGACATGGGTTGTAGTTTGGTGAAGGTGGGTGTGTGTGAGAAAAAGGCTGGGGGCAACTCTTGCCTTCAGACATGAAAAAATATTCACTAGTTCATTTATTTTATTTCATTTTAACAATACTTATCTTTACTTGAATAAAAATTAGTGTCATATTCCTTTGGTTGTAATCCTAAGCACTGACAAAATTCAATTTTGTTTGCTACACATGTTCAATTCATATTTATAGTAAAACTATATTCAGTCAGTTAAGTGCCATATGTGATACATGCTTGGGAGATCATGTCTCGAAAGAGACATGACTGACTGGGCAGAAGATTATCCCGCAGTAGGTTGCCATTGCTTTCTGCAGTAGACTGGTTGCCGACCAAGGCTACAGAACCTAATCTGTCCTATTAAATGACTCATAGCTAAAAAGGGAAGAGATGTATTATATTAATAAGTAGTAATTAGTGGGGGATCAGTTTATTACTTCATGACAATAGATAACCGATTCCCCACTTTATGACCAGTGGAAGTCATAATCATGATTTCAACTATTATATTCAGTCAGTCAGTCAGTTAAGTGCCATACGTGATACACGCTTTGGGTGATCATGTCTCGAAAGAGACATGACTGACTGGGCAGAAGATTATCCTGCAGTAGGTTGCCATTGCTTTCTGCAGTAGACTGGTTGCCGACCAAGGCTATAGAACCTAATCTGTCCTATTAAATGACTCATAGCTAAAAAGGGAAGAGATGTATTATATTAATAAGTAGTAATTAGTGGGGGATCAGTTTATTACTTCATGACAATAGATAACCGATTCCCCACTTTATGACCAGTGGAAGTCATAATCATGATTTCAACTATTATATTCAGTCAGTCAGTCAGTTAAGTGCCATACGTGATACACGCTTTGGGTGATCATGTCTCGAAAGAGACATGACTGACTGGGCAGAAGATTATCCCGCTGTAGGTTGCCATTGCTTTCTGTGGTAGACTGGTTGCCGACCAAGGCTATAGAACCCAATCTGTCCTGCTATGTAACCCATAACTGGAAGGAAGAGACGGATTAATACCTTTTCCAAGGGTATTTGCGCATAAGTGAATACAATGGAATCATTTAATTGCAACTATTCTGGTAATAATAATTTGCATTTATTCCTGACCACTGATAATCCCTCTTTCCTGATTTTCTTTGCATCCCTATAATAAAACAATGAATAATTCATTTATATAATTGTCCCATCTGTCAATAATACTTTGTATTCATTCCTGACTGCTGACAATCCCTTTTTTTCTTGATTCTCTTTGCTTGATATATCGTAGCAAGAGACAAAAAGTTATCTCTACTTGACCAAAACAGAAAATAGAAATAAAAATTATAAATATTCACGAAAATAAAAAACAGTCATGTAATCTAACGAGATCTGCACAAGATATCATCAAGCATAAAAGTCAATCTTCACCTTTTTGCTTTGTGAAGTTACAGTAACAAGAAACACAATTTCAGGCTCATAATAACCAGACAGAGGAGTACAAAATTATATTGTTTTTGATAATCATTTGCAAGCAAATATATGTTAACCTTGTATTAAAAATATTAAATATAATATATATAAAAAAGTTGAAACCTACCTGAACAAAATTAACTATGAAATCTCCACACACATTCTCAAATGCCTATAATAGATAATGAAGTGATTGGTTATCCCAATGGTTTTCGATACTTAATACTTCTTGCCCCCACTCTCATGTGGTCATGTGAGACGCCACAAGCTGTAGTGTAATTTTCGTTTCCAGCATGCACGCACGTGTTTGCCAATCATCCACACAAACAAAATAGACAACTACTACTATCGTTCATCTACGAATTGCTCGTTACAACCAACACTATTTTCATCTTTGATAATGGCTGATGTAAGCTGAAAGCTCAGAAGGATTAAATAAAAACATGTATAAATACTGTGATTTTTTTTCCTCTTTCAATGATAATGCTATTAAGCTTATCAGACGATATGAAAAAAATTTACATAAAATCGCCCGGTTCACACTCCACCCACGTCTATTGAACAGGTGAAGAGGCTCATCCCTTGTTCCCTGTTTAGGATGTGGTTTCCAGTTTTCTCTTTTCTAATCTTTTCACTCCTTTTCCTTTTTTTTTCAGTTGGAGTAGATAGACTAAACTATTGCCCGATTCACTCTCCATCCACATCTATTGAACAGGTGAAGAGGCTCATTCCTTGTTCCCTGCTTAGGATGTGGTTTCCGGCTTTCTCTTTTCCAATCTTGTCACTCTTACGTAGCCCCCTGCAAATCAGTGGCGTTACCACCTTGCTCGGGGTGATATGATTAAAAAAAAAACTTGTCTATATTATTTAATGAAACACGCATCAATGAAAAAGTGCTGGCTAAATACACACAATATATATATATATATATATATATATATATATATATACACACACACACACCCACATACACTTTTTTGTGTATTGTTTGAACTTTTCATATATTTACATTGGCTTTTGTTTCATACACCTTAAATAAGATCCGTGCTACATATTCCCACACAACATATTTGGTGACTCCAACGAAAAACACATTTTGATAATCTGACACAAAAAAAGAAGACAAATCCATAACATATCTGGTGAATTCCATTATATATTTAAATTTTATTTTGTTTGGACATTAATTTTTAATGGATATTCATATTTGAGTGGATAGTCTGTTTTTTCTATAATTAATCAGTACATTTTGAATATCCGCTGTAACAAGTTTTCTCAAACATTTAGGCTGGTGTATATTTAAAATGTATTGTTTCATTATAGAAATTTAAAATATACAGTTTAATTATAGAAAACACAGATCATAGACTCAAATAGGAGTATCCATTCAAAATATTGTTCAAACAAAAAAACATTGTAATAAATATGTTGGTTAATGCCAATTTCATAAATTTCTATATAATTTCATAATATATATATAATGATAATGTATATGCTAAAAAGTCTGTGTTCTTCTACCGAGCGCCCATAGCTTAGAGGTAGAATTGCTGACTGACGCCAATTCGGTTGGGTTTCAAACCTGGGTTAAAAAGCAATCGGAGTCTAACCGTACTGATGAGCTGTGATACAGCGAAACAGATCTGTCTGTGGATGCCTATATATATATATATATATATATATATACAAGCTTGGTTTGCTGTATCACAGCTCATCAGTGTGGCTAGACACATCCACTTGCTTTTGGCCGGGATTGAAACTCAACCAATTTGGTGTCAGTTGGAGTCGCTACCCCCTAATCAATAGGCACATGGAATCAGAAGGGAAATTTTAACGTTTTGTATATAAGCAGTGTATACATACACCAGACACTGAAAGAATTCTATTCATTTCACAAGAGTAATGCATACATCGAAGGATTGGAAACTGTTTTCAAAATTTTTTTCTCTAGAGAGCTCAATCTTAATGAGAGCATAACATATTAGTCATCCACATTATATATATATATATATATATATATATATATTTCTCCACTCCAAGAGCACCATGAGCTGACTGTTCAACAAATAACAATAAAGACACATGAATTATTTTATAATTTTATTGCATCTCTATCTCCAGAAATTGTGGTGTAAGTACTTAGCAACATTTTGGATACTCAAAATTCTTCTTCTACGTGTCATTTCCCTTGAGGACATAGGTGATCATGCCACCCCTGTCTCCCTATCCTGGTGGCTCTATACATGCTTTCTCCTGTTACCCCACTCAAAGCCTGCTCTGCCATCTACTTTCTCAAGTATGTTACCCACTGCTTTCCCTTGTCTCTCTTTCCCCTCTATCTGACCTGTGAGTATCAGGTTCTCCATGCCCTTCTTCCTCATTGCATGTTCTAGGAACTTTAGCTGCTTTTTCCTGATGATCAGTAATAATTTCCTTTTTGTTTCCATCCTTTCCAAAACCTTATCATTACTCCCATGCTTGATCCATGGTATCCGCAGCATCCTTCTGTAGAGTCACATTTCAGTTGCTTCAGTTTTTTCCTTCATCTTTGATGATATTGTCCAGCATTCATTGCCATATTGAAGAACAGACATCACATAGTAATGAGTTAAAAAAGACTTTAATTGAAATGCAGAAACAAAGCCAGAACTGCTTGATAAATTAATGTCCAACTCCATTATTACGAGTCAACCATCAGTTTACCTTCAGGAAATGTTGTCGATGGCAAAAAGATTGGAGATAGTTCGACACAAATTTTTACAAACATTCCCATCTTCTATTTTCCATGTTAAAGATTGAAACCTGACCAGGCTGGGACAATTGACAGACAATTTAATGCCTTTAAAATAAGCACTGTAACCAAATCCAGGTGAAAAAAATGTCTACAAAAACCTCAGCAATACCTTACTGTCACAAACCTTACCAAAAGGGACAATTACAAAATACTAGCAGTATAGCTTGGCGTTGCTCGGGTGTAATGAAAGCTTTAAAACTAATCCATGGTCCCGGAGCTCAGACTCTTTGGACATTGGCACGAAAGACTAAAAAGCAATAGTTGTTTTGAGTTAAAGCGAAACTGTAGACTGAAAAAAAAAAAAAAAAAATGAATGGATGTAAGTCAAATTTTGATTTCCTGGTATCGATATAAAATGTTCTGCACTATTGTAAGAACTGCAACCTTGAAACTTCTGAATATCATTTCTTATGTCTTTGTCTATGAGTGCATCAAATTTGATTAAAATCGGACCACTCCTTCTATAAACCGATTTTTTCGATTATCGATTTTTGATATTTATCGAGAGTACCTCGACACAAAACCTAGCTAAGAACATTCGCAGACGCTTGTAGTACAACTGTGCAAATTTTCAAGAAAATCGGTTCAGCCGTTTCAAAGTCTATAGGTAATGGGGACACACACACAGACACACACAAAGTTCCATTTATAAATAAGTTTAGATATATTGAGCATACATTTATTATGCAAATGTGGCACCTTCACTTAAACCCTGATGCAAATAGTCAAACAAAAAAAAAAAAACTTGATATAACAGTCAAATTTGTGTTCTTCTTCACCAATGCCAAATGAAGTGCGGAAACTCATTGGGTAGATGATGTCATCCCCTAAGTCTGTCATCATTAAAGAAACTACTAACATTCAATTATTCTAGCAACTTAGTCATGAATAATAATATGCCTGATTTCTTTACAGGGTTTTTAAAAAATATATCCCAACATTATAACCCCATATACCAACATAGCAAACAGACGTGTGGGAGTATACAATAGAACTGGTACAGGCTGTCATGCTCCTATTTTTGCCCAGAAAAGATGTCTATCAGAAGAGAAAAACCAGAAAACCAGGCAGTAAAGAGAGAATTTTCAAAATTACAGAACAATGATAGTGAATGGGCTAGCCCCCTACAAGTAGAAAAGCTAGATGGCAATTTCAGATTCTGTGGTGATTACCACGTTAAATGGCATTACAAAAAACGATAAATACTCCATCCCAAACATTAATTCAGTTGCTGATAAATTAGCTAATAAATCAAGATTTAGCAAAATTGAACAGGTATCAGCATATTATCAAATCAAAATGCACCTGGATTATAAAAAAAAAAAGAAAGAAAAAAAAGCAGAATTTATTTCTGCTCTCATATTGCATGAATACAAATACTACCGTTTGGACTAAAGTTTGGTTTGGTTCAGTTTATGGCATATCAACCTCAATGGAATATTTAATACTGACAAGGTTTTTACAATATGTTTGTATAAATAGAATATAGATTCTTTGTAAGAAATATGTTTGTAGATCAGTTTCTTTGATGTATTTTTGTTGAGCGTCAGATGTAGTGTTGGTAATATTTTTTTCCTTCAAAAATGTATTCCTGGAATTTTTACTATAAAAGTCTATTTTGATACTTTCATAGTGTTTTGACTCCAGTCAGGGGATAAACTATTTGCCCATAGCTGGGACCCTAACAGGTGCTACCACCCCGGGTCAGGGTAGACCTGGGAACAACAGAGATTAAGAGATTATGTTCATAACCTCTCAATCAGAGACCTTGCTGCCGGATGCAGTTTATCATCATACCCAAGACCTTGGACTAAGAATGCAGCATCCACTATTCAAAGATGCATGGACAAGAGCTTTCAACATGTTTGCATACACTGACAATATTTTTATTTTCAATGATGATTCTTATAAAATGTTGAAATGTTTATAAAAATCCTACATTATAAACTAAAAATTTCAATTACAAAGTCGACATTTGATGTGACTTCAGTCAATTTTTGGGGTTATAATATTAGCACTGAAGGTATTAGACCTATATAAAATAATGTTAGTACATTACTAAATTTTCGCCCTCCTAAAGGACAGTAAGAATATTTTTTTTTCTTAGGTATGGCAAATTTCTATAGAAAAATAATCCCAAATTTTGCAGACATAGTCATACCATTAACAGACAAAAAATAAGTATATGCAGTAGTACTATATTTACATTAAATGACTTGGAATTGCAATCATTTAACAATATTAAAAGCAGAATAAGTGAATTTTCATTTTCAGCTTACTAACGGTCTGACTGTACTGAATATTAGTTGATTACTGATAGCAGTAATGATGCAATTTGTGCAGCCCAACATCAAATAGTATTTGGTTGTCCGAAAAGATCAGGCCAATTTTTATTTGTTCATGTTCCAACAAGTTAGAACATGTCGAATTTGTCGACAGATATAATATGCTTACATTTGTGATTAGAGCAAACTTCAAACTATCTCTTGAGAAAGAAAGTTTAAAATCACTTAATTTATATCAATTTTGCATCCCTATAAAAATAGAAGATTATAAGGTGCATTTTAGAGACTTGCTTCTATTATTCAAAATGCCTTGCAAGCAACAGAGAGATATGTGCTGCGTATGGAGAAGGTGCTTTAGCAGTATGGAAGGGATTCACTAATTTTAGAGTTGGTGATAGTAGCCTTATCCATGAAGAACTCTGAGACAGACACCTCACTACAGATGGTGACCAAATAAAGACATTGATTGAGAATAACCCACGTTGTGTGAATTGGCAGAAACACTAAATTTATCAAAATCCACAATCCCTGAGAACTTTGTGAAGCTTGGATAATCAAATCATGATGATGTTTCGTACTGCATGATCTGAGTGTAAGGGGCCTAATTTCTATTTGTGATTTACTGTATAAACAATGAAAATCTGTTTTTAAGAAAATTGGCATAGATGATGAGAAATAGGTTGTTTACAACAATGTTTAGTGAAAAATATCCTAGGGCAAGTGACATAAGCCAACTTTATCCCTCACTCCACAAGCAGGTCTTCATCCTAAAGAAAGTTATACCTTGCATCTAATGGGTTTGGAAAGGAATGCTATGAATATTATAAGCTTCTGCCAAGTAAACAATCAGTTGATTCTGAAAAGTACTGCTTGTAACTAGACAAAGACAGCAATTCAAGAAAAATGTCCAGAACTAACAAACAGAAAAGGTGTTGTTTTCCATCAAGATAATATCAGGCCTCATGCTTCTTTGGTGACCCGGCAAAAATTGCTGCAGTTTGGCTGGGATGTGTAACCCCACCTGCCATATTCACCAGACATTGCTCCTTCAGATTTTCATTTATTCAGGTCCTTGCAAAATAATCTCAATGGTAAAAATGTTAATTCTTTAGGTGACATGAAAAAAACCACTTTAATGAGCTCTTTGCTGAGAAACCACCAAAATTCTGGGAAGACGGAATTTTTAACTTGAAGGAAAAACGGAGAAAGATTGTGCAACAAAGTGGTTCATATTTAGTTGAATAAATACTTAATGGCGTAATTTTGTCTTGTGTTTTCATTTCTCTTAAAAATCAGCATGAACTTTGCAGATAACCTAATAAATGGAGCACTGATCCTAATCGGCTTCTTCTCAAAAAAATTAATTCAAATGCAAACTCGGTATATGACTTTCAATAAGAAACTTTTTGCAGCATATTTAGCCTTCTTATATTTTAAACATATTATTGAAGGAAAACAAGTTTTATTATTAACTAACCATAAGTCTTTGTCTGGTGCATTCTGTAGCCTAAACCTTGCTAAGTGAGATAGATAGCAGCGGCAATTTTGACAGAATATATAACAGATATAGGCCACATAAAGGGAGATCAAAACATTATAGCTGATTGCTTGTCTAGACCTAACCTAGCAGTATATTTATGTGATTTACCTTCACAAATTAAGGACCCTAAGTTACAAAAATTTCTTAATTAAAATAAAATAATAATAATACAATTTTAGAACTGATAATAATAGTTCCATATACAGTGATAATGCTACCAGAATTCCCAGACCATATATACTTGGTGAATTATGAAAATCTGTTTTCGATAGTATTTACGTAATATCACACCCAGGAATTAAAACCTGGTGTAAACTTAACAGAATACAATGTTTTTGCCTCAAATAGACAAGATAATAAAAGAAATATGTAATGAACTTGCAAGAAAAACAAATTTCAGAGACATACAACATCTGCTATCCACCCTACTGAATTTTCTACTATTTCCTTTAAAATGGTTCACTTGGATATAATTGACCCACTCCCTGTTACTAGGAAACATTAAGAAACATACAATATACCTTACAGACACTGTGTTAACCTATATCGACTGCACAGCTGAGTGGATCAAAGCAGAATCATTACCAGCACGATCTGTGGCCAATATATTCGTTCACATGTGGATCACACATTGAAGTGTTCTATTTCACATGATAACTGATGGTCATACTCAGTTTGAGAGTTAATTTTTTTCAGAGATGGTCCCAGTAGTTGGGTTCTATAGATTGCACACAAATTTTGGTACTTACGTATTATCGGGAGGACCTTTAAAAAAACGACTCAAAAATTAAAGTAAATTATTTATTGAAACGGTTAAAACAATAAAATAACATTACATTTGTAATTCCGGAGGCCAGAACGTCGCAATTGCTTCCAAAAGTGACTCAAAGACATCAGTACAGGCAACATGCTTCCGCCACATGAATTCGGCCAAATACGACTCCAAATGGTGACGTGCAGTGCCACAGTGCTTCTTGTTTCGCCACTTTGTCGATCCCCATAGGCGTTCCACTGTCTGCGTATGAGCCCCGGTGTTCGAATCCACAAAGTTGTACTTGTGGTTGACGTTGAGGTGATGAAAGCCTGATTTTTCCAGTTCCTTGGTGTTATAAGCGGGCTTATAACACCTTGTTATCAAAGGTCCTCCCGATAATACGTAAGGACCCAAATTTTCATCCACAAATGAATGAAAGGATCAAATGTGCACATAGTCAGTCAGTCAGTTAAGTGCCATATGTGATACAGGCTTGGGCGATCATATCTCAAAAAAGACATGACTGACTGGGCAGAATATTATCCTGCAGTAGGTTGCCATTGCTTTCTGCAGTAGACTGGTTGGCAGCCAAGGCTATAAGAACCCAATCTGTTCTATTATTTAACCCATAACTGGAGGGAAGAGACAGATTAATACCTTTCCCAAGGGTATTTGTGCGTAAATGAATGCAAGGAATTCAACTGGAATTCGAACTCTGCTCCCGATTTGTTGTTCCGAGTCAATATTCACTGCCGCCACAACGTACATCCTTAGAACAATAAAGATAGAATTAATAGCTCAAAATGAATCATACCTGGATGCTGTTCTAATAATTCTAACAAGCATCTGTGCTTCACCTAATTCTTTCAATAATTTACCGTTCTTTACAGTTACATGAACGGATGTAATGATTCCTCAGTTGCTAGTAGATATTAATGATAATATAGATAATCAGGAGTTTGTAAAGGAGTTACAACATACCTTACACTCTTTACAATCAACAAACAAAGATTCTTCTTTTATGTGCCATGTCCTTTCAGGACGTAGGTGATCATGGATTTCCACATCTCCCTATCCCTGGTGGCTCTTAGCACACTTTCTCCTGTTACACCATGCAACCCTCATTCCGTCATCCACCTGATCAGGCCCTTCAAATATGTTACCCGCTGCTTTCCCCTGTCTCTTTTTTCCTTTATCTGGCCTGTTAGTATCAGGTTCTCCAAGCCCTCCTTCCTCATTGCATGTCCCAGGAAATTTAGTTGCTACTTCCTGATGTTCAGTATTAATTTCTTTTTCATTTCCATCCTTTCTAAAACCTCATCATTGCTCACATGCTTGGTTCATGATATCCGCAGCATCCTTCTGTAGAACCACATTTCAGATGCTTCAAGTTTTTCCTTCATCTTTGAAGATATTGTCCAACATTCACTGCCATATTAAAGAATCGACATCACATAGCAATCCAGTACTCTCTTCTTTGTTTCTAGTGAAATTGTCCTGTTTCTTAGTACTTTACTCAACTTCTGGAAGGCTTCCTTCGCCATGCCAATTCGCCATTCGGATTGCACTTTCCATCTTCTGTTAGAACACTTCCTAGGTATTTAAATTTTTGTACCTGCTTGATTTTAGAGTCCCTCACCTGTATTTGGCATTTTGTGATGCCCTTTTAAAGATTATAGTTGTGTAAATAAAATCACGTCAATATGTTCCTGACAAGCTTAAGGCATATAAAAGTATATAGTTATATTTTTTTTTTAATCATCTCACCCCAAGCAAGTCATTCCACTGCCACTATTGCGCATGGGGCTACATAGGGGAAGGTTAAGAGAAGGAGTGGTTAGACATAGGGAATGTCAGGAGGAAGGTGACAGATGAGAAAGGATAGGGAGGATGAGGGTTGGGCAGATGGGAAGAGTGTTTGATAGAATGGGAGCAGGTTAGTGTGTTAGGAGGTGTCTATTGACCTTACATTTAAACTCCTGGAGATTGTAGCCGTCGGGGAAGCAATCGTGTGGAAGGGAATTCCACAGTCGGGAAGTGCGAGGAAAACATATATGTAAACAGAGTTTGTAAACCTCTGGAAGACACTAACATTGGTCCCCTCCAAGTATTACGCAGAATTGACGAATATTTTGTAATTAAAATGAACAAGGAGATACAGTCAATAGTATTAATAGATAGATTAAAACCACACACTGAACCTAAAGGTGACAAGCAAAAGTAATAATGGGAAAGCAACCTCATAGTGAGGATATAATAATGAATACAGAAAACATAGATACAACGTAAGCCTAGTCATACGATAACAGGTGGAAAAGTTTCTTGGAAAAGAGACAACCATTATCACTTCCATAAGACTACGCTACTAAGTGGGGAAGGTTGTAGAAAGAGACAAAAACAGAAAATAGCAATTATAAATATTCACGAAAATAGAAAAGTCATGTGATCTGACAAAACCCGTATAAGACATTGTTAGGTGAGAAAATCAATCTTCCTCTTTTTGCACTGTGAAGTTACAGTAACAAGATGCACAATTTCAGGGTCATAACAACCAGACAGATAAGTATAAAATTTATATTATTTTTGGTACCCAGTTTTTTGCGAGTAGATATATATGTTACAGAAATTAACGAAGATTAATGAAACTGGTTATAAACAACCGACAATTTGAAATGATTTGTTTGAACATTATTTTTGATCGATACTCGTATTTAATTATTCTGTTTATAATCAAACAGTATTATATATTTATTTCTACCGGCCTGATTATTTAAAATAAATTTTTGTTACGAGAATGTGTGTCATTCAACAGGATTCGTTTAGACTGATTGTCATTTGTGATCGAGAGGTCTAAGACGTGTCAGATCACTTGGTAGCTTCCCTTATGTGGATAGGGGTCGCAGGTTCGTATCTTGCCGAATGACACATTTTTGTAACAAAAATTTATCGTAAATAATCAGGCTAGTAGAAATAAATATATAATACTGTTTGATTATAAACAGAATATCTACTTAAATACGAGTATCAATCAAAAATAATGTTCAAACAAATCATTTCAAGTAGATATATGTAAACACTGTATAAAGAATATTGAATATAATACCTATATAAAGTTATTTTATATCAAGACTTTTGTGTTTTGTTTGAAATTTTCATATATTTATATTGTTGTATGTTTCGTACACCTTTAACCAGGTCTATGCTACATATTCTAGCACAACAATATAAATAATGAAAGTTATTAAAGGAACAATTTCAAAATTGGATGCTTAATCTTCAAAATTCTTCAGTTTTTTTTTAATGAAGGGAATGTCTAATGCTAACCAGAGAAAATGGTGGAGTAATGTTAAAGTCAGTGGTCAACAATAAGAAATTCTCAAAAATTGCTTTGTTCAGATACAATAAATGCTAAACCAGTTACTGGCAAATTGTGACCTATTTTAGTTTTCTGAAAAGTACACCTAATTTCATGAGGAAAATAGCGTTTATTAAAATTTTTGCACTCAGACATAACCACATATATAACAGTGATTAAATACAATGTTTCTTGAATTTTGTAACATTTCATTGAAGGTAACATTTTCAGAATTTTAAATTAGTAGAAATTTTACTAAAGGAGATCATAGGTGTAAACATCATCTATTGCTTTAGAATAATTTCTTTTTTTATTTAAAAAATTTATTTTTTGTTATTTTCAAATGAAAAAATAAGAAGCAAATCACATGCAGTGGGAGGGGGCATGTTGATCACATTGTCATTAGTGATAATATTATACCAAAACTTCAAATTTTGAATACAGAAAAAAAAAAAAAGTTCTTAATTTTTAAGGCAGATGTTTATCACTTATGGTCTTCTGTAGTGAAAGTTATCTTAACTCTTTTTAATAGTGTGGGTCAGCTCATGATGAGCCATGTGCAGGCACACTGGATAGAACAGGTTGCTTATGCCTGTGATGAACTACAATTAGATTATTATTTCATTTTTTCCTCCAACCTGCTGAATTTAGTGTCATAAATGGCATCAGCAGAGCGAAGGGAAAACTTGTTAAATAAATCCTACCTGTGATATCATGTTTAGATAAACAGCCAATGCTGAATATTTTTGCTGAAACTTTTGGCATTGCAGTGCAAATAGCCTAATCCTAAATTGTAAACCTCTAGACTTAGACAGTAATTTGATTGTTCTAGTTGTTTTAAAAACAAGGGTTGTTGACAATTATGGCATATAACACAGGTATCCGCTAAAAATAATGTTTGAAGTAACAGATATTTTGAATTAAAAATAACTGCCTTTTTTGTTTTGTATATAAAAGTGTATATACAGTGGAACCTGTCATATGCGACCACCCCTACTGCCATCAAAAACTGGTTGTATACATCATCATCATTTATCCATCACACCCAGATGGTGCATAGGGCAGCAACTTTTTGTTGCTGTTTCTGTAACAAACTGCTTTTTGTTGTTAGCCCTGCACCCAACCCCCAAACCTGGAGGGCCGGTGGACCATTCTTGGTCTTTACGTTTACAGCACCTGGTATTCCCAAATGGTCACCCATTTAAGTACTGACCAGGCTCGATGTTGCTTAACTCCGGTGATCAGACGGGAACCGGTGTATTCAACACGATAAAGCCGTAGACACTAAAGGCTCATTGTCATGACCTATCTATGCCAGGAACGTATATTCCATTCATCAGAATGTACATATTAGAATTTTACCATGTATGTGCGTTGTGGTACAGTAGATATCGGCTCAGAACGAGAAACCGAGGAGCCGAGTTCGAATTCCAGTTGAATCCATTGTATTCACTTAATGCGCAAATACCCTTGGGAAAGGTATTAATCCGTCTCTTCCTTCCAATTATGGGTTAAATAGCAGGACAGATTGGGTTCTATAGCCTTGGTTGGCAACCAGTCTACCGCAGAAAGCAATGGCAACCTACTGTGGGATAATCTTCTGCCCAGTCAGTCATATCTCTTTCAAGACATGATCGCCCAAGTGTGTATCACGTATGGCACTTAACTGACTGACTGAATCTGGCAATAAATGAGAACATAAGAAAATGGCCGAATTGTAAAGAAATTTATGCAGCATAATTCATTTTAAAATTTTAAAAAACATATTTACAACGGTCAACAAGAGACCAAAATATTTATTCACAAAACATATTTAAGTGGACTTTAAAAAAAAGTATATGTTTTCAGTTTTTTCTTAGAAGTGAGTGATAGCAAAAGAGAATCTGCGATAATACATGGAAAAAACAAAACATACGAAAAACTAACAGTATATAGCCTGAAACACAGCTATTAGTTAGATTTTGATCTTGAACTTTTACTGTATATGTGATTAACATTCACCACTGGATGAAGTGCATTGACAAAAAAGATAATTATGGTGAAAAATAAATATTTCTTGCATAAAATAAATGCTTTTATCATTATAAAGTTGTGAATTTATCTACTTGTGTGTACACACACACACACACATTTATATACAGTGGAACCTGTCGTATGTGACCACCCTACTGCCATCAAAAACTGGTTGCATACGGCAGGTGGTTGCTCACTAAAGGCTCATAGTCATAACCTATTTACACCAGGAACGTATATCCCACTCATCAGAATGTACATATTAGAATTTTACCATGTAATCTGGTAATAAGTAAATGAGAACATAAGAAAATGGCCTGACTTTAAAGAAATTTATTCAGCATAATTCATTTTAAAATTTTAAAAAACATTTATAACGGTCAACAAGAGACCAAAATACTTATTCACAAAAAAAAAAAAAATATTTATTAAGTGGACTTAAAAAAAAGTCAGTTATTGCTTTCCTTTTCATACCTGTACTACTACTAGCCATTTCTTATAAACTATGTAGGTTGTAAAAATTTGCAACATATACGGTTTAAGTTTTTTTCTTAGAAGTGGTAGCAAAAGAGAATCTGCAATAATAAATGGAAAAATAAAAAAAACAAAACATACAAAAACTGACAGCAATTGTGGGTGGGGGTAGATAAACAGAGAGATATAGAGATATATATACTCAGATAGAAATAGAGTAGATAGATACACAAAAAAATAAAGGAACGAAAGAGATAGACATTTGAGAAAAGGACATAATTGTGATTTTTCCAATCCCTGAATTTATCCAAGTCAGTACAGAGACTGCGATAAATCCCTTGAACATGTCAAATAACTTTATAGAATCCATAGCTAAATCTGCTGATAAGAAGGTCAGTTCTCTGAGGAGGGCCAGGAAGTTTTCCCCGTCCGAAACAATCCTGCACATATACAAATCTATTATCTGCCTGTGCATTGAATATTGCTGCCATATCTGGTCGGGTGCTTTTGCGATCCACCTAGGTGTCCTTGACCAAATCCAACGGAGAATCTGTAATGTGATCAGTCCTGACTTGGCAGCTAGGATACAGTCATTTTCTCACCGATGCAGTGTGGCTTGCCTGTGTCTCTTCTATAAATATTTTCACGGCTTCTGCTCTAATGAACTTAGCTTACTGGTACCCCCTATATATGAATTTCCTTGAGCCACAAGATTAGCAACTAGGTCCCACCCTTTTGCTGTGAAACCGATAAATTGTAAACACAAATTCTACTCTAGCAGCTTCTTTTCTCACACTTCCCACCTGTAGAATTCTCTTCCGCTTACTTGCTTTCCCAACAGCTACAATCTTCAAGAATTCAAATGTAAAGTCAATAGTCATCTCCTGTCTCACTAACTTGCATCCTCTCTCTCATGCTTTTTTCTTCGTCCACCCCACTCTCATCAGTATTCTCTTCCTTCTCATTTCTTTTTTTTAATCATTTCACCTCAAGCAAGTCATTCCACTGCCACTATTGTGCAGGGGGTTACATAGAGGAAGGTGATGAGAAAGAGTGGTTAGATATAGGAAATGTCAGAAGGAGAGTGATAGACGAGTAAGGATGTAGATGGGAAGAGTGTTTAAGAGAATAGATGCGTATTAGTGTGTTAGGAGGTGTCTATTGACCTTACATTTAAACTCCTGGAGATTGTAGCTGTCAGGGAAGAAAGTATAAGAAAGGGAATTCCACAGGTGGGAAGTGCGAGAAAAGAAGCTGTTGGAGTAGAAATTGCGGTTACATTTTATCGGTTTAACTGTAAAAGAGTGGGACCTAGTTGCTAATCTAGTATCTCGTGCAAATTCGTACCTAGGGGGCACTAGTGATCTAAGTCCATCGGAGCAGATAATCTCTTCCGGACACCCACTGTAACCTGTCACTCTTTCTCATAACATTTTTCCTATGTAACTCTCTAAAAAAATATATGGCTTTCAAGAAAAATCTGAATAAGTTGTTGCTTTTAGGCAAATATAACATTGATTGTTTGAAGGCTCTCTGTAGCTGAGCGGTCTAAAGCATGCTGACTCAGATGATGGTTTCTCCTATTAAAAAAGGGATGCAGGTACAAATCCTGCTAGAGAGCACATTTTGTTTTTTTAAGTTTTCTCAAACATTCAGGTTGGTAAATTAAATAAATTTTGAAAAACAAAATGAAATAAAAATGGCATGTTCTACTCAAAAACAGGTATTCACTAAAAATAAGATTTGAAGCAATAAAATAACGATGAAAAGAAATAACCGTAGCATTTGATACTTACGCACATCGACATGTGTACAATATCTGTTGCCATATCTGGTCGGGTAATCCTGCTATTCATCTTGAGGTTCTCAACAAAATCAAAACGAGGATCTGCAATATAATCGATCCTGACTTGGCAGCTTGCCTTTAGTCACCTTCTCACTGATGTGATATGGCTTCCCTCTGTCTTTTCTACAAGTATTTTCATGCCAATTTCTTTGATGAGCTCCCCTCACCCCGGTACCTCAACCACATGTATTTACTCATGCTACTAGATTGGCATCAGGGTCCCATTCTCTTACCATCAAAATAATTAAATGTAACCATCTCTTCTTCTCTAACAGTTTCTTTTCTCACACTTCCTGTTTGTGGAAATCACTTCCATTTGCATGCTTCCCTGATAGCTGCAATCTCCAAATGTTTAAATGCAACGTCAATTGCCATCTTTTATCTACTCGATCCCTATCCTCTTATCTTTTCTTCAACAATCCCTGTACCTTTTTTATTCTCTCATTGTAACCCCCTTGCGCACTAATGGCATTTCTGCCTTACTTGGGGTGAAATGGTTATAAACAAAACAAAAACAAATACATAGACAAGGAAAGGAAAAACAAATTAATGTTACACCAACAATAAAAGCATCTCAAATAGTGTATAAATTAATTACATTAAACTTAGTATAAAGATAACAAGAAAATCTCCTGAGGAATGGGCTGAACCATTAAGGAAATGTTTGACTATGAAACTCTGGAGTTGCTGAATATAACATCAATCAGCTGACAAATTTTATTTGTATTAATCCTATAAATCATCATTTGCTAATATCATCCGATGAGTGGACAGAGTGAAGTCTACAAAATTATATGTATATGTATGAAGGCTGTTTTTACAAAAAAGCTGTTGGGAGATAACCCCATTTTGGGAGGTCTTACTGCAAGCAATACAGTAAACTTCACCTAGACCCCATCAAAGAAGAAAACAAATAAAATAAACATATATACATTGCTGGATAAATAAGATAATGAGTTTCATCTCAAGTTTCTTTTCTATATTAGGATTAACTCAATACCAGGCTTGAGTGCCACTCAAGGTAGAAGGTTTCTGTTAAAATGGTAATGATGAACGAGTTGTATGATATGACTGAAAAAGGAGGTGGTATGTTAATAACAAGTGTAAAACTGTGTCAAAGCAGCTTGCCAATGTGAACCATGATTTTTGTAATTTGCCCCCACTGACTGGCAAATCAAACTACTGTCCAATGCGACATGACCCATTACGACTCAACACCCGCCAATTACTTTGTTGCAAACTAGCTTGTCACTCTATGGAAGTCTGAAAGATCACTGCCTCAGTTTGAGTTTATATGTTGTGAAGTGATTTGCATATGAGAGACAAAAAAAAAACAACATCTGTTGGTTCGTTCTACCCAATTCTGACAGTTGGAATGCAGGCATGCTAATCTTAACCTTTCTTTGCTACATGGTAAGAAGTGAAAATTACAAGAATAGGGAGGATTGATGGTGACTGACCTTTGAGGGTGTAGTATTCAGAGAAGCACTCACATAGGAGTCTTTTCTATTAAAATAAGAGTTTTTGGGGAAAAAGTTGTCAAAGTGGAACTTTCACCTTACAATAAGAATGTCAAAGAAATAAAGGTTTCAACTCTGTGGAGTAAAAGCTAAAATGGTGCAACTAAAAAATGAGACCTATCTGAACATTTACTATAGAAATAATGATGCCCTGGTGTTAAGCTTGCAATGTTGTATCTTTGGGTAAAATAGACATCAACCATCAGGATGGTGGAAACCATTTTCAACTTCAATGTATTGCAACACTATTTTTGCCTTAATATGCTATCATTCTGTGTAAATTTTCATAAATGGTAAAAAAATTTGCTCAGTGCATCAGATGGTCAAGAACTGACAGGAATTCCACAATTTTTACAATTTTATGAAACCTGTCACATTATATAATTGTTATGGAACCTACCCTTTTTGGACTATAATGAACTCTATTATCCTATGTCTATAGCATGAGTCATGAAACTCCGAGTCATGCTATAGAGAGAGAGGATAATACGTTTTTGAAAATACTTTTGTAAGTACAGAATCTAATTATAGAAATAAAAGTGATGTTACACATTGCAAAATGATATTAAAAAGTGAAGCAACTGGTTTCGCTCTCGCTTTTCAGGCCTCTATGGGAGATTTTAATCGGAATTAAAATAAAGTGTGTCATGAAAATGAGGGGAATAAAAAAAACAAATTGTGAATGCAGGGAGCTAGAGGCTAATAATATCGAGTCCCAACAACTCACGCTGTTTGCACAGTGCAGACTTTTGGGACCCGATATATAAAGCCACCAGAACCTTGAGATGGAATGATGAGTGAGAACGGGACACAATAGCAAACCAATCTACACTAAAATTAGCTGCACACTTTTTATTCTTTATAAGGTGCTCGCAAATGGTGGAACCGTAAATATTTGGAATGAGTCCATTTCGAGGCAAAGTGTGATTTCTTATTTTAGTGGGGACATGTTGCTTTATTCTCATGTCAAGACGCTGAGTTGTTCTTCCTATGTAGTCAACTCCACAACTACAATTATATTTGTAAATTATGGAATTAATTTGGTGGGGAGGAAGAACATCCTTGCTTGCAGAACATAACATGGGCCGGGTTTGGAATACAATACGTACCTCGGTCGAGAAAAAACAACAATGAACATCAGATGAAATTTGTCTAGCCATGCTTTCACACTTTGATCCAATCCAGGGAAGTCTTAGATAAACGGGGCATTTTTTGACAGTAATGAGTTTATTCTTTTTGAATTCAAAAATCTTGTTACAGATGACCAAATGAACAGTGTCGGGCGGATACCCTATACTGCATAAGGTTTCCTTCACAAAACTAATTTCATCATCAAGGAAAGACTCAGAACAAATCATTAATGCCCTGTGAACAAGGGTTCTAATAATGTTTATCGTACGTTTTTAAGGACAAAAGGAATCCCAATGTGTATATAACCCCACAAATGTTGGTTTCCTATAGAATATAGCAAACCAACATTTGCGGGGTTATATATGTATATTTGTCTACGGCTATATCGTGTTGAACGCACTGGTTCCTGTCCGATCACCAAAGCTAAGCAACATCTAGCCTGGTCAGTACTTAAATGGGTGACCATTGGAGAATACCAGGTGCTGTAATTGTAAAGACCAAGAATGGTCCACTGGTTCTCCAGGTTTGGGGGTTGGGTGCAGGGCTAACAACCCTGCCCCGTAAAAAACAGTTTGTTACAGAAACAGCAACAAAAAGTTGCTGCCCTATGCACCATCTGGGTGTGATGGATAAATGATGGTGATATGTATATTTACTAATATATACTTTATAGCTATGTTATGTTACATTGAGCAGTGTGTCATAAGCACCAGAAAATGTATTTATATGTGTGTGTGTGTATATATATATATATATATATATATATACACACACACACACATACATACTACTGGCCATAATTATTAGGCCACCTCAGTTTTTTTTAAAAGAAATGATGTATTTCATACTATTTTTAGTATTTATTGCCAAATGAAAATAGAATAGTTCTTTTGTTATTATTACTTTGCAAAATTTTCCAAGGTAAGGAAGCAAGAAAGAACCCTAAATTTTCTTCATTTTTTCATTGATGAAACTGCAATACAGGTAATTATTAAATATTTATAAATTCATTTGCATTGAACAGGTGTAGAGGCTCATCCCTTGTTCCCTGTTTAGGATGTGGTTTCCGGTTTTCTCTTTTCCAACCTTTTCACTCTTACGTAGCCCCCAGCACATCAGTGGTGTTACCGCCTTGCTCGGGGTGATATGATTAAAAAAAAAAAAAAAAAAAAAAAAATTAACAAAGGAACCATTCTATTTTCATTTACAATTATTCACTTGGCAATAAATATGAAAAAATAGTGTAAAATACATAATTTTTTTTAAAACATTGGGGTCGCCTAATAATTATGGCCGGTAATATATATATATATAATTCTTAAAAGTAAAAGGTTTTCTAATTTAGCTGATTGATCTTGCCTTCAGAATCCCAACTCCAGAGTTTCATAAAAGGATGCTCCAGGAATCATTCCATTCACTCATCAGGGGGTATCAGCAATCGACTGTTTATACTTCTTGAATTTTCTTTATTATATGTACTTATCATTGGTGTAAGTTTTTTGTTTTCCAAATATGTGTGCTGCATGTGTGTGTGCCTGTTTATGTGTATGTATATTATTTATACTTTGTATAAATTTTACGAAATGTGTAAGAGAAACCCAAGACATTTGCCAGTAATTTATAACCTGCAAGACATTTGACAGTTTCAAAAGCATCTTTACCAGTATGCAAATGTTGACCATTTTCTTAAATGACATGGAATGAAAAATAAGAAACTCAAAGACATTTCCCCCCAATTGTGATTAGTACTTCTTTGATCTTATTTCTTTTTAATTGCTTAACCCCAAGCAAAGCAATGAGTAATAGTCTGGAAATTTAGGATGTTGATGCTAGTATTGAGTAGATTTATTTTGAAAAATGGATCACTGGTGCCCCCTAGGTAGGAATTTGCATGAGATACTAGATTGGCAATTAGGTCTCACCCTTTTACAGTGAAACTGATAAAATGTAACCGCAATTTCTACTCCAACAGCCTCTTTTCTCGCACTTCCCGCCTGTGGAATTTCCTTCCACATGCTTGATTTCCCTGACAGCTACAATCTCCAGGAGTTTAAATGTAAGGTCAATAGACACCTCCTAACACACTAACTCACATCCATTCTCTCAGACACTCTTCCCATCTACCCAACCCTCATCCTCGGTATCCTTACCAGTCTATCACCCTCCTTCTGACATTTCCTATATCTAATTAAGTCTTTCTCGTCACCTTCCTCTATGTAAACCCCTGTGCAATAGTGGCAGTGTAATGCCTTGCTTGGGGTGAAATGATTAAAAAGAAAATGTATCAGATTGTAAATACATGTATAGGTTACTCAATTAAGTAGATAGCATAGCTATTTATTTATTTATTGTAATTAGGCCATTGAATTATTTTAGTTGGTAATGAACAAAACGGGGAAGGAAATCCAAATAAATTACTATTAATTAATTAAGATTTTAGGATAGTTTTGGTTTGGGTATGTGGGTAAGTTTAGTTACAGATCTATGGGATTAGTATTTAACATGTAAAATATGGACATTAACAATACAATAAAGTTTCCAACTCATCTCATTATGGATTCCAGAAGTAGTTAAGCTAAACTAGATGTAGTAAAAAAGGAAGGAAAAAGGGGAGGGAGAAAAAACCCCACTATATAGCAGAAGACTGTGAAGAACCCTGTTTTCATTGGCTGACGCTGACTGACATATGCGCACAAATACTCATGAGAAAGGCATGAATCTAACTCTTCTTCCTTTACAATTTGAATATAACAAACCCAATGAGAATTGGAACTCAGAATTCTGTTCTAAAATTTTAAGCTGTCATCCATTACACCAGCGCTACATCCAAACTTCTTTTTCTTCTATGTGCCCTGTCCTTTCAGGACGCAAGCGATCATGGCTTTCCATGTCTCCCTATCCCTGGTGGCTCTTAGCACACTTTCTCCTGTTACACCATACAACCCTTGTTCTGTCATCCACTAGCTCAAGCCCATAAATCTAGAATATAAATGTATAGAAATTAGCATGGCCGCAAAATGAGGGATCAGTTTACGTTTTGATTATAATATAGATTTGATCCCCCACTTTATATCCACATTATAATTTCTTATAAACAGTTGGCATATATCATCTTCTATGTGCCCTGTCCTTTCAGAATGTAAGAGATCATGGCTTTCCATGTCTCCCTATCCCTGGTGGCTCTTAGCACACTTTCTCCTGTTATATCGCGCAACGCCTGTTCTGTCAACCACATGATCAGGCCCTTCAAATATGTCATCTGCTGCTTTCCCGCTCTTTTTCCATCTATCTGGCCTGTTAGTATCAGGTTCTCCAAGCCCTCCATCATGTCCCAGGAACTTCAGTTGTCTCTTCCTAATGCTCACTATTAATTTTCTTTTCATTGCCATTCTTTCCAACACCTCATCATTGCTCACATGCTTGGTCCATGATATCCGCAGCATCCTTCTGTAGAACCACATTTCCGCTGCTTCAAGTTTTTCCTTCATCTTTGATGATATTGTTCAACATTCACTGCTGTATTAAAGAACTGACATCATATAGCAAACTTATAGAACCTAATTTTCCCAAATGGTCATCCATCCAGATACTGACAAGATTTAAACATTGCTTAACTTTAGCGATCACTAGCAGTATAGCCTGGTATTGCTCAGGTGTAATGAAAGCTTTAAAACTAATCCATGGTCCTAGAGCTCAGACTCTTTGGATGTTGGCACGAAAGACTAAAAAGCAATAGTTGTTTCCAGTTAAAGCAAAACCGTAGACTGAAAGAAAAATGAATGGATGTAAGTCAAATTTTGATTTCCTGGTATCGATATCAAATAAGTTTTTTTTCGTCGTAAACTTAATTTTGAAGGCTAAATAAGTCCTCTGATTAAATGGTATCATGGCTAAGACTAAGAACTACAATTATGCCGACTTAGAGCCAAACCCAAAGCAAAAACTAAAATAAAAGGGCTGAAAAAAATACAGATATATACTCAGATAAACAGACACACACACAAACATCTTGCCTTTTATATATATATGTATATATATTATCGATTTTCTGCACCATTGTAAGAACTACAACCTTGAAACTTTTGAATATTGTTTTTTATGTCTTTGTCTAGGAGTGTATCAAATTTAATTAAAATCGGACCACTGCTTCTATAACCCGATTTTTTCGATTATCGATATTTATCGGGGGTACCTTGACACAAAACCTAGCTAAGAACACTCGCAGACGCTTATAGTACAACTGTGTATATTTTCAAGAAAATCGGTTCAGCCATTTTAGAGTCTATAGGTAACGGACACACACACACACACACACACAAAGTTCTATTTATAAATAAGTTTAGATTAGATTAGGGAACTAATGTTTCAACTTGATATGTCCATAAGATGTGGATGTATGTTGTGGTGCGATGGATATCAACTCAGAACAAAAAATAGGACAGCCGAGTTCAGATTACAGTTGAATTCGTTGCAGTTACTTACATGCAAATACCTTTAGGAAAGATATTAATCAGGACTGACTGGGTTGTATAGCCTTGGTTGGCAACCAATCTACTGCAGAAAGAAATGGTAACCTACTGCAGGAAAATTTTCTGCCCAGTCAGTTCAGAAAATATACGCAAACTACTAAGACTAAAAAGTAATCTTTTTTTTAATTTTTACTATAAGATTCACTCTTTACAATGCCTGTGAGGCACTCGTGGTAGAGAGTTGCGTTAGGAGGGCTACGCTGTGCAGATAGGAGTAGAAGGTAACGCTAAGGCCTAACCTTAAACAGGTTAAGATTGCAGTAATTGGGGACTTGGGAATCAAATCCACAGAGCAGTGGTCCACGGGAAGAATCTGTTAGAGTAGAACTTACTTCTCACTCATGGAATACGGAGAGAGTGTGGGTGATTTGCTACTATGTAAATGACATTGCCAGTTTTTGCCGTGAAGGTTTGAACAGGCTGACTGTGGGAATGTAGTTTGTCCGAGGACTTTAGGGATAGAGCAGCGAGAGGCTTGTCGCATCCTGCCTGTGAGAGATAGGGTTGATGGTGGAGAATAATTTGCTTGAAGACGCTTTTGGACTTTATCGAGCTCTACTGTATGGCCATGAATGCTGGCATGTCTCAAAAGAGACATGATCGCCAAAGAATGTGTCATGTATGGCACTTAACTGATGGCCATAAGCCACTTATCCTATATATTCAAGCTAAAAACTAGTATTGCTCTAAGCAGTCACTCATCTAGAAGCCAACCAGGATTGATGCTACTTAACTTTGGTGATATGGATGTAAGCCTATAGTACATGCAAAAATGTGGGGCCCACTCTGCATTTCTTCAAAAAACACCTTAAAATGAGATATTTTGTATTTTTTTTAGTGTAAAATATAAAAATTTCTGTAGCTCCAGTGTATTTGCTTTTATTTTTCAGTCTTTCTTCCTAGCTCCTCTTATTCCCAAAAAGTTCAAATTTGCATTCATCTATCCACAATACATTTTTGTAAATTATGAATATTTTATATAAAAGACATTATATTTTGTTCTCACCATTAATCTCTCAGTAGACTTTCTGAGATTATCAAAATTTTTAAATGAGTTAAATGTTAATACAGTTTCTAAAAGCTAACTTGGCACTGACTAATGTTATAAACAAAACATATGTGGCTGTCACAGAAGGGAAAGAAAGATTGTGCCATTATGACTAATTCAGTCAGTTAAGTGCCATACGTGATACACGCTTGGGTGATCATGTCTCAAAAGAGACATGACTGACCGGGAAGAAGATTATCCCGCAGTAGGTTGCCATTACTTTCTGTGGTAGACTGGTTGCCGACCAAGGCTATAGAACCCAATTTGTCCCGTTATTTAACCCATAACTGGAGGGAAAAGATGGATTAATACCTTTCCCAGGGGTATTTGTGCATAAGTAAATGAAGGAATTCAACTGGAATTCGAACTCGGCTCCCTGATTTCTCTTAGTCAATATCCACTGCACCACAGTGCACATCCTATGACTAATTACCTATTTTTTAATTATTTTTTTTCATTTGGAAGTAATTTGTACAAAATGGCAAAATCAAGGCAATTAAACATTGAGGTGAGGGCATGAACTGAAATCTTATTCAAAGAAGGTTAGTCTCAAAGACAAATTGATAAGAAATTGAAGATTTCTAGACAAAAATTTAAATACAATGTCAATTGCCATTTTCTCTCACTGTAATCCTTGTGTACTAGTAACAGTCTTGCCTGCTTGGAGTGAAATGATTAAAAAGAAAAAAAAAAAAAATTGAGCATATATATATGGGAGGTACTGGAAAGTTCTCAGCCCAACCCAGAAACTTTTTCAAACAAATTTTGTGCTTGATCTCCACATATTTTCCTATAAATTCACCATTTCAATAATCACTGCACCACAACGCACATCCTATGATTAATTACCTATTTTTTAATTATTTTTTTTATTTGGAAATAATTTGCACAAAATGGCAAAATCAAGGCAACTAAACATTAAGGTGAGGGCATGAACTGAAATCTTATTCAAAGAAGGTTAGTCTCAAAGACAAATTGATAAGAAATTGAAGATTTCTAGACATGGTGTGCAATATTTGTTACAAACACAGTCAGAAACTGGCACAAATATTGACAGAAAAAGTGCTGGGCCATCAAAAGTGGCAATTGCTGATACAGGAAAACACTTGTTTATTGAGAGTTAATGAAATAGAAAGAACACTGTTCCATAGCTGACAGCTGAACTTAATTCCTCTCAACAGCAATCACTGTAGCTCTCAACTGTGGGGTCCTGGGTATGACAGTAAACTGTATCCGGTAGCAAGGCCTCTGATTGGGAGGTTGTGAGAAAAATGGAACCACCTCTTAATTGCTGTTGTTCCCAGGTCCACTCTGATCCGGAGTGGTAACACCTGTTAGGGGTAACACCATGTTAGTCATGGGCAAATAGTTAATACCCAAACTTGGGTCAAAACGCTATGAAAGTATAAAAATAGACTTTTATAGAAATATACACATAAAAATAGACATTTTATAGAAAAATATACATTTTTGAAGGAAAAATATTACTTACAACACATTTGTGAAGGAAAAAAATTATTGTCATAATACATTTTTGAAGTAAAAAAATTATTACCAGCAATACATTTTTAATACAAAACTAGAAGACATCTTCAGTTCTCTAAAATAAAAAATTTTTTTTTATCAAAATCTGACGAAATCAACCTTCTCAATACAACCAAACATTAAAAAATACCTTAAAACCCCACCTTTTTGGCATCAAATAACCCACAGAGGCTGATATGCCGTTAAACAAAACACAAACTAAACTATGAAAAATTGACTTAGACCAGAAGGGTGCATGGCCATCAAGAAACCTCGTTAAAGAAAGATAAATAAAAAGACTTATAAGCAAAAAAAATATAAAAACTGGACATTGAAAGTGTGGCAAAATATATTGTAGATACTCAGTCAGTTAAGTGCCATACATGATACATGCTTGGGCGATCATGTCTTGAAAGAGACATGACTGACTGGGCAGAAGATTATCCCGCAGTAGACTGGTTGCCAACCAAGGTTATAGAACCCAACCTGTCCTGCAATTTTAACCCATAGCTGGAGGGAGAAGAGCTGGATTAATACCTTTCCCAAGGGTATTTGTGCATAAGTGAAGGCAATGAATTCAACTGGGCTCTCTCTCCGATTTCTTGTTCCGAGCTGATATCCACTGCACCACAAGGCACATCCAGATGTGGACAGATGAGTCCAAATTTGATCTTTTTGTTAGTAAGAGGAGAAAGTCAGGAGAAAGACAATGATGAACGTGTGGTTTTAAGCGTGTTAAGCGTGGTGACCGGTCTGTTATGGTGTGAGGGTGTTTTTGAGGGCTTGAGATTTGATTCATGTCAAGGGGCATCAGGAAGAAAGAACAATATCATTTCACACAGATCTTGCAAAGATATGCTATACAATCGGGTTTATGCATAATTGGAAAAAATATTAATCTTTAAACAAGATAATGATCCAAAACAGTCTTTTAAATTATGTAATCCTTTTTTTTTATAATCATATCGCCCCAAGCAAGGCAGTCTATTGCCACTGGTGCACAGGGGTTACATTGTAAGAAAGTTATGAGAAAGAGTGACAGGTTACAGGGCATGTCCGGAAGTGGGTAAGAGAAGGGTTAAGATACTGAGAGTGAAGTGGACAGAGAAAGGAGCATGAGAGTGAGGATGCAAGTTAGCAAGATAGGAGATGACTATTGACTTTACACTTAAACTCCTGGAGCCTAGTTAAAAAAAATTTAGGAAATTTTGACTTGGCTGTCTTAATCTCCTGACCTCCCTACCATTGAATTAATATGGGATAAAATAAATAGGAGAATTTCAAGAGAATACCCAAAGAGTAAGAGTGAGCTGTTTCAGTGCTTAAAGAATGCTTGAGGTCTGCAATCTACTTTTTTTTCAAAAACTGTTGGAATTATGCCAAGAATTTGTCAAGCAGCAATTAAGGCAGGTGGTGGTTTTATTGAGGAAAACAAAGTATGATGCTGTTGGATGATAATTTTTTTTATAGTTAAGTGCTTATTTTTTTATCAAAATAAAAGCAAATACACTGTAGTTACTGAAATTTTGTCCTTTGTTTTTTCAAAATACAAAAACACTTCATTTTAAGTTTTTTCTTTTTAAACAAATGCAGACTGCCTCCAAATCTTTTGCTTGTAATCTACACTCTATACGAGTATCCCCTTAAAAAATGCTTAAAAATCAGGCCTAAATTTTCTATTTATTTGCTATAAAATATCTTCAGGATTTATGCTCAGTACTGTAATACTTGACCACAGTAAACTTACTAGTATTACTCAGAACCTGGTATTGTATCATACACAAGTGATATGAAAAAATTAAGTTCTTTACAAAAAAATTCAAGGGTTGCATTATACATGAAGTAGGTGTATACATGACTATATACGGTATATATAATTAATACAAGTATAAAGCTTTCACTTAGCTGATTGATGTTATCTTCAGCATCCCAACTTCAGATTTTCAAAGACGGACTCTCCAGGAATCACTCGGTCCACTCGTCAGGGGTTATCTGCAGTTGACTGTTTATAATTCTTGATTTTTCTTTTATACCTACACTTCTCATTAGTGCAAGGTTCTTTTTTTTGTTGTCTATATGTACGTGTGTGTGCATGTGTGTGTGCACATGTTCATTACCCCGTCTGCGTGTATATGCTTATGTGTAGCAAGAACAAAATGGCAGGGGAATAAAATATTACAAAGTGGAAAATGTTTTTGTGTGACATGTTTTGTTCTTTAGAACTTAATTCGACTAAATTTGTTATGTTGGTGCACCTACACATGCACGAGAGAGAGAGAGAGATGGGGGAGGGGCATAGAACCATCAGTTTAAAATTCTGATCATCTCATGCCAAATTTTAGGAAGGGCATTTTATATCCAAGTGAATTTCTGACTTGACAGCCAGACTTCAGCCACTTTCTCACTGATGGAATGTGGCGTCCCTCTGTCTTTTCTACAAATATTTTCATGGCAACTGCTCTTACGGGCTTCTTTCCCTGGTGCCTCAACCACATGAATTTACTTGTGCTAAGGAGATTGACATCAAGGTCTCACTCTTTTACCATTGAAATAGTTAAATGTAACTTCCTCTTCTACTCCAACAGTTTCTTTTCTTTCATCTTCCTGCATGTGAAACTCTCTTCCATTTACTTGCTTCCCTGATAGCTACAATCTCCAAAAATTTAAATACAATGTCAATTGCCATTTTCTATCTTCTTGAATCCCATCCATCTTTTATCCTTTTGTCAACACCCCCTCTACTCTGTCTTTTCTCTCACTGTAATCCCCTGTATGCTAGTGTCAGTCTTGCCTGCTTGGAGTGAAATGATTAAAAAGAAAAAAAAAATTGAGCATATATATATGGGGGGGGGGGGGTACTGGAAAGTTTTCAGCCCAACCCAGAAACTTTTTCAGACAAATTTTGTGCTTGATCTCCACATATTTTTCTATAAATTCACCATTTCAATTTTTCTACATTTAGAGAAGAATGCGGATGTGCATTGTGGTGCATTGGATATCGGCTCAGAATGAAAAATCGGGGAGTTGAGTTCGAATTCCAGTTGAATTCATTGCATTCATTTACGCGCAAATACCCTTGGGAAAGGTATTAATCCGCCTATTCCTTCCAGTTATGGGTTAAATAACAGGACAGATTGGGTTCTATAGCCTTGGTCGGCAACCAGTCTACCGCAGAAAGCAATGGCAACCTACTGCGGGATAATCTTCTGCCTAGTCAGTTATGTCTCTTTCGAGACATGATCGCCCAAGCGTGTATCACGTATGGCACTTAACTGACTGACTTAATATTGGAGATAGAAGACCTAGTATAGACAGGTGATTTTCTAAGCGTAGCTTAGATGCGGTACAAAGCTGAAAGCATGGGGCACCTAGTGAGGATCTAACTCACTACACAACTGTAATCATCCTAGTAAGACAAGCTTGTTAACCATTGCACCACATTGAGGTGCTCACCCTTTTTTGGATTCTCTATATCTATGTCTGTAGGGTAACTGTCAGTTTTATATGACAATGTGATTTTTAGACATTGGAACAGACAGTCATCATGCAATGTTGATTCCTATTTCCATAGTGTCTACACACAAACACATATACATAATGCGATGGATAAATTGTCGTCTGAATTATGTAAAAATGAAAATAGCACTGACATTTCATTTTAACATATGTTTACCAAAATTATGTAAAAAAAATATCTTGAAATACTAAAGAGTAAATTTATTCAATAAAATCACGATTGACTTCAACCACAGACTTTCAGATGATTTCAGAATCTCCTGCAACTCTTCTGGAGGGTCTCCTTGCCAGAGTTGGTGAATGCTCCCATAATCCTTGCTTTCAGTTCGTCTTTGGTATTACAAGGAGTTTTGATGGTCTCTCACTCAACTGTGCCCCACACATAATAATCAAGGGGGTTGTAGTCTGGGGAGTTAGGTGGCCAGATCTAAGAAGTGTGGTCATGGAATTTGTTTAACATCCATAACTGGGTTCTCCTGCTTGAGTGGCATGGTGCAGAGTCCTGTTGCCAAACACAGGGTCTTCCAGCAGTCATCCTTTTGACCTAAGGCAGCACTACTTCCTTAAGGCACTTGATGTAGGCCTTTGTGTTGAGTGAGAGATACTGTGAAAAGATAAATGGAGGCATAACGTCGCCATCATTAGAGATCAATCCAAACATCATGACGTTGACTGGATACCCAAACACCTTGACACCCAAACACCTTGAAATTAAGTTTCTGAAAAGAATTGCATCATGGGGTTTGTTTTCTCACACAGTGCCCAACTGACCCTACTATACTACTCAGTTAGCGGACTCCAAATCAAACAATGCACATATGTGAAGTTATAAATATAAAATGGCGACAATTTACCCATTGCAACCTGATATTTATCAAATGAGCATTCTATATATTATCATAAATATCAGTTGATGATCGACATCTAGATTTCAGCCTCTTTTCATCCAATATCTTATTAAGCTTTTTGCAGGTTATTGAAAGCCAGAAAATATCTTTATATTGTAATAATTTGGGGAGAGAAAGATAAGGATTTAGTGATACAAGTCTTACTATTTAACTTATAGCTGGAAGTATAAGAGGTGCATTCATACTCTTCCCAAAGTTATTTGGATGTAAGTGAATATAGGGAACCTAACAGAAATTGAAACTCAGCCATCTTGATTTCCGATTTTGGAACATTATTAGACCACCTGCACATCTAATCTTACAGCCCCTGGTATTTCCAAGGGGTCACCCATCTAGATACTGAGTAGTCTTGATGATGCTTAACTTTATTGTACAGGAATCGGGGTTTCCAATGTGATGTGGCTGGAAGCTCGATTTATAACTAAAATTTGTACTGTTTGTTATAACTATTCATACATGCTAGTCATATCAGTAAAAAAATATGATACTACTTTTGATAATATAAAAAAGTGAATTCTGTAGTGGATATCACCACAGTTATCAGTACTGAGATATGAGAGAGAGAGAGAGAGAGAGAGATATGAGAAAGTTTACCAAGTGTTAACTAGATGATAACTTTAAAATGACGACTGCAATATAGATTTATTTTACTTTGCCGAGTCACACTTAATATTTCATTAACTTTTAGTAAATAAAACAACAAAAAATAGTAAAGAAAAAAAAGAAAGAAAATTTTATTTTTTAAAATTTCATCTTTATCTTTAATTTAAAAAAAAATGCTATCTCATTCTTACAGCACATTTTTCTTTTTGTGATTAAATTTAAAATATAAGGTTGTTTTTTTGCCTTTCCAATGGGCCAGTCAGTTAAGTATCATATGTGATACATGCTTGGGTGATCATGTCTCGAAAGAGACATGACTGACCGGCAGATGATTTTTGTGCAATAGGTTGCCATTATATTCTGCATTAGACTGGTTGCTAACCAAAGCTATAGAACCCAATTATCCTGCTATTCAACCCATAGCTGGAGGGAAAAGTGATGGATTCATATCTTTATCAAAGATATTTGTGCATAAGTAAATGCTATATATTCAACTGGAATTTAAACTTGACTCTCTGATTTCTTCTTCTGAGCCGATATCCACTGTGGAAATCAAGTCTATTTCCATCAATGCAAAGCATTTTTTAACAGTCGCAAAATACTAAAAAAAAAAAAAACAGCCCTTAAATAAAAATAACTATGTTCATAAACACATTTTATTTTAATTACTTCAATTTTCCCCAAAAGTATCATGGAGAGCAGTTTTGGTAATTTATTTTATATGTACCTGTTTCAGGATCATTATTGTTATGAGCATTTTGGGTTTTGATCATCTCTATAATAATTTTGGATGTGGTTGTAACTATTTTGATGTTGTTTAGATTAAATAAATTCTTGATCTTGTTTTAAAAAAAAAATTATGACCACCACTATAACAGGATCAACTCTGAAATATTAATAAAATTCTATTTAAGAGCATTAATATGCAGCCCCGAATACTTACCCATAGAAGAAATATACAGTGACACACATAAGTATTGGATACATGTTATTTTCTGTTATAACTCTAGTTTATGTTCGGCATTTTGCCTGATATTTGCTAAGTAATATCTTGTGTGCGTTGTGGTACAGTGGATATCGGCTCGGAACGAGAACCCGGGGAGCCGAGTTTGAATTCCAGTTGAATCCATTGTATTCACTTACGTGCAAATACCCTTGGGAAAGGTATTAATCCATCTCTTCCTTCCAGTTATGGGTTAAATAGCAGGACAGATTGGGTTCTATAGCCTTGGTCGGCAACCAGTCTACCGCAGAAAGCAATGGCAACCTACTGCGGGATAATCTTCTGCCCAGTCAGTCATGTCTCTTTCGAGACATGATCGCCCAAGCGTGTTTCACGTACGGCACTTAACTGACTGAATATCTTGTAAAATTGCTTTAGTTGTATGTGGAAAGAAAATTAAAAACTCATGGTTGAATCCATTCTTTTTATCAAAGTTCAAAATTACCCTATGCAAAAATATTGGATACATGACACTTTTTTCAAATTACCAATCAAAACTTTGTATTTTAAAAGACTTTAAATATTCAAATTTTCAATAGTATTGGAATGTTATCTCTGACCAATAAGAGAAGCACCCAATTGTTTACAAGATAGTACTACTAATAATCTAACTCTTTGATGTGCATTCTGCAATTCAAGGATTAAAAATGGCAAAAACTAAAAAATTATCCAGAGATATGCGAGATAGAATCATTGAATATCACAAAGGAAGACAAGGTTACCAAAAGATCAGGAAAGAAATGAATCTAGCGCCAAGTACATTTGGAAATATCATCAGAAAGTATAAGAAGTATGGCGACGGTACAGCAAACCTTCCAAGAAATGGAAGACCGAGAAAAATAAATGAGAGGACTTCTAGATGGATCAGCAGAAATGTGCAAAAAACCCCTTCATTACTCGTTCTGAAATTAAAACTAATCTTGAGGGTACTGGAATTATTGTAAGTAAGGATACCATTAGCAGAGCCTCTATATTGTACAGGCTTTCATTGAAGATCACCAAGAAAAGTGCCTTTACTGAAAACCAAACATGTCAAAGACCGATTAAAGTTTGTCGAAACTTATGAAAAGAAAGGTATGCAATTTTGAGAAAAGCTAATCTGGTCGGATGAAACAAAAGTGGAACTATTCGGAAGGAACACAACGACAAGTTTTTGGCCAAAAAATGGCACTGCCTTGAACACGCACAATACCATCCCCACAGTTAAGTTTGGGTGTGGTTCCATTATGATATAGGGATGCTTTTCATCCAAGGGCACTGGTGAATTACAAGTTATCCATGGTAAAATGAATGGTAGCATGTACAGGGAGATTCTAGAGATGAACCTTCAGAAATCTGCAACTTCTTTAGGACATGGTTGGAATTTCGTGCTTCAGCATGACAATGATTCCAAACATACCGTAAAACTTACAAAGGAATGGTTTGAAAATAATGGTATTGGTTCTCTCAATTGGCCAAGTCAGTCTCCTGACTTGAATCCAATTGAGAATTTGTGGAATACTTTGAAGGTTAAAGTTCATAAGTGGAATCCACAAAATATCAAGCAATTAGAGGAATTATGCAAGGAAGTAACGGTGGATCAGTGTGGAAAACTTGTGGCCAATTATAGAAAGCGACTGGAAGCAGTGAAACAAAACAGAGGCTATGCAGCAAAATATTAAACTGATGTATCCAATACTTTTGAGGGTAATTTTGAACTTTGATAAAAAAAAGATAGATTCAACCATGAGTTTTTAATTTTCCTTCCACATACAACTAAAACAACTTTACGAGATATTACTTACCAGGCATTTTTTAAATTTCTGGAAGTTTCCCCCACTTATCAGGCAAAACGGCAAACGTAAACTAGAGTTATAACAGAAAATAACATGTATCCAATAGTTATGTGTGTCACTGTACATAGAAAACTCTTTAAAAAAACTCTAATATTCTTATTATTTTATCCAAAATGCTAAGAGAAAGGTATTTAAGATCACAAACAATATAACATCATTATTAACAGCAATAAACTAGATAAAAACAGATACATAATATTACCTACAAATTCTGTAATATCAAATATAAAAAAAAATTTATTCCATCTAAACATCAAAATAATTACAGTTACATGCAATTATTACGGATATGATCAGAACCAAAAATACCCACCACAATAATAATTCTGAAGCAGCTGCATATAAAGTGAACTGCCAAAGCTGCTCCTCTCAATAAGTGGGGGAAACTTCCAGTAATTTAAAAAATGTATCTATGAACACAAAAGGGATCTTCTACACAACAATTTTTCAAATGCATTAGTAATACAAAGAAATAAATTCAACCACAACTTTGATCTAAAGAATGCCACATGTATTAAAAGAGTAAATAACTTAGAAAATTTGAGAGTGCTGTTAGTGAATTTTATAAAAATATAAATCTCAGTCCCAGATTTTTTCAAATATTTCCCTTTCTGAAAGAATTACTCCTTTCTCAAGCCAAGATACATGAGTATAAAAATGTTAGAAAATTAAAAGAAAATGATTCAATTCCTAACTTCATGTTATTTAAATATATAATGCGTCAATTAATCTCAAACTAAAATAATAAAATTACTAATTTGCATTAAAAAAAAAAAAAAATTAAAGAACATCATTTACTCACTTTTGCTTATTAGACATTGAATTGTATCAATTAGTATCTGCTATAGCTTGCCTAAAGGTTTTAATAATCTGATGAATATTCATAAGCATTTTTAAAATTTAAGAGTTTTAAAAGCCAATAACATTTTTGCTCTTGTATATCAATATACTAGCAGTATAGCCTGGCATTGCTCGGATGTAATGAAAGCTTTAAAACTAATCCATGGTCCTGGAGCTCAGACACTTTGGACATTGGCACGAAACACTAAAAAGCAATAGTTGTTTCCAGTTAAAGTGAAACCGTAGACTGAAAAAAAAATGAATGGATGTAAGTCAAATTTTGATTTCCTGGTATCGATATCAAATAAGTTTTTTTCGTCGTAAACTGAATGTTGAAGGCTAAATAAGTCCTCTGAGTAAATGGTATCATGACTGAGACTAAGAATTACAATTATACCTACTTAGAGCCAAACCTGAAGCAAAAACTAAAATAAAAAGGCTGAAAAAAATAGATATACAGGCAGATAAACAGACACACACACACACACAAACATCTTGCCTTATATATATATGTATATATATATATATATATATTATTGATTTTCTGCACTATTGTAAGAACTGCAACCTTGAAACTTCTGAATATCATTTCTTATGTCTTTGTCTATGAGTGTATCAAATTTTATTAAAATCGAACCACTTCTTCTATAACCCTATTTTTTCGATTATTGAGTTTCGATATTTATCAGGGGTACCTCAAGACAAAACCTAGCTAAGAACACTCGCAGACGCTTATAGTACAACTGTGTAAATTTTCAAGAAAATCGGTTCAGCCATTTTGGAGTCTATAGGTAACGGACACACATACACACAGACAAAGTTCCATTTATAAGTTTAGATAGGAGGTGCGTTGTGGTGCAGTGGATATCATTTTCGAATGAAAAATCGGAGAGATGAGTTTGAATTCCAGTTGAATTCATTGCATTCATATAGATGCAAATAGCCTTAGGAAAGATATGAATCCATCACTTCTACCTATGAGTTAAAAAGCAGGACAAATTTGGTTCTGTAGCCTTGGTTGGCAACCAGTCTACTGCAGAAAGTAATGGCAACCTACTGCAGGAAAATCTTCTGCCCAGTCAGTCATGTCTCTTTTCAGACATGTTTGCCTAATCGTGTCTCATGTATGGCACTTAACTGACTGATATAAGTACTTGCATTTACATTGATAAAGTTCCACAGAGGACGAAATGTGTCAGCTAAGATAAGCTTTCTTGTCTTTATTCATAACGTCATTTTACATATATCATACATGATACAGGCTTTGGGCAATCATGTCTCGAAAGAGACATAAACTGACTGGGTAGAAGATTATTTGGTAGTAGGTTGCCATTAATTTCTGCAGTAGACTGGTTGCCAGCCAAGGCTATAGAACCCAATCTGTTCCAGTATTTAATCCATAAATGGAGGGAAGAGACGGATTGAAATCTTTCCCAAGGGCATTTCTGCATAAGAGAAGGCAAGGAATTCAACTGGAATTTGAACTTGGCACCCTGATTTGTCATTCCAAGTTGATATCCACTGCACCATTTGAAAATCTACACACAAATACATGCACATATATACAATAGATAGAGATGGAGAGGAATCATTAGTTGAATATCATAACACTATTGTGTTCCTTAATGCCCCTTGTCAAATTTCAAATTCAAAATTATCTTTCTCCTAGACTGATTACCAAGTATGGCTAGAGAGCCCAGTCTACCCTGCTATTTAAAGCTTAACTGTAAGTGGTGGTGAAGAGAAGATAGTGGCATCAGTGTGAAAGTGAATGTAGCTAACTATGTTATAATTTAAACTAAGCCTACAGAATCCAATTTGTGTTAATAACCCTGACACTACCCACAGTTCTTGTATAAATATGTGACATTTCTACTAGATCAACACAGATGGACAACTAACACTTCTGAATTGGTCTGAAGATGATGCAAGCAATCATTGAAATATCAAACTCCTGCTAATCTTCTTTGTGAAAGAAATATTGATTCCATCAGAGAATATTAAATATTGTTCTGTTTATTTGAAAAATTAGCTGATAAACATAGGTTAAATACCTAAGTAAATATTACTAACATGTATAAAAGATTTTACAAGTATCAAGTAGTTATATATTTTGACTATAAGATAAATACAAATATGATGGGGTGCTGAAAATCCAACCTTCGTGCTTGGAAGGGAGGACATTTTCTAATGGGAGGTCATTTCATAATATCTACAGTTTGACCAATGTACTTCAAGCATTTTTTGTTATAAATAGTGAACATTGAATAAAAATCCCAATAAATAGCAGACATTGCATCAGGTATGGAAATAAATTCAGGAAACTAAGAAATATGACCTGAGTTCTACCAATAAGCAAGGTAGATTGTGCAAAACAAGTGATGTGAAAGAGAGAAAGAGATGAGCAGGCAGGAACAAATTCAGACAGACAGACAGCGATAGGCTAAGGAAGACAGACAGCGATAGGCTAAGGAAGGCAGACAGCGATAGGCTAAGGAAGACAGACAGCGATAGGCTAAGGAAGGCAAGACAGCGATAGGCTAAGGAAGACAGACAGCGATAGGCTTAAGGAAGGACAGATAGGCTAAGGAAGACAGACAGCGATAGGTTAAGGAAGGCAGACAGCGATAGGTTAAGGAAAGGCAGACAGCGATAGGCTAAGGAAGACAGACAGCGATAGGCTAAGGAAGACAGACAAGCGATAGGCTAAGGAAGGCAGACAACGATAGGCTAAGGAAGGACAGACAGCGATAGGCTAAGGAAGACAGACAACGATAGGCTAAGGAAGACAGACAGCGATAGGCTAAGGAAGACAGACAGCGATAGGCTAAGGAAGGACAGACAGCGATAGGCTAAGGAAGGACAGACAGCGATAGGCTAAGGAAGACAGACAACGATAGGCTAAGGAAGACAGACAACGATAGGTTAAGGAAAGGACAGACAGCGATAGGTTAAGAAAGGCAGACAGCGATAGGCTAAGGAAGACAGACAGCGATAGGCTAAGGAAGACAGACAGCGATAGGCTTAAGGAAAGGACAGACAGCGATAGGTTAAGGAAAGGCAGACAGCGATAGGCTAAGGAAGACAGACAGCGATAGGCTAAGGAAGGACAGACAGCCGATAGGTTAAGGAAAGGACAGACAGCCATAGGCTAAGGAAGACAGACAGCGATAGGCTAAGGAAGGACAGACAGCGATAGGCTTAAGGAAAGGCAGACAGCGATAGGTTAAGGAAAGGCAGACAGCGATAGGCTAAGGAAGACAGACAGCGATAGGCTAAGGAAGACAGACAGCGATAGGCTAAGGAAGACAGACAGCGATAGGCTAAGGAAGGCAGACAGCGATAGGCTAAGGAAGACAGACAGCGATAGGCTAAGGAAGACAGACAGCGATAGGCTAAGGAAGACAGACAGCGATAGGTTAAGGAAGACAGACAGCGATAGGTTAAGAAAGGCAGACAGCGATAGGCTAAGGAAGACAGACAGCGATAGGCTAAGGAAGGCAGACAGCGATAGGTTAAGAAAGGCAGACAGCGATAGGCTAAGGAAGACAGACAGCGATAGGCTAAGGAAGACAGACAGCGATAGGCTAAGGAAGATAGACAGACAGGAACAGATTATGAAAGGCAGACAGACAAAGAAAGATAGTGATAGACTAAGAATGACAGAGAGGAACAGACTAAGAAAGACTTAGAATGACAGAGAGGAACAGACTAAGAAAGACAGACAGACAGTGATAGGCTAAGAATAACAGACAGACTGGAACAGACTAAGAATGAGAGAAGTGTGAAATGTGGTAAGAAAGAGTACTGGGCTTGAGTTTTATATATAAAATATGATGAATACAAAATGAGAAAAATCAACCAAATAAAAGGCAGGAAATATAACTGTGTTTATATAATGCTTGAAAGATAGCAATAAACAATGAAATATGAAAAAGTCATCCAAGACTCAATATGTACATCAAAAGGCCAATTCAGAAATGGGAGTTGTAAGATTCCATAACCCTCAAATCTATACTGAGCTTAACTGGCAAAAGGCCATAAGCAATGAGGCATCCAATCAAAATTGAATTCTTTATAACAGTAATGGATGTTCAGTATGCAATTAATGCAAAGAAATACCAGATGATTTGAATCAAATTTAAAATCAATAAGGAACCTTTGTTCAAAGTGAAGATGATCTGTGGCGACACCAATATGTAATGGGCTCACCCCAGATGATACGAAAATAGATTTTGCACTCAGTGTAACATCAGAGCATCTAAGAAGGTAGGTGCATCAGAGGGTTAAGTTGAAAGGTGTTTTCCTAACCACAGAGTACATATTTGCACCTCACAGCATGCCAGTGGCTGTCCCCAGACTGTCAACAGATCCAGCTGCACGCACGTGGAAAATAAAAAAGAGCTTCTGAAATCTTTACTTGAAGAAGGATTCATGTTTGAAGAAAACCCTCAAATTGTCACAATTAAGTCTGGAAGTGAAAAAACAATAATTTTGCACATACGAGTTGTCGGCTTTTAGTTCTTACTAGCATCATAGCCCAGCATTGCCCGTGCAACTCAGAACATCTTTTAATTAAATGATTAATGCAGCATGTTGCTATTTCTGAGCGCTTGTAGTCGCCGCCTCACTTTAAAACTCAGTTATATAAAAAAATAATTATATAAGAAATTGTTGTTTAAAAATTCCATTCAAAAAATCTATTTTCTTTTGTTTTGTGTAAACATGAGTTGATGTTTTATGTAACATTGTAAACAACATTGCGTTTGTTTTTGTTTCTAAATTACGGGGGAAAATATTTACATTTTTTGTTGACTAAATGAATTTCAGAAATTTTCAAGGAATATTTTAAAATGTAGACATTTGATTTTAGAGGAAAAAGTTACATTAATGTCACACGAATTACAGACAGTTGATTTCCTGCATGAGATATTTAACAACAAAAAAAAGCTTTATTGTTTTTTTAATTTTATTTTCTGAAGTATGAAATATTAAATCTGAAAAAAAAAAAAAAAAAGACTTAAATAATTAAATTAACTATTGGCACTTTTTTTTTACATATTTTGTTTTTATTTGAAAAAAAAAAACAAAAAAAAACACTTTTTTAAAAAATATTTCTTTTGTTTCAAAATTATGGGGAAAAATTTTCACATATTTTTGTTGACCAAATAAATTTTTAATAAGCCGAAATAAAAATTAAATATAAAGGCTCATTTTTTTTTTTTAAATTTTTAGTCGCATTTGACATGTGTGATTTGATTTCTATGGTGTAATTTAATAACTATCTTAGATCTTAGTACGGAGCAAATGTAAACAATCGCTTCCATTGGCCAAAAAGTGTGAAAGGTAAAAATTGCTGAACTTAGACTCAAAAAGCATGTGTCAACCTCGCTTCCCTGTAGATATGTGTCCCTAGAATGTTTGAATGGCGTTGCTTAAAAAATGTAGGCGTGCATAGATAACAGTCACACACACACTAACAGATTGCCTTTTGGAGTAGATAGACTAAACTATCGCCTGGTTCACACTCCAACCACGTCTATTGAACAGGTGAAGAGGCTCATCCCTTGTTTCCTGTTTAGGATGTGGCTTTCAGCTTTCTCTTTTCCAATCTTTTTACTCTTATGTAGCCCCCTGCACATCAGTGGCGTTACCGTCTTGCTCGGGGTGATATGATTTAAAATATATATATATATATATATATATAGATTAGTCTGTACTGCGATAATATTAAAGTCTATTCAGTTAGCTTATTAACCATTGCACTATGGTGAAGTTGACCATCACCCATAACTTAATTTTTTTATTTTAGTGGCATATAAAAATATCGGTTATTTAACCCTGAAAACGATTATTCGCTGTATGCGATTTTATTTGGGAGAAGGAGATAATAATAGTTTCAGTGACAGATCTTACTAATTAACCCATAGCTGAGGGGAGAGAAGAGGTGGATTCATACCTTTCTTTTGGGCATAAGTCAATATAATGAACCCAACTGGAATCAGAACTCAGTTCTCTGATTAACAATTCTGAGCCATTATCCATTACTCCAACCACACACCCAAGCTTACAGTATCTAATATTCCCAAGTGGTTACCCAACTAGATACTGACTTGGCTCAATGTTGCTTAACTTCTGTTATCATATGGGAATTATTGTTTTAACATGCTGTAGTCGTACATTTAAGTCATACATTTAACATGCTGTAGTCATACAATTTAAGGAAATGGCAGCTCAGATAGTCACTTTCTCACCAGCACAATGTGGCTTCCCTGTGTCTCTTCTACAAATATTTTCACGGTTTCTGCTCCGATGAAATTAGCTCACTGGTGCTCCCTATATATGAATTTACTCGAGCCACAAGATTAGCAACTAGGTCCCACCCTTTTACTGTGAAACCAATAAATTGTAAATGCAACTTCTGCTTCATCAGCTTCTTTTCTCGCACTTCCCGCTTGTCGAATTCCCTGATAGCTACAATTTCTAAGAATTTAAATATAAAGTCAATAGTCATCTCCTATCTCACTAACCTGCATCCTCTCTCTCATGCTCCTTTCTCATTCCACTCCACTCTCATCAGTATTCTCATTCTTCTCTTACCCACTTCCTGACACCCCCTGTAACCTGTCACTCTTTCTCATAACTTTCCTCCTATGTAACCCCCTGCAAAACAGTGGCAGTAAAATGCTTTGCTTGGGGTGATACAATTATAAAAAAAAATATTTAATATAAGCATATTTTTAGAATGAATGTACTTAGATATTTAGAAACAATGAGTAAATGTTTGAAAAACATGTAAAAAGACGAAGGGAAATCATTTCGCTTTACTTTTTCTTTTTTTTTTTTAATCTTATCACCCCGAGCAAGGCGGAAACACCACTGAAGCGCAGGGGGCTACGTAGGAAAGAAAAGATTGGAAAAGAGAAAGCCGGAAACCACATCCTAAACAAGGAACAAGGGATGAGCCTCTTCACCTGTTCAATAGACGTGGGTGGAGTGTGAACCGGGCGATAGTTTAGTCTATCTACTCCAATTGAAAAAGAAAAGATTGGAAAAGAGAAAGCCAGAAACCACATCCTAAACAAGGAACAAGGGATGAGCCTCTTCACCTGTTCAATAGACGTGGGTGGAGTGTGAACCGGGCGATAGTTTAGTCTATCTACTCCAATTGAAAAAGAAAAGATTGGAAAAGAGAAAGCCAGAAACCACATCCTAAACAAGGAACAAGGGATGAGCCTCTTCACCTGTTCAATAGACATGGGTGGAGTGTGAACCGGGCGATAGTTTAGTCTATCTACTCCAATTGAAAAAGAAAAGATTGGAAAAGAGAAAGCCAGAAACCACATCCTAAACAAGGAACAAGGGATGAGCCTCTTCACCTGTTCAATAGACGTGGGTGGAGTGTGAACCGGGCGATAGTTTAGTCTATCTACTCCAATTGAAAAAGAAAAGATTGGAAAAGAGAAAGCCAGAAACCACATCCTAAACAAGGAACAAGGGATGAGCCTCTTCACCTGTTCAATAGACGTGGGTGGAGTGTGAACCGGGCGATAGTTTAGTCTATCTACTCCAATTGAAAAAGAAAAGATTGGAAAAGAGAAAGCCAGAAACCACATCCTAAACAAGGAACAAGGGATGAGCCTCTTCACCTGTTCAATAGACGTGGGTGGAGTGTGAACCGGGCGCTTTGTCCAAATGTCTATGCTGCACAAAAGAGTGGCACAATGTTTAGTTTAATGCAGGATTTCATAACAGCAACACAAAAATTGCTCAAGCCTCCTTGACACTTAAAGTTTTTTGGGATGTTGTGTAATGACTGCAAGAAGGAGAGATATTACTGGGGATCATTTGTTTTATCTTTTAAATATTTCAATGACTTGCCATTTTACATATGAGTGTACTTTTGCTGTCAAAAAATGACAACAAAATATTTGAGAGGATTATTAGCTGTTTCCTCACAAGTTATTTCCCACTAGAGGAGGGAATACGGATGGGCCTGTGCTGTCAAGATGACGGCAAAATATTTTTATCAATATGCCGTCTAAAATGATGTACCTATTATTGAGTATCTTATATTAAGATATAAGAAAAAAACCCCAAATAATCCAACCAAACCCCTGAGCATGATAGGAGGAAAAAATATATATATGTATATCTTTATCTACATACTTAGACAGAGTGAAAGTGGAAAGTGCATACTGATTTGCCTACATAACCTTTCTCTAGACGTAAAAATATCAACTCATTTGTAAAATCAGCTGGTAACAGCAGGAAGATTATGTAGCACCGTCTAAGAGTAGGAATTCTTGGCTCGGCTTGAAAGTTTGCATTAAATAAATTTGTTTTGGTCTCAAATTGAACACGGAGTAAACCTGAAGTTAATGATGTTGGAAGCAAACACTGTGTGTGAACATTACCATTTCACCCACTAGACAAAGTTGTTTGATTGTAGATGGAAAGACAAACAGATAGGAAAATTAGACAGACAGATAAATAAATAGTTAAACAGAAAAAAATCGTTAGATAGACAGAAAAATAGACAGACAGAAAAGATCAAAAGAAAATAGATAGACAGAAAAATAGACAGACAGACAGAAAAGAAAAATACATAGATAGAAAAAGAAAAAGACAGACAGATAGAAAAATAGACAGACAGAAAAGAAAAATAGATAGATAGAAAAACAGACAGACAGAAAAATAAATAAATAGACAGACAGACAGATAGAAAAATTGATAGACAGAAAAAATAGATATAGACACAAAAAAAAAAAAAAATAGATAGACAGATTTGACAGAAAAATAGACAGACGGACAAATGGATAGATAGAGAATTTATTAATCATATTTTTAAAATTGTTTAACTTTATCTCTGGATAAAAAAAGCAAACACGAGATTTATTTTTTTGGTTCAACCTTACATTAACATTTAACAATGACACAACAACATTCATAAAAATCATTAAAGCACAAATTAATTAAACAATTTCTTTAAGAATACCTCATTTATTTACACTGTCAAATTATTTCTAAATTAATAATGACAGAAAAAATAAATAATTATTGTAAAATAATTCAACACTGAAATAAAAAAAAACCCTAACATTTTAGCGAAATGGGAGGAGTAGATGATTATCATCACACAGAATGACGGAATAAAATGTTAACGGAATGATAAAAACGAACAGTCATTCCTCAATTCGGCCCAGTGTGGAAGGAAGCAAGAATTTGAATCTTTCGCATTTGTCAAAGAACAAGTCCCAAAAAAAGGATATTCAATCGGAAGAGTAAAAAAAAAAAAAGGAAAAAAAAGGAAAAGTAAAAAAAAAAAAAAAAGGACAATATTTATAATATACACACATAAATGCTTATATTTTCTAACTATTTCCACGGACGTTGGAAATAATTACAAGTTTCTAAATCTTTTTTTTTTTTTGTCCATTAGCTACAAACAAAAAACAAACGGATTAAAAAAATATATGAGCTACCTTTTTTGTAAGTAAAACATTTATTTAAAAATTTTAAAAAAAGAGAGGAAGAAGAAGAATCAGTCTCTACCTTACACTTTTTTTTAAATCGATTAAAAAAAATTAATAATTTTTTAAATTAAAGATTTACAAACCGTTTCTTTATCAAGATAAAATGAATTTTTTAAAAATTGTTTTTATTGAAAATGAAATATAGTTTGTTTATCAGTCGTTTAAAAATATCTCAACACATTTTAATCCTACATATCCTCTTTTTTTAAGTAATCTTGTACTTTAATTTCAATTGATCATCTTTAAAATTACTTAAGTCTATAATACTTATTGTCGATTTTATTTTTACCTGTGTGTACGCTGTCAAATCGGGTGTAAATTGCACCTGATTTGCGTACTTTGTTGAATACACCTGCAATTAATATTTTTAAATGCATGTTTTTTTATACTTTAAAGGATTTGTTGTTAATTTTATTTATTTTTTCATAAGATATTTGAACCGGATCCTGTTTAAATTGTCAAATTCGTTTATGAAAAAGTAAATAATGCTTTTTGCAGTTAGTGTAAACGACATTTGAACTCGCAACGTACATCAGCATGAAATACAGACATTTTGGTTTTTACACTACCTCATATCGCAATTGCACTTATAAAAAAAAAACCGTCTTCAGAAGTGAATGTAAAAAAAAAAATCAATATTGAAGAATGAAGACGGATTTCATTTTTAAAAACAATCGAAACACTTTACTTTAGGATCGTTTTTTTTTGTTTTGTTGTACATATATTTTGCTAAGATCACGTGACTACACTTAAACTAAAAAGAGTACTGACGACAAGCTAGTTGTTATTTTTTCACATTAGAAAATTTAATCATTATTAAGTTTTTCTTTACGTGTCATTGAACAAATAATTCAAATTGCATCATATCATTTTATTTATACACACAGAAAGAGAAGCAACGTGTGTTGTACGTGACTTTTATAAAGTGTTCGCGCACACTCAAAGGCAGTGTGACGGGACCCTGTAATCATATATAATTTTAGATTTATTTTTGTTATTGTTAAACTTACAGGTACTTTTTTAAGTTCCCAGATATCGACATTACCAGTGGACAAAGTCAAGAAGCTGTGTGCGGAAGTCAGGAAGTCCTCTTCTGATATTGAACCTGCCTCCATTACTCCATAGATGTCGAAATGGATCGGTCTTGTTAGGAAAACCCCTCGTGGCCTCCGGGGTGGGTCAGGGTCAGCCGGGCACGGGTTACCCGATCGCAGATAGATAAACTCGACCCAAGATCGATAGATCAGTTTTTTTAATATATGTTTTCGAAGTCGAGGGGAGAATTGTCGGGTTAAATTGTTGTTTTTCGGGATGACATCTGTGTTGGTTGTATGTTGATCACCCCTGTTGATTTGTTATGGAAGATTCCGACCGCTTGCCGTTTCAAGGCACCCCATCAAGTATTGAGCCGAGAGCTGTAAATGTAGGTCAGTGCCGAGAGGTTTTTTTTTTCCCTTTCAGTTTTTCTCTCTATCCACTGACCGAAAACATCAGGATTTTGGGGAGTGAAAGAACAAAAATGTATATTAAAATAAGTAAAAAGAAATTAGGAAAAATTTATTTCGTTGGGGAAGAAACCAAACATTAATCACAAAACAAAACTAAATTGTCTTTATAGAAATTACTTTAAAATTTTTTCTTTAAAATATTTTTGTGTACAAACTTGAGGCCAAAAATCAAAAAATGATGTTTCTAGGGATTATTGAAAAATAAAAAAATATCCTGAAACCACAACAATTCTTATTTTTTTTAATACTGTATTTGGAAAAAAAAAAATGAAAATTTAAAATAAATATATTTAAGTTTTAAGGAAAAAAAATCTTTTTCTTGAAACAAGGTAGTGGGGTTTTAACTTTTCCGATAATTTAAAATTCTTAGATTTAAGAACATTTAAAGAGTATTTCTCGAAATGTTATTTAATAACAGTTGTTTATTGGAGTTTAAAGAAAATAGATTGATCAATTTAAATGATCACGTGACATAAATCAATAGAATTTTGCAGTAACTTTTTCAAGTATTGATATTGAACTCTCTCCACCCCGCCAAAAAAAAAAAAAGGGGTTAACTTTGACATGTGTCCTGAAGTTAAACAAAAATTGAATCATAGCTTCAAAAATTGTTAGTTGGTGGCATTCACTTTGCTTTTAATCTTTAAAGCTCAGTTTGAAGACACCAGAAAGAAATAGCCAAATTTGTTTTACATTTAAATAAACTTCATTTTTACACTAAAAAAAAAGTTGCAAAAATAATTGTATTTTCTATTTAAACTCCTTGTTTATGTTAGCAAAAATAACTTAACCCAATGAAGGTCATTGTCCTAAAGACAGGTTCAGTATTTTTACCTTTAGGATGTTGGAATTACTATAAAAAAAACCATTTAATTTATAAAGGAATGTATTTTAAATTTAATAAAAATTAGCATTCAGTTAGTAGTTAGATAAATTGAGTAAACCTAAAAGAAATTTATATTTTAGGTGAAAATTAAATTGTTTACATTTGACAGTAAAATATTTAAAATGGAATTTAAGAAAATCTTATGTAGTAGCAGTTTTAATGTAGATGTAAATGTCTCTCTAGTCTAAAACCAAAAGGATTATTTTAAGCCAAATCTGAAAAATTACTACAAACAGGAAAAGGAGGAAATTTAATATCTTTAAAAAATAAATTCAGTGTTTTTTTTTTTTAAATTTAAATTGAAAGAAAAGAAGATATTTTTTCGTTTGTTTTAAAAAGTGATTTAGTCGTTACTTTTTTGCATTAGAAAATTTATGAATCAAGCAAGTAAAAAAAAAAAAAAAGGTAGCTAGAGAATCTGAATTGGTTTTTAAAAACTATTTCAAAGACAAGTCTTGACTGTAGCCATGGTACCTCTCCCCACACAGAAGGTAAAAACAATCTTTAGTAGGAAATAAATACCAATATTAGATCAGACTACTTAAAAAAAAATAAAAATGAATTAAAGTCTCCCTCCCAAAAGTTAAGAGCTGTCTAAAAAAAAAAAAAAAAAAAAGTAGTAATATTATTGTAAAATCATTCTGTATATTTTCCAATCTCCAGTTTGTTTTTATTTTTTTCTGTTCAAATAAATGTAGATAAATTAAATATTAAATTAATAAGATTATTAAAAAAAAATTGTTCGCAAATAATATTTTGATCTCTTAAGCGTTTCATTTTTAATTTACTATTGAAATTAAATAACTATTTTTTTTTCCTCCTCAGCCATACAAAACCAAATGCTTTTTTAAAACAAATTTTTAGCTTATATATCTTATATACGTTATTTATTTGTAAGTCAGTAACTTGTGTAAAGGGGGGGGGGAGTCACTGTACTAGTAGTAACCATAGTTGAGATTAAAAAATAAATAATCATTTTTTTTATGTAGGATATAAACATTTTCTCAGAAAATTTTTGATAAAAAATATGCAAGTAAATTTTTAAATCCTTTTAACGAAAATAATCATTTGAAACAAATATTTCAGTAGAGTCGTTAAGGATTTAAAAGTGGGATATAATTTTTAATTTTTTTCTCTAAAATACCAATTCGTCTGTTAGAATTAACACACGCATCTGAGAGGAATGACATCAATTTCTGAACAGGTTAATGAGATTTGTAAAAATCTTTAAATACTAGAGAGAGAGAGAGAGTCAAAGTAAAATAGAACATTGAGTGGAAAAAGTAGCAGTTAAAATAGTCGGATCAGTATGTTGGGCTGAGGTTCTTTTGAATCCATTTAAAAACAGTTTTTACCTGAATATATAAAAACAGTATATTTTTAAATTATCATTTTAAAAAGAACGACACGAGCTGAAGTGCACATATATTTTTTTAATTAAAAAACAAACTGTAAATAATAATAGTAATCGCCTTCAATGGTGTCGTGGTCTATCTCTTTTGAATGGAATTTAAAGACTTTAATTCTTTAAAATATTCATTTTAAAATTTATTCAGATTCAGTTGTCTATTGTTTAATTTTTTTTTAATCCTAGAGAAGGTAGTAGAGTAGCAGTAAAACCATACAGCCATAATAAATGTCTCGCATTTTTGTCTAGGGTTTTTAAAATAACTGAGAAAAAAATTAGATATTTTAAGAAAATAAAGCTAATATTTAATTATTTCTTTCTCGTCAAATGAAAATCGTATTTTGAAAATACAAAAAAAATGAAACCAGTAAAAACTGGAAACATGTCGTTATCATTCAACTGAAGTTTATAAATATAATTTTATATATATATATATATTTTATTTTTTATTATGAACCAAAAATCTAGCTAGACTCAATCGAAGTCGTGCATTGAAATAATAAAGAAAAGAAAGGAAAAAAAGCCAATGTCTTAGTCGCACTACTACTACAAGTTACCATAAAGCGAATATCCGTTATTCCTAAACTGGAGTTTCAAGTCGTTAAAAAAATACGAGAAAAAAAAAACCTGATAAAAATCATAAAACGACTTTTAACAGCAATTTTCATTTCTTTTTCAATGTATCTTTCTATTATTCGTCAAAGGAAGCCTGTAGTTGTGAGTTCAACAACAAAAAAAATTAAGGTAATGATTTTTTTTCATTTGCTCTTCTTTTAGTCTTCTTTTTTAGCTTACCAATCTCCTTTGTTTAAATTTAAAGAAAAAAAAAATAACAGAAAAATCATTTGTTTCCGAACAAAAATTATTTTATTTCTAAACTCAAATCCGTGTTGTAATATACAATGGAAATAGAGAAGAAAAAATATCTAGCCACCCTGAAAGGTAGTAAAAGCAATATTTAAAGACAAGGAAACTATAATGTCGGCTGCAATGTTAGTAGTAATAGTGATGGTGGTGATGGCGGCGGTGGCTGCTGCTCGTCGTGGTAGTAGTGGTCCGCACATGATGTCGGACTGTTTTAAGGTACTCCAAAGTTTCTATAATTAACCAGCCAATGGTAACTTGGCTTTTGACAGGTCTCCTTGACGTTGGCAAGGCAACGGGGTCAGTGTCGTCCTTGATGGCTTGACAGGTGCCGTGACACTTCAGCTCCAAGCATGTATGCCAAAGGGAAAGGCTCCACAGTGCCGTCTGACGCTCAGGCAAGAGAAAAGTAAGTATACTATATAGTGATTCTATGCATTATTTATTTATTTTGGCTTGGATTTCTTTCTTTTTTTTTTCCTTTACTTCTCTATATAAAAAAAAAAAACACACACACACACACAATCTAAAAATTTAAGAGTAAAATATCCACTCTTATTTTGAAAGAAATGTTTTAAACTATTTAAAAAGAAATATCTTTTTAATAATAACCCCCTACCTTAAAACAGCAACAACAAATAATTTTTTTTTACAAATTACATATTTCTACACTAGTTTTATTATATATATATATATATATATATATAATCGATTGATCTTTCTTTTCTGTTGGGTATGTGAACACATTCCAACTTGACTGCATGAAAAATGTGGTTTCTTCTTCACTTAGGTTGAAATAAACTTGTTTTGATTTTTAAAATAATGTATATTTCAGAGAGAAGCCAAATATTTAATAATCATCACTAACGAATCTATGCTCGTCTATATTTCTTGTTGATATTTATTTAGGGTGACTTAAAACAAACAAACAAAACTAAAACAATTACATTATTACAACAATCATCTTTTATTTTCTTTTGGGTTTTCGAAATACATTGTAACTGTTTTATTAAAATTAAAAAAAAAAACAACAACTTTTATTCTCCAAATTAAAATTGATGTATTTTTGAATGTTTTTAATACAATGGCTTTTTAAATTCCCGGTTTTACTTTAAAATGTAAATAAATATTGCATTCTAAGTTCTGTTTTTTTATTATTAAATATTAGTTTTTAAATACCTCGTTATTATTTTTATTTATTTATTAAATATTAGTCTTGCTTGATGTTGAATTGTTTTGTTATTGACTAGTGCACTATTTGCTTTGTAAATACAATTTAAACGAAACCTTAATAAACTTAGCTAAAAAAACTTATATTTTTCTTGATTCTTTCGTTAAAAACCTTTTAGATCTACGAATTTTTCTTTTCAAAACCCAATCAGGTTTTATATTCGTTGTTCGAAGAATTATTTTTGACTTGATTGCAAAAATGTCCTAAAAGGAAAAACATTTCTATAGAGAAAGATTGTTTACTAGAATCTAAATTAAATCAAAGTAAATTAAAAAAAAATGTCAATTTATAACCTAACTTAAAGTCAATAATTTCTCTTTGTAAATATAATTAATATACATTTTTTTTTAATTGTTTTTCTTCAATTTCCCCTTTTTTTATTTTCGTCTCTCTTCTCTAGATTAGCATTATATGTGTATGAATATTTGTTACACGTCGGAGCCCAGAAAAGTGCACAGACGTTTTTATCAGAGGTAAGTATGTAATTATAACAATCTTTTGTACATTTATTTCATAACAAAATATTTTAAATCTGTTTTTATCTAAATACTTCGAAGTTATTCATAAATTTCTGTTTTATTTTGTCCACGTGTTCCCAGTTTTCTTCGTCTGAGTGTTAATCTCAAATAAGACATTTTGGAACTATTTTATTTTCTCTTTGAAATTTATATATTTAATTTTTTTTTCCTTATAAATTTTAACTTGTTTTTCCTTTCAGATTCGATGGGAAAAAAATATTACGTTAGGTGAACCTCCGGGATTTTTACATTCGTGGTGGTGGTGAGTAGTGGTTAAAAACCCTGGTTTTTTGTTTTTTTGTTTTTCTTAAACCTAAAATATTGGAGAAAAACAAAACATTCCCAAACTTATTATTATTGTTTTAAAAAATGTGAAAAAAATAATTTAAAAAAAAAAGGCAAAAATGTAAACATGTCTTATTTTATTGTATTTTATTTTTTTTTCTTAAAAATTGTTTTATGAGGGGAACTGATCATAAATTCTTAACTTTAATTTGAAAATCTTGAAAGAATGATGATGAATGTTTACTTTTGCATTGTTGTAAAAACTCCCTCGCCCCTCAAAAAACAAAAGATTAAAGAATGTTGTTTGTAACTCCGTCCATTTTAAGTATTTTCCTCCAATATCTTTATAAAAAATTTAATTTTATTTTTCTTCCTTTCGATTACAGAAACTTTTATTCCTCATTTTAAAAAAAAAAAAGTAAAAACTTTATCAACAGTTTTTCCTCTCTACAAATTTTTGTTTTGTCTTTTGAGAAATTTGAAAGAATGGCATCGTTTCATTTTTGCCCATGTTTGTTTGCCTTTTTAAAAAAAATTGTCAGGAATCAAATTAGACTATCTTAAATTTTAAACGATGCAATTTTTCTTCGCATTAATCTTTAAAAAAAAAACTCTTTCCTATGTTGCTTTGTTTCTCCAAAATTTGTAAGATAGCAAAAATGATCCTTTTTGTAAGAGAAGAAAAACCTAAACAAAAGAGACGAACCAGTCTCTTGTTCTTTTGTCGGTGCCCTCATCCATCCAAGTTGTAAAAATCTTTCAATTCTCAGCTGTGTTGTCAAGTTATATTTTCCACACAAACAAACAAAAAGCAATTTTCATCTATAATTTGCCATACATTTTACATCTTCCTTTTGTAAAATATCTTACGTGCTCATTTATTTTCCAATATGGCCTTAAATGTCTTTTTCATTTTTACCTGATATTTTTTGTCTATATAACTAGTGTATCCGTATAAAAATGTATTGATATATTTTCATAACTATTGCCGTGTTTCTCTCATTTCTTTTTGTCTTCGATTAAAAAGACATGTTGGAATTTTTAACTCTAAATAACGGACCCAAAAATGCAATCAGGACAACAATTTTTATCTCTTAGTCTTTACGACAACCTATCTCCTTGCTTATTTTAAAATTATTTATTTCGTTTACTCTTAAAAAACATTTCTTATCAAGTCAAATTTGATAATTATTGTTATAAATCTAAATGAGAACTGAATTGAAAGAAATAAAAGCCCATCTTTTTTTGAATTCCTAACAACAATAAGCAAGACAACACGAAACGTTTGGCTCGCTTAATTTCACATCCGTGATGATGCATTGTTGAGTTTTTAAAATCATCTTCATACGAACTGAATTTTCTATCGATATTTTTGTATTCGATAAACAAACAAGAGAAAGACGTTTATGATATTGCATCGTTCTCTATCCTTGTATCTTTTGTTTTTCTTAAAAATTGTATTAAAAAAAAAAAAAGCCAACCCTTTTTAGTTTTCTTCTCGGTGTGTGTGTCTTTCTTTCTCTTCCCCTCCTTTTCGCTATGGCGGCGATTCGGGCAAATTTGGAACTCATTATTTTGTCTTACTTTTTTTTTTTCTCTTTTCCGTTTCTATTTCAGCGTATTTTGGGATTTATACTGTGCAGCACCAGAGAGGAGAGATACATGTGATCATTCTAGTGAAGCAAAAGCTTTTCACGATTATGTAAGTCATTTTTACGTTTATAAATAAATATTTGTAATCCGACTCACTTCTGGGAGGGAAAAGGTTAAAAATCCCAACTGACCCTTGTTTCTCACCCCCATTTTGAAATTCTTTGTCGATCTTTCTATCCCCTTTTTTTTCTTCTTCTTATTACACTTACACCAATCTCTGACCACAGTCGGACCTAATTTGACCCCTCTCCTTTTTTTTTTCTTTAAAATTTACACACTAAAATATGACTTACATTTTTTTCTTTGAATCTTTGTATTTTTGTAAGAATTTACGATCAACAAAACAAAAGATTTTTAAAATGTCTCCCTTCTTGATTTATATTTCCTACAAAAATGATTTCAGGGAACTCTCCCTATTCTGGATTCACATAAGTTTCAAGTAAACTTTTCTCAGCTTTTGCTTAGAAACTTACCTCAGTGTTTAGTAATTAATATGTACTCCCAACCACTTGTTTGAGATTTGTCTTTAAAAAAAACACGTTTCGTTTTGTTTTGTTGTTTACTTTTCTCCAAAGAGTTAGAGAGAAAGTTAGTAGTTTTGGTCTATAAGTACCTTATATAATTTAGTCTTTTTAGGAATTGCAGTATTCTTTAGAACCCAACCTCTTAGTTGATTCTCTAAATTATCACAATCCAAACTTAAAGGACTAAAATACTGGTTTTGAAGAATTGTTTATGTGAAAGTGAAAATGGTTTCATATTTGAACCATTCATCAACTGAAATTGGTCAAAACAAAACCCCTTTTTCTTGTAATATTTTAATTTTGAGTATCTTTTTAATTTACTCTATTGACCACTTATTCATTTTATTTGAATGCATTTCATTTGAACAACTTAGTCATTTTTGTCTTTCTATGAATGCTTTATTGGGTAGTTTCTCATTACATAAACTTGTTTTTCCTTCCTTGACTTATATTTGCCTTGAATTCTTGATCAAGATTCTTTTAATTCTGTTGCACTGTAATTAACCTGATCCCCCACCCCTTCTCCAGTCATATATCTTGTTAGCCTTAAAAATAATTAACCACTTGATGATATGTTGATAGAATACATAAACTATTTAGAATCTAGCTAATTATAATAATAATAAAAATGACTTAACAAGCATCAATTTATGATTTCTGTTTTACTTGGGTTAAGTAATACCCCTAGTGATTGTGTTGTTAGGTAGGAAGATTTGTGTTCAATTGTGTGATGATAGTTTGAAGAGGTAAATGGCCCTTAGGTTAACATTAAAGCCTATTAGATCTGTTAGAATAGTACTAGCCATAGGGGGAAAAAAATGCCAACTTAATGCACCCCTAATAATCTAAAAACAAACCCAATCTTGTGCATTTGTCAGGGTGAGTTAGCCTTGGTGCTACATTATTTACATCATTATCAATGTCAAATATTTTCACTGATCTCTTAAAAATTTTAGATGTTTAATATTTGATTCAAACTGGGTTTTGATTCTTATACAAAATTTCACTTTGGAAATTTGTGCAGAATTGTTATGAATCTGAAAAGTTTTTATTTGTGTTAATGCAACAAATTTCTTGTTGCCATTCTTCAGCATCACTGCAAGATAATTTTTTGTTGCTCAAATTTGTTTCCACATTTGCAATCAATAGAAAGTTGGGTTTTTTTTACTTTATCATTTTATTCACTTTAAAACTGTTTTTAGTCATTCACAAATATTAATTGATTGTGACATTGTTTACATATTTGATCTGTTTATAATCTTAATGTCAAAGTTTACTGAGGTCTCTTTTTGTTTTTCAATGCACATGCTTATTTAGCTGTTTTGTAAAGTTATGTTTTCAACAGTATGTAAAATGTCAATTGCATTTTATCTAGTGGACAGTAGTGGGTGACACTATAGTCATCATAACTTGTGGCTTTTTAGCAATTTTGTTTTTAAAAATGATTATGAAAATCTTGTTAAAAAAAATATAAAATTTTCCTTTTTAAACCTTTTATTTGGTAGAAGCAGAATGTTAGAAAATATGTAAACATTTAGAATCTTGAGAATTTAAGCCTCTTGTTTTAGATGTTTACAGGTGATAGATTTATTTTTGAAGAATTTTAATGTTGAAAATCTGACCTGAATGATGTTTTTAAAAGTTTAGCTTAAATTTGTAGAGGGAAAATGCAATATTACAACAAAATATTCTCAAATTGTAATGCTTGTTTTATGATGAAAAATTTATTTTTCAAAATATATTTGATTGTACTGTAAAAAGATTTCACTGATTATTTAAGTCTAAATCATTTAATCCACTTTATTGTTGATAATTTTTATTCTTCTTTTACTAAAAAGGGGTTGAATATTATAGGATGAGCTAGAGCTAATAGTGATTATCAAAAATTTAAATACTCATCAAATTCTTACATTTTGTAATTTTTTTCCCTTTCTCTTTGCACACCTTTATTATAGCAGGTGGTAAATTAAGCACATTTATTTTTCTTATTTCCTACATAAATGACATAACACATACCTTATTTGCAACAATGTTTAGATTAATCTTGCTTATACCCTTAGTGTTTTTATTGTTATAAATTACTTCATACTTTTCAATAATTTATACATAAATAGGACAGGGATCAAGTTCTCATATAATTATACCTTCTTGTAAATAACATTCTTTTTCTCAATAAATATTTCCCAAAACAAATTACATTAAATAAAAAAAACAAAACTTTACAATCTCTACATTGTGTTAGTGTTTATATCAGAACTTTGTCATATTAGTATAAAACCTTTCATTTTAATTTTGAAATATTTTCCTTGAAAATTGTTATAGTTTTAAGTTCTGGTATAAGATTTGTTGAATATAGTTAGTTCAATGAAATAAGTTGATACATACTATAAAATAATACTGTTTTGATTGTTTGCAATACATTGAATTTTAAAGCATCATTTCACGTTTATGAAGTTATTTGTTTTAAAGCCTTAAACATTTATTATTTTTCTTTCTCTCTTGATTATTTTGCTATAATTGAAATATTAGAACAATGTTCTTATAGTCATATTAATTGAAAACTTTTTTAAATGAAGAATATTTTGATCAGTCAATTGATTCTGTATTTGTTTACTTCTAAGTTAGAAATGTACAAATTATATTGGCATGGTTAGGAGTTCTAACCATGCCAATTTGATTTTGGGATTTTTCTGTTTGAACATTTATTTTTAACACAAAGCATTTCATATTTATTGACTAGATCCTTTTCTGTGATAAACAGTTGCTTACATTGTTATAGGTTAACAAATTTAAATTACAAAACTAGATAAAAGGATTTTAATAGATTTTATTAAAAATTGATAAAAATTTATGCCAATAATTTAAAGAAATGACTGAGGTTAAGACTAATTTGAAAACTTTTTAAAACTGTCCTCATCCCTTATTGACTACACCCCTGAGGATTTTTGTTTTCATATTGTATTCTACAATTAAATCCATGTGCAGAAAAAGTTTTGAGAAGCCAGTCATCGAGAAAAAATAGCTTTCCTTTCCCTTTGCGAACTGCTAACTTTATGAAATGTATTATTATCCAGCAATGATTGTTTTTTATTTACTATGGATTATGTATGAAAAATTCATGGCTAGCAATGATAGAAAGGATGGTGGTAATTTTCATATAACTTGAACTGTTTCATGGCAGATAAATAATTCTTAGTTTTGTTATTGGTGGGGGGGAGTTTGAGATTCCATTGTGGTATGTGAAGGATGACTCAAGTAAAATCGATAACAGAAGTAGAAGGCTGCTAAATGGCACGGATCCAAAACGAGAATGAAGGACGCGGAAAGGGGGGGGGGGAAAGAGGGGTATGTGTAGAGGAGGAGAGGGAGGGGGAAAGAGGAGGCGGGTGAAGCGTGTGACGTCATGTTCAACGTAGTCAATGCTGCTGCTGCTGCTTGGTAGCGCTTAGGAAAGAGCTTCCGTTGTCTCCAAAATCTTTCTCTTTAAGCAAGACTTTTTTTTTTCATTATTTTAAACCGATTTCGGTGCTTTACGAATTTCCATAGGTTGCTAGTTGGTGAAATAGACTGTTCGTTAGTGATTTCTTGTTGCACTAGCCTGAAAGATTCTGACATTAATACTTTCTTCATTTCTTCTATTGCCCCCCTGAACTCTATTCGCTATTGTTTCTGTCTCTTTATTGATTACCCAGAATTCACTGGCATGTCTATTGGATAAAGTGTTGTTTTAATCTTCTTCATAATACATACAGCCTTTTTCATTCATTCCTCTACTGGTTGAAGAAAGAACATTTACCTCGATAGGGTGCAGGCGTATAGGTCTTATTTTAGAAAAATAAAGTTTACTTACTTTTAAAAAAGATCTTGGCAAGAAAATTGAAATAGTTGGTATGTAATAATGTACATAAATTGTGTATAGGTTCGTGGAAGTTTTTTTTTTTTTGCTGACATTTTCTTGACTATGAGAAGCTAGCAATTTCTAAAATTGAAAACTGTCCCAATAACTGCAAAGCAAAATTTTGTCATCTATATTTTCCAAATTCTCCCTACTAGTTCTCTACTTCTAATAAGTGAATTCATGTGAGATTTTCACAGCACACATTTCTTTTTATAATGAAAACATTTTTTTCATGACGATTTTTTTAAAATGAAATATTAAAAAAATAGAACAAACTTCGTTTTACACTGGTAGAATATTTTTAATTCAGTTTACTTTTTAAGTAATTTTGTGATTTTTTTTTTTTTTTAATAAAATATGACTTTCATCTTCAATTGATATTTTTATTAAGTATTTTCATCTTTGTATATATTTTAAATTTCTTGTTTAATTAATGACAACGAAAACCTTTTCCTATCTATAATTTCTAATATTTAGTTGTATTTAATATTAAAGCTTAACATTCTAACAAAATTGAAAGTAATTTTAATGAAATAGCATAAATGTTATTGTTGTGTAAAGAAGCAAATTTTGAATATTTGAAATTAGCGTCCTTAATTAACGTTTTCTTTTTTCTCCCTACTCATTTCAAACTTCTTAAATTAATAAGATTTTACCAATATTCCTAAAAAAAAAGTATCTTAAAAAATTTTGAAAATATTTTTTAGCTTTTTTTAAAGATGCTGGTTTTGAACTCTGATGACTTACATGTTGAAAGCTTAATTAATATAAAAAGAAATAAAGAATTTCTTAATTTTTAATCTAAAGTTTAGGAAGAGTGTTGTCCCTAGATTTAGTCAAAAATAGTTTTTTTTTTATTTTACACTCTAATCTAAGGATTGAGTTGGTTGAATCTTCATGAAATAACATCACTTCAATCACATCATTAGAACGCTTTTTAACAAATATCAAGTGATAACATTTATTGTGGTTTCAGTATGAAATCTTTAAATTTCTCATTTCATTTTTGAATATCAAAATGAATAATTTTCTACTTGTGTTACAGGCTTGTTTTGATAGATTGTGGTCAATTTTCTTTTTCTTTACAAAGTTTTTTTTTTTTCTTTTTCAAATCTTAGTAGCAGATCTGGAATTGTTATTAAATCAAAGAAAATCTTCTTTCTGAACTGTTTGGTGCTTTTTTTAAAACAAGTTTGAACAATATTTTAAGTAAAAAAAATATTAAAATTATATTAAATGTTTATCATTTACTTATTGGAATTTACTGGAGTCAGTTGACAGGAATCTTTCATCAAAACATCCTTTTCATATATTGTGTATTCTGATATTAATTTTTACATTGAATGTAAATATGAAGCAGTTTTTCTAAACCTAAATGAAATTGAATTGTGTTAACCCTCCCTCCATTGTTTGACCCTTTATCCTCTTCAGTTTATGGGGAAAATAAGTAAATATTTTTGTCTTCTTCCTCTTTACAGGTAAATTAGGTTAAAATTATTCACTTGAAGTATACTTCTCATTAATTTACTTAAACAAAATACACAAGGAAAATTAGTATATAATTTTGTTAACATTATATCCGAGTTTAAAACTTCACTCACTCACTCACTCACACACACACACACACACACACGCGCGATCTATTCCAAATAAGATTTTACATGGTTGCAATTTTCAGATTTATCCATTCACTTACCATCTCTTTTGTTAAACATTTAATTTCCTCAACATGAAAATGTAATAAAACAAAAATGTAAATACCCCCATTCCATGTAAATTATTGTTATCCCAATGCTGTCATTCTATTTGTCTGAGGAAGGAAAATATTTTTATATTAACTGCTCTCTTTTTTTTTTTTTTTGGGTGGGGGGGGGCTTCTTAGTCTTATGTCCAGAGTTATATTGTGTGTGTTTTGTACAGAGTTGCATTACAAAATATTTTCATTTTGACATGAAAAACCAAGAACTTTTATAGCTGTTGAGGTGCATTCAGGCCTTTCCTGACTTGAACTTTCACAAATAGTTTGGGAATAATAAGGAGGGACCCGTTTTACACTTTTTGCCTCCCCCCTTCTCATTTCCTTAAGAGAAACATTTTTTTAAATTCTATTTAACATCTAAAAATTGCTAAGTTAAAAGAAAAGACTAACTTTTTACTGTTTGTTTCTTGTTTCCTCAAGATTGTGTCTACGTGTTTATGCTCTTTATTCATTACGTGCCCCCACCTCTCTCCTTCCACAACCAACCAACCTCTGAACTCATTTATGGTATGCCTAAGTGAGGCCTCCTTCTCTCTTGTTAGCATTCATAGAAGGATTTTTTTTTTTTTATTTTACTTTTTTTTATTCCTTCTGGAAGGGGAGATGGGGGCATATGGCCTGCTGCCTGATTGAGTTGGGCTGGCTTTTTAGCAGCAGCACTGAGCCAAGCTTGGAAGGAAAGAGAGAATAGGCTTGCTTGGCAAGTTGCTCAACTAGCAAGACCAGCAGCTCACTTGTCTCTCTCTCTCTCTCGTTCTCTTTCTGTGTTTCTCTCTTAATAAAACTACCTTCCACCACTCGAGCAATTGTGGTGGTCGTCGTTGTCGTTTTCTTACTCTGTCGATATTATTAGGCCAGTATTTTTCAATAGGGACAAGAAGTAGGATAAGAAATTCGCTCAAACGGAGACGAGACTTTCTTTTATAACAATACTCCCGGTTTTTTTTTTATATCTACCCACCACCTCTACCGTCTTTAGATAATTCAACATTTTTAGTCTATATTCATTCCACTTAGAAGGTTGCTTTTGTTTACATTTTAGAGAATACTATACAGATTTTGTGGGAGAGAAAAATGAAAATTTTCTAAAATACTAAGTTTAAATATGATGAGCATTTTGAAAAATTCGTAGTTGCATACATTACGATTATTAGGTAAATGATTTGACTGGAAAATATTTTGAATTCCTGAAATATTCTTTCTTCACATAAGTTAAATAAAAATTTAAAAAATGAAACCTGCTGTAGTTAATAGGTACATCCACTAATTCGCTGGAAAAAAACAGCTTATCATGATGACCCCCCCCCCCCCAAAAACCCCCAAAAAACTTAAAAACTTTTATAGTCAAAATGTTTATTAGAAGACTAAAGTATTTTATTTTATATTTTTTCTGCGTTAGCAGCCGGTATAATATCTCTCTCAGGTGAAAACACATTTATTTGGAACTTTCTGCAAAAATCAAACAATTGTCAGATTTTAAGGAAACTTTCAGTAGCCTTATTATTATTAATTTTTTTTTTAAGTACTGCTCATTTTGCTCCAAATCGTAAAATAAAAAATGCAATAAAACTCATTACTTTAAGGAAAGCTTTTTAATTTTATAATAAGATTTTTTTTTATTAATGACACTTATCTTTTTAAAAGAAAAAAAACTTTTTTGATGTGAAATGAATTTTTACAAAAATTTTCACTTTTTAAAATTTATAATTTTAATATTTTACATTACTTTCATTTGGTTATGTAATATTAAGTGAAAGGCTTAATGAAAATCATTTTGAACTATTATTTTAGAAATAATTTAGAATTTTTTTATGTATGTGATGTAATGTACCCATTTTTGAAAGTATGGTTGACCATACACGACATTAGCAGAAAATGAGTGATAACTATAGTAAATTTAAAGTCTACATTCCTAAAATTACGGAGATTATTTCCAGCATTTTTAAGATTACTGAGTATAAAATAAAGATGCTTGTGTTATTTTCTTAAATTATGTTTTACAGAAAAAGTTTCTATAGAACCTCAATCATTATGACATCACCCATCAAAACCTTGTCAATTACGTAAGACATGGCGATGTCAGTTTGTTTTAAAAATACATTTTTGTTACTTTAAATCATTTTTTTCAAATCAGATTAATTATACTTTAAATCAGCTAATATTCCTGAAATAAAGTTTCAGAAAAGTATATTTTATTTTTGGGTAATTTTAATACAGAAAATTACATCGTGATGAAAGATGAGTAAAAAAGGATGCTAATCAGCTTTTTTAGAAAAAATTAAAAAGAAATCAGTTTCAATCAATATAATTTAAATGCACCAGAGTATTTTGCTTACTGGAAAGTAAATTTAATCCTTTAGCTTTCAATTAAATCTAAAATGAAAGCTTTAAGAAAGCTTTTTGCATTTATAAAAATTAATTTTAAACTTTTAGGTAATGAAAATTAGTGGGGAGTATCTATAGTTAATCATTCATCCATGATATTTTTTTTCTCTTAGTTCCAAATCTAAAATTTATTTTTGGTAACTTTTTTTTGTCTTAGTGTTTGCATGTTGATAATTATTTTTCTCTATACTCAAGCAGTTGAATTTAAAATAGTTTTGTTAAAATGTTTCAAACAAAGTTTTGTAACATGATTCAGTCTACAAAGATTTAAACAAGTCAGCATGAAATAGTGATTGATCTTCTTTAGATAATTTAATTATTTATATTCATTTTTGTTCAGGTAGAACTTAATTTTGAATTAAAAAGTTTTAGCTTGATGTATGGCCAATTAAAAAAAAAATGGTTATTTACAGATAAAACAAAATGAATTTATCATAAAGGGTGTTTCTGATGATTTATTATAGAATCCTATTTCAAAGTCCATGAAATGTTTTACTATAGAACCACTACAAGGTAATTTTAGTATTATAATTAGGTTTGAATGATGACTTGCAATTATTATTTCTGGGTTCATGAGAAAAATTGCTTGTCACTGGAAGTATATTTTGGTTTAGTAATATTTTCTTTTATGTTTAAAGGAATTGTTGAATCTTAACTTTTTTTATTTTAAAGAATATGGATTTTGTTAATTTCTTTTTTAAATTTTGGTTTTTCAGCTTCCAAACAAAAACTCATTGCATTGTATACAGTAAGGACTGTCCTATTCTCATAGGATGACTTGGCTGTGTTTGTTACAAGTTTTCCTTCTCATTGTTTAAATGGTGCTTTTTTTTTTTTATTAACAAGTTTAACTAACATAAGAAACAAAATTGTGGAATTTGTCCACTGTTATGCTCACACTGCATTCCACCTTTTACTTATTGTATGAAAATTCTTTTTAGCTTATTGATATTTTTCTTTGTTGTTAGTACTGGACTTTGTAAAATCAAATCTTTTGTTAACAAATGAGAGTTGTTTGTTGTTGAAAATTTTTTCTGTATATAGGGTTATCTTTTGATTATTTTAAATACAATTCTTTATAGGAATATTTTGGTCCTTCTTTTTTTTTTTTTTTTTTTTTTTTTTTTTTTTTTTTTTTGCATATCTGTAATGATTGAAGTTTATATCCAGTTAAACTTTTCAGTTGATGTAATATGCGTTGTGGTGCAGTGGATATCAGGCTTGTAACGAGAAATTGGAGAGATGTTTGAATTCCAATTGCATTTGTATTTGTTTACACTCAAATACCCCTGGGAAAGATATTAATGTCTCTTTTCCCTCTAGCTATGGGTCAAATAGCAGAACAAATTGGATTCTATAGCTTTGGTCATAATAGCAACCTACTGCTGGAAAATCTGCCAAGTCAGTCATGTTTTTTTCAAGACATGATCACCCAAGCGTGTATCATGTATGGCACTTAACTGATTGATTGATATGACTAAGAGATGCAGTCAACATTTTACTGATGGTCATTTGTTTTGATTGAATAATCTCGTTTTAGATTTACAAATGTTAGCATATTTTTAAAAAGTACCAAAGGAAATTGTTCATATAATTTTTTTTTTTTTTTTTTTTTTTTTTTTTAATTATATCACCCCGATCAAGGCAGTAACGCCACTGATGTGCAGGGGGCTACATAGGAGTGAAAAGATTGGAAAAGAGAAAGCCGGAAACCACATTCTAAACAGGGAACAAGGGATGAGCCTCTGGAGTGTGAACCGGGCGATAGTTTAGTCTATCTACTCCATAGTAAAATGATGACTGAAGTGACTTGAATGAAATGATTGATTAGATTCTTTGTTTAATAATAGGTTAGATTTTCTTTCTAAAAAATAAAAACAATTTAATTATGTGATTATAATCTTTTTCTTATGTAATTTTGGTAGACACAACTACAGTATTGAAAACTTAGTTTAATGTAGATCTCTTTAGTCCTGCCTCCCCATGATAATTTTGTTGGTGAAAAGGAACTTTTCTAAATTATGAGAGCAGATTAATGATTTGTGGTGCAGGGGATATCAGCTCAGAACAGGAAATTGTTATAATTTTTTGCCAGTGCTTTTCTTTCTATAAACTCAGTGGGTTTTCAGTTATAATCATTAACTAATGTTTCAATCAAGCGATTACTTTTTTCCTGTTGGCAGTTTAGAAAAATGTAAGGAAATGCATGTGTTTAATATTTAGAGTTACTAAGTAGTGATTAGTTGACTATAAAGTTCAGATGGTGGCAGTAACTCAAATGATTTCTTTGACAGGCAAAACACATTTGTCTCAATTTTAGGGAAATCTAATGAGCAACAAGTTGCTAGTGAACACTTTTCTATTACAGATATTTTGAAAATGATTTTACAATAGTCTCATTAAAAAGAAAAAAGTATGGTTCCACTTTTATTTTCTGTATATTAACAAATTGTAGGTATTGCACATTGGCACAAATAGTAAGCAAGTTCCTTATTTGTCTCTTGTAACTTATGTTTAATAGGTGATTTATAATAGTGTAAATTGCTTTTCAACAAGTGCTATTTTAAATTATTTTATAACATTTAAATTGATGTTCGTGTAAAATATATCTTGTAATGGTGTACTTTTTTTTTTTTTTTTTTTTCCTAAGTCACACAATATTAACTTTCCAAGATTCAGCCATTCATTCTATTTTTCATGGAAGCAACTCTTTTTTTGTTTTTAAACAGTATTAAAACTAACAAACACTACATTAGTTCAGAGCAATTTAAATAAAGGATTTTTGAATAGTCGAATATTTACTTGACACAAACATTTTACATTTGATATCCAAATAAAGATCTCTAAAATTTAACATCAGTTTAGGAGGAATCAGATTGCAATTGAATGATTGTAACCAGTTTCTGCCAATTTGGTTGCTGCTCTTTAGAAATTTTGTGACCAAAAATTCTTGCATTCTTCAATCAAAATTTATCAAATGATTTTTTTGGCTCAAAGAACATTAACAGTGAAGAAGAATCTATAAATTGAAAGATTTATATTTTTTTTCTTCAGATAATGCTTAAATCTTTAAAGATCAAATTTACTTTGAGAGATGTTTATGATTTCTGAAAATCAGTGCTCAAAATAAGTATTTTTGTCTAACATTTAATATATAAAAAATTAACAATCACAACACTAAGATCAAAAGTTGATTTGATTCCCACTATTCAATGATTTTGTATATAGATTAATTTATCTCAAATGAATTCATTGAACTAAATCTTGCTTTGTCACTGCTTCAAAATGGTTTGATATGACTTGTTTGTTTACATCATTTTGCAAGTCATAAAATTTTTTTTTAATTCACAAATTTTACATTTGTGCTTATCACTTAAAATTTTTGCAAACTTCAATAAACCAAATAGAATTATATTGGTTTATCAATTTGAGATTTAAAACAAAAAAATGATTGTGATTTTAACAAATGTGCATTTGGGTACTGTTAGATAATCATTTTTTTTATAGTTCTGAGCAAAACCCAATTACTTGTGGGGAGCAGTAATTTCAATCTGTTGGTTCTTGTTACATATTTAGTTAACCGAGGTAGTCAATATATGTAATTGTAAATTTCTAAATGATCTTAGATTTTTTTTTCTTTTTGGTTTCCCCTCGGGAAAATCTTGATTTTATTATACTTGATTTTATTATACTTGATTTGGAATAAAGAAAAACAATACTTGGATCCTTAATAAGATTTATTAAATGACCCCACTGATGTTGAGCAATCAATTTACATACATATTATTGCTACAAAAGTATTGGCTTTCCAGCAATTAAAAAAAAGTAAAAACGAATTTAATGAGTAAAAGTTAATTTAGTCGTTGTTTGTTATTGTTTCATTTTTCTTAACTTTTTGAGTTTGTCTAACGTTGGAATTACATTTTTAGGACTTTCTCGATGGTTGGGTCTAAAAATATCTCGTAAATAGACAAACCATTTATTTATGAATCCTCCTAACTTATCAACAAGTCTTTTTTTTTTTTCCATTCTGAGTTGCATGGTTGTAAAATTTGGTTATGTTTCTCCCCCCTCTCCTTTCTTCAAACCAGTTTGAAAACTTGAATTGGCAATTCAAATTCATAGACATAATTTGCTGTGTTTATACATGAACTACAGTTTTTGTGATTGAATGCTACTCTTGAGATGATGAGTGCATTTTCGATGAGACGAGTCAAGATGAAGTTTGGACCGGCAATGCTTCCTGCAACCTAATGCAACTGTTCTAATTTTAGCCAAACAAGTTTGGTTAGACATTATTGTGGTTGTAATAGTAGCCAAGCCAACCATGTGCTCTTTACTATGACTATTTGATTATCTGTACATTCCATTGCTCACTTCTTAACGACTTTATGTTCATGACTAAATGGTCGTTAACCGAAAAAAAGAAAAAGAAACATTCACTTATAAAAGTACACAAATTTGTTTTCACAGAGATATTTAGTGACATCAATTGACATGGCCTATTTGATTTGTAAATATGGGTGAGCAACATATACGATAAGGTCTTATCTGTCTAAGAAGCCATTCAAAAAACTGTATGCATGACAGCAAATGGAACTGGAACTGTATATGCATCTAACTTTGTTCATTCACCGTGTTTTGTTTCGGAATATTAGGTGCAATAACATAGTACTTCAACTTCTGTTGAATGTTTTCGAAAGGTTTCTTAATCCATTTTTGTAATACTCTCTCTTTCTCTTTGTAGTTAAGTCATAGCAACTTTTTCTTTCTTTTGACAAAGAACCGAACGACGAAGCAGGGTGGGTGGTAGTTGTCTCCCCGCTCCCCCAGTTACATTTGCTGCTGCTGCTGCCCAGTCAGTCAAACTGGCCTCCTCCTGACCTTGTGTTTGCTGATTTATAGATCAGACCTTGTGACAGCTCATTTACATATTGATGTAGTAGTAGCTCTACCACCCTAACCCTGACTAAGCGAGCCTTACTTCCCACCACAGGGTTAACAAGGCTTAACACTGGCACTTGTGTTACTCACCCTCCTCTTCCTCTTTGCTTTGCAATGGGTAAATAATAACCATCGCGGCTTTACGTTTTGTCCCCCCCGCAACCTCCCAGCCTTTCTTTTACCTCCTTTTTGCCTTGCTGTTTACACACGCACGTACACACTGTTGACTTGCTATTGGAGTACAACATTTGTGATATTATCTTTACTCAACCAACAACAATGTGTTCGTCTCTGTTTTTTTTTCTCTCTGACTAACAAGAACTCCTCTATTTTATTATATCAGATCGACTCTTTTAACAGGTTCACTTGTCAAAATTACTATTTTTTCATTTATGAAGAAGTACGTGAAAAATTAGTTTTAATTTCATTTAGAAAAAAACTTAATAAATATTTACATTTTGTATTAATAAAAATTTCAGACCAGTGTATTATTGCGTAAAATGTGCATTTAAAAAAAAAACGGAAACCTGTTTTATTCACCTATAATCTTGAGCTTTTTTGACGAGTTAGGTATTTGTCTTCTAAGAAGAGCATTTCCTTTGAGAAATTTAAGCAATTATCGAGATTTAAAGCACTAACACAATTAAGCTTAAAGTTTAAATCTGCACTTTGTGACCCACAATATATGCGCCGCTTTTGGGACATCAGTTAAAACTTCAGTCAGGTGTAAACCAATTTTCTACTAGTTAATAAATTTTATTGACATGTGCAGTTTCTTTGTTAAACTTAATGAAACGTTTATTTTGATGGTTCGTATAATTTTCTCAATTTTTCTTTCTATATTTCATCTCGTTGCACAATTCTTTTAAGATTTCATTTCTAGTTGTTAAAATGGTGCATAGTTATTTCCCTTGGAAATTTTACCATGTGGTAAAATGCTTTTGAAGTTTCTTTTAAGAAAAAATTAGATTTGCTCCTTTCTGATTTGATATATACTGTTCTTTTAAGGATAGAATTATAATATTCGAATTGCAAAGATTTTTTAGTTAAAATGAAGCACCAGTTTCTTAATTTCAAATCTTCCACTTCATACCTTAGTTTACTGCTTTGAGTCTATAAAGTTTAATAATTTCTTGCAAAGAAATGCCCTTATCCAGAGGTGTATCATGCATAGAGTTGTTTTTAAAGAGAGAAGGGGATGGGGCATTTCTGTTTATTAAACTTTTTTTTTTTTTAAGGTTAGTAGAATTGGATGTATCGTAGGTACTTGTAAAACAATTGTTGTTGATTTCTCCATTTTAGGAATTTCTTTATTAAAATTTCAAATGGGCTTTTGATATATGACTGGAAAAACCTAAAAAAAACTTATATGAAGTATTGGAAGGTGGTATATTTGGCAGCAATCAAATGAGGCACAGCAGAACTATGTAATCAGTTTGATAAGTTGAATCTAATTGGTTTGAATATTTGGTACAGGGTTAGATGTTTGACTAAATTAAAACATGGAAAATAATGAAATTGGTTAAAAAAATTAAAGTTTTTTTTCTTTCAATTGTGGAATAATTAAAAACCCCTAACTGTATCTGATATCAGCAGTTTATTATTTTAATCTCTGACACAAAGATTGTTCTTTGACATTTTAAGAGTTTTTTTTTTTTTTTTACCAAACTGGGAATTATGAATTAAGTTGACAAATGGAAAATTTCCTTGTGATTCATACTTTTTGCAGTTGGTAACCATTAATTCTATAAAACCTGAAAACCTTTTTATTTTTGATAAATTCTTTTATTTTAGAAAGTTTATATATATATATATATATATATATATATATATATAATGCCTTGTCAATTCATCTGTACTAACTGGTCATCAAAATGTCCTGACCATTCAATGACAGTGGTATTTAACTATTCTCTTGTGCTATTTTGGGTTGTATTGCAATGATTGATTCAGTAGTTTTTCTCTTAGATTTATTGACCACAATCCACCAATTATTTGAAATGAGGTGTTGAACTGCAAATAATGTGGTTCATTCCTGTTGGGGTTGGGCTCTCAAAGAAAATCCTGACTATCCATGTGATGAAGTAAAAAAAAAAAGTCTCACTATATTTCACAGTGGAAGATAAACTTTTCTCTTTTGGTTTGCATGTTTTTATTAATTTGTAAAAATCATTTGTAGATAATTGTAATGGGTAAATTGTAATTAATGTTCCAAAATTCCTTGCTCAGGTTGGTACGAAGTTCCTTAGCAATCCTTTCTGTTTGTTAAATAGGACCTGGAATGAGCAATAGTGATTAATTTAAATAAGTATGGAATTATGCATGCACTACATTCTTAATTGGTTTTAAGATAAAAAATATATAATCCTAAAAACAATAGCTTTTGCCTCTTTTACAGCACCCCATATGGTACAAAAACCTAATACAAATCTTGGGGGTAAAAAAAACTCATTAGCATTCTGTTTAGCATTTATTATTATTATTATTTTGTTTCAGTATTAAATATTTGGAGATTTCTATTGTGTAAATTTAGTGGCATATAAACACAGAATTTTTAAATAAAGCATATAATCTCTGAATGCCTTAAGAAAAAAATCTGAATGAATGATTTAAGTACAACAGTTTTAAAGAGAAATTCATCCAAGCAAATCTACTAATTTATTTGGAATAAAATATTAAATGTCACTTGTCCTATTAAATAATATTGTAATTACTAAATAAATGGACAAATGACTGGTTCCAATTGTTACTTAAACTAAATTAATGTGTGTGTGTGTGTGTGTGTATAAAAACAATTTAAATTAGGTAATGATAGGTGATTTCCTAAGCACCGCTTAGATGTGGCGCAAGGCCAAAAGTATAGGAGACCTAGTGAGAATTGAACTCACTACTCGGTTGTAACTAGTTTTAACGAGACAAGCTTGCTGATCATTACACCAAGCCGAGATGCCCAAATTAGGTAATCATAGTATAAATTTATATTGTTTTGTTTTAGAATGTAATGTTTGTAATGTATTTGAAACCTGTACTATCAACCTTGTTTGGTTTGTGGTAATATTTCCTATTCTTTGTGAATAGGATTGCATTAAGTGACAATTAACAAAAATCAAAAATAGAATTACCAAACCTATTCAAAGAAATTCACTTATAAAGTGTTGTTCAAAACTGCTTTACTTTACAGTTTGGTCAAATTTAGAAGAAAAAATTCGAGGCTCTAATAAGTCATTTCTCAACATCATTATAAGTCACTTCAAGAAATTCAAGAAAGTAATTTAAGTTACATCTGTTTTAAAGGGTTTTTAAAATGTCTATCTTTTTACAGGAACAAGCACAGTTTTCTTTTTTTTTTTTGTTGCATATAAGCAATATTGGTCTAACCTAGAAATTTACATCATTATTAAGTCATGTTTTAGTCTTTAATTGATCAAATCCCACTGAAACTTTTTTGAGCAAACCATCCTAACTATGAAATAGTCTTACAATTGATTACTGACCTAATATTTATCAGTAATGATTTTACTTCCTTATGCATATTTCAATGAAACTATATATATAAAAAAAAAAAAATCTGTCATGCTTGAAACTTTTTACTTTTGGGGTGAGGGCGGGGGAGACAATATTCTTTTATGCTTGGTTTTATTGGAATTAAGACAAAAACAAATAGTAATTTAAATTTTTTTTTACATGATGTTTTGTCTCTTTTAGTTAAAACCAATTATGCAAGATTTTAGTGATATGCAAGTTTTTTCTTTTTCATTTTTTTTCATTTTTTTTCATTTCTTACTTGATAAATTTTCTTTAAAACTAGAGTTGAAGAAATTTTGTAATCTTAGCCTATTACTTCCTTTTAATTTCTAGGTGAATTGATATTTATCAGCATTCTGCAATTCATTTAACATAAAATATTACCATGTCATAAAGTCATTGACAGCATTTCACTCTTTTCGTCATGTTTTGATGAATAGACTTGGATGTTACAAATTAAACTAGAATAACAATCTACAATCTTGGCTATATTTTTAGGAAGTAAACAAGTGAGTTTTTTTACTTAAAAATGGCACTGAAATGAGAAGTTAAAAATATGCAATCCTATAAAAAGAACCTTTACCACCATCATCTTTTGTAACACAATCTTTTTAATAAAAAACCTAACAAATTATCAACATTAATGAATATTCATTAACCACTTAGTTTTTAATAGTATCATTAGGTAGACTTTCTCACCAGGCCATTCATCCAGTTAAGATAAATGAGTGAAATTATTCACATTTTTCAGATAAATATAAAATTATAAAGATTCTTTTAGGATACTAAGTTACCCTTTTTATTTTTTTTAAGTCTGTTGGTTCCTCAGCCAGTTCAAAATATGTGTTAAGATTGGAATGGCCTTGTGTTCTGAACCTTTTATTCTTTATTCTAACCTTAGTCATCTCTCTCTTCAATTTCTTGATATTCTGCTAAGTGATTTGCATTTATTGACAGAAGTATGAGATGTAGTGAAAACTTACAAAATGAAATTTTTACTTATTAAACTCAATATTCTCTAGATGATACAAATTTTATATAGCTTGCTATTTGCCTGTTGAGTTATTTACTTGAGTTTAAACTTAGTCATTCAGGGTGGGGTGTATGCACATGCATATAAATCATTGTCATTTATAGCCCCTTTATATATTTTGTTTACACTTTCAAAATAAGTTATTGATGAGAAATGCTTTGTCATTTTTGGAGTTATGAACCTCTTAATTGATAATGTTTATACTGCATTCTTTTCTGCTTATTTTAATGTAAGTGCACCCACTTTTTTTTTTTTTTTAAATAGCAATACCTAGATTTTTAAAATGAATTTATATGAATGAAAAAGCTTTCATTTTAGCTTTAATTGAAAGCTAGAAGATTAAATTTATTATTTCCAGTAAGCAAAATATTCTCGTGTACTTTTCAAACAAATTTTGATTGAAAGTTACATTTTATTATAATTTTTCTAAAATAGCTGATTAGTGTCCTTTTTAGCCATCTTTTATTGCAATGTCATTTTTCCTTATTAAAAAAATCTTCAAAAATTCAAATACTTTCCTGAAACTTTTACATTTACATACTCATTGCTGTTTTATGGAGACTTTGTTAAAGCATAATTTAAGAAAATAACTGGTGAACACATTTTTTATATTTATTTTATTTATTTTTTAAGTACTCAATGATCTTAAGTGTTGGAAATATTCTCTGTAATCTAATTTTTGAAATGTTGACTTTAAAATTACTGTAGTCATCAATCCCGTTTTCTGATAATGCCATGTATAGTCATCCTTACTTTCAAAATGGGCATGTTTTATACACCTAAAAAAAATTAAGACTTATTTTAAAAATCTTGGTGTGATGATTTGTATTAAGCTTTTCAATTTTTGTTTTGTAAATAGTCTTCACTTATAAGTTAATAACTTAGCAGAAATGTTCTGAATTTTTAAATTATAATTAAAAAAGAAACAATTCTTTCACAAATTCATTCATCAAAACAAATTTTTTCTGCAGGCTATAATGGTCTTAATATATATTATTTATAAAAGCAATTAAAAGCTTATCTAATAGCTCTATTGCATTTTTATTTTTTATTTGGAGAAGATTTGTGGAAAAGTGTCCACTATTTGAAAACAATAAATGATTTATATTCTCCAAATAGTCCTGCATTTAAAGTAAAGTTTGTGGACAATTTAATTTCTAGAAATTTAATGAAATAAAGTTTTAGTGGGCAGGTAACATGTAAAAAAAAACAATATTTTCTAAAAATAAATTCCTTTCATCTGTGAATAAATTCTGGTAGTTTCATGAAACTAAGAATTGTTTTGTTTGTTGTCGCTGTTTTTCACTGGAAACAAAGGTGCTAAAATTCCCCTAAGTCAGCTGTAGTGTACAAATTTTTTTTTTTTTTTTTTTTAACAGGAATTTTGAACTTATTAGAAAGGATTAAAAATACTTTTGGTTTTTCCTCTTAATAAAACTTGTTTTTTAAGTAGGGGAGGGTTTTTCATAATGCTATGGTGTGTTTGTTTGTTTGTTTTTTTTTTATTACTAAAAAAAAAATGTGGTGGTACTTATTTTAATGCTACATCTTCAAGTCATTTACTTTAAGACATTTATGATGATTATCATGTCTCTACAGGATTTTATTATGACTTTGATCTGTTTTCTGGTTGTGTGAGGTGTATGCATATAATCATTTCTTTTTCTCCTGCTTTTCTTACTTGGGTATTAACACAAAAAATTGAATGCCCAGTTATTGAATTTCAAATGATACTGCTCATAAGTTGCTGACTTATGAAATCCTCAATGTTTATAAAAATGTATAGTTTTAAAATTGTTTTGTTTTGTAAATGTCTATAGTAGTAAAATAGTTTGGTCTGAGTAGTAAACAAAATTCATTGTAACTTTTTTTTTGCTGTTGATTTGACACTGTAGAATAAAGTTAATGATGCTTGTATTTGAAACTTGAATTCATTCATCACTTATATTAAAGACCTCAGGTTAAAAAAAAAATGAAATTTTGAAATTTAGAAAACTACCTGTTTAGCAAAATCTGTAAATGTAGATATGTTTAATCAAATGTTTGTTGGCATTTTAGTCTAAATAATGATTGATTGAAGTGTGTTTTTAGTTTTTTTTTTTTTTTTGTAAATTTGTAATATTTTTGTTGAAACATAATATTTAGATGCAAGGAGATAACTGAAAAGTTCTGGGCTAACCAAGAAGTTCTTTTAAAAAAGAGCAAAGATTTGGGGAGTGACTCGTAATCCTCTTACACTTTTCTTGACAGTGGATATGTTCATTGTTTAGCTTTATGTATTTAGTTGTTTGTATTTTAACATTCTTATCCTTTGCCTTTTTATTATTTAAAATATTGTGGCCAAGACAGCTAATTAAACATTGGGTATTTTAAAAAGATCTGTATTAGCGCAATTGCAAATGTTAATTCAACATTTTATTAAATCCCAATCTTTTAATATTTTGGTAAATGTTTTTTTTTACATATGAGGTTCTTTGTTAAGGGTTTTGTGTAAATTTAAAAAAAAACACTTTGATTTATCAGCAATATTAACAAAATTGTTATTTTAAAATTGCATAATTGGGCCTATTTTTGTATACCCCAGAGCTGGGTTCAAAAATAAAAAATGACAACACTCTAAGATTCTTAATCAATATTGAAATTGTTTTTATGATTCTTTGTGTACTTTGTCTTGACATTTCAAAATGTTAGAAGTTAATGGATTATCAAAATGCTTTACGTTATGTTTTTTGAAACTGTCTTGCAATTTTCAAAAAACTAAGTGTCTCTGTGAAATTCTTCATGAAAAATAAAAAACTGAAGTGAAAGCTTGAAAAAATATTGTTGAAACTGCCTCTTCCCTTACCTGGTCTCAAATACTTACTTTATTAAAACTAATTAAAATTGATGAATATAACTTACACGATGTATAAAATTCATTTATTATTTGCTGCCTTTAAAAAATTAATGATTCTTTAACTAACTGGGTTATTTTGATAAAAAAATAACATGAGTGTCAGGCATTCTACTATATGTTTCTCTGAACACCATATTTTTTGCTTATAAGAGGTCATTAGTTAATTTCTTTTATTGGACATCTATGTTACTGATTTTTATGAAACCAGAATTAACATTGATCAACATTTAAAAATACTTGTACTGATTCCTAATAGTATGTAAATGGTATAATGGTTATTGTGACAAATAAATGGAAACGGCTGGCAGAGTTCAAGTTTCAGCCAAGGTTAAGTTCATTTTGCACAAATGCTTTTGGGAAAGGCATGAATGAAGTACTTCAGTTTGTTAAATAAACCTTAGTGGAGTAACCGGTCTAGAAAAAAGTAACTCTGTATTCAAGACCATGAAAAGGGCAACAGGAAACCCATCCACTATCCACCAAACTATCATGGCAATGCTTAGTTAGATCTCTCTTTTGTTTAATATCTGTAGAACCCCAATTACTGTACATCCTAAAGGAACATGGTACATAATGAGGAGGAATTAATATGTATGTTTCAGATAAGGTTTTCAGCATTTGTTAAATATTAGTGTAGCATTTGTATTTTTAGACACAATTTGCCAATTAGAGTATTTTTTTTTCTTTTTTCCTTAAATTATTTTGTAAAATTCTTTTATCAATGTCCTTATATTAGGCACCAAGTTTGGATAATAAAACATTGTCATAGATTATTAGTGTAGAATATTAAGATGAAATGCATATGCAAAGCACTATATATATATATATATATATATATATATAATTGTGTGGGGGGGGACTGCATAGTACGAATAAAAAAGGCCCAAACTTAATAAAAAAAACTTTTTCCATCAAAATGTTTATTAAGAGGAAAGATCAAAGTATTTTTTAATTATTTCTTAAAATTCTTTAGTCCCTTCTAACATGTTTGAAATTTTGGTAAAAAATCTTGTTTTGAGTTCACGAGTAACCAAATCATTGCAAGAAATTACAATAAAAACACATATTACATAACTCAGTTTTTTCACCATGACAAACACATTAATTTGGAAATTCCTGCAAAATTCAAATAATTGTTGGATTTTAATGAAACTTTCAGGGCTTATTCACAAATTAATTAATTTTTTCTTATATTATGTTTTTTTTAAATTATGCCCCCCCTCCAAAAACAAAAACAGAAAGCTAAATTCATGAAATTTTAAAACTTTAAATTTTGTCAGGAAAAATGGTTTTCTTAAATGCAGGACCCATTAAAGGATGTAAATCATCGATTATTTTTTTTTTTTTTAAACATTTCAACTTTATTTCTGAAAATCTGCTAGTAGTAAAGTAAAAAATGCAATATAACTATGACATTTAATTTGAGAAGCTTTTAATTACTTAAATAAATAATATAAATTAAAGACATTGTAGTCTGAAGTAAAAAAAATTTTTCAATAAATAACAAAATTCAAAAAATTTTTTTTTCCTTTTTTTTTTGTCCTTAATTATGATAATTTATAAAGTTTCAAAAATATTTTTAAAATGCTTCAAAGATTTGTTGGGCTTAGTTTATAAAATTATTAAGCAAAGATTATATCTACTAATCGAAAATTAAAGTTTAATACGAATTGTCATCTCTTGCTATGTGTAAATTAAAATGTCATCTATTTGAGTTTCTTCCCCTTACAGGAAAAAAAATTTGTACAATTATGTCACTTGTGATTGCCATACACTTATCACCTGTCAATCTGTCAACACATACAGTGGGAAAGTTGAAAAGTTTAACTCTGTTTAAGAAATAGTTTTATTCTAAATTTCATGCTATATATAATTGTGTAAATCAGATTACTTTAACATTAAATTTACTAATTTTCTAAAAATAATGTGTCACAGATATTTCATTTTTGTAAGATTTTTGAAACTGAGAATTAACTTTTGTTTAAAAAAGTGTCGATCGCTTAAAAATGGCCAAAAGATTGAAAAAAAATTCAGATTCCAATTACTATAATTTGTTTGAAATACACCAGAATATTTTGCTTACTGGAAATAGTAAATTTAATCATTTAGCTTTCAGTTAAAACTAAAATAAGTTTCAAGAAATGTTTTTATTTTTAAAATTAAGTTTGAAAGTTATTAAAAATGTGTGTGTGTGTGTGTAAAAACTCCATCTACAGGTTTATTTACTTACATTCAGACTAATATCATCATCTTTGTTATCTCAGCATTTTGATTGTGCCTTTTGACCTTCTTCAGGTGTCTGATCTGAGTAACCTTTGAAATTTCAGATTGAGCCCTTTATTTAATCTACAGGGGTAAAGTGTTCTTGTTCTGCTGTGCATGTTTAAGGATATCTTTCTCACCTTTTAGTATCACTCATTTAATGCTTGCTCTCTTTCCAATAAATCTGAGACTATACTACTTGTTCCAGGGTTTGTTTTGAAATTCTCAGAGGGTTACCTAAAGAACGCCACAGTAACAAAGTTGAGGATGTTTGTTTAAATATAATGTAAATAATAACTCCTCATCCAAGTAAAATTAAAATTACTTTCACTTATATATTGTCTTGAAATGAATACTGTTAAACAACTGAACTAATCAATGCAATAGCAGTTATTCTTTATCATTTTACATTTTAAAATTTTTGTACAAAATGATTATTGGAGTTGAGCCAGTAATATTACATGCTTCATTGTTAAAATTTATGATATTAATTTATTTTCAACTGAAATCTGGTGAAATTTTAAAATATTTAAGTGTCATTTCTAAATGTAAGTAAAGTCTTAATATGATTTAGTTCAATACTAAGTTCAAAGGTTTTTTTTCTCTGCCATTTAAATGATGATTCTTTGAATTCAGATTGGATCAAAATGGTCAATACTGATTCAATGCTTTATTATTGCAATGTAACTAGGGTTGTACCAATTGGTTGATAATTGGTCATTTAATTACTCTATAAAGATTGACTACAAAATAAAAAGATGAAAACTGAGGATATTCTTTGAATTTATTGCATAAATGATGATTATGAAGTCATGGATAAACTTTCTAAAACAATAACAATGCTATGAAAACAAATTAATTTGTAAATGCTGATATGACCAATTATCTGATTAATCAGAACAATCCTACTTTAAACAATAAAATATCTTTTAGTAACCTTTTCCTCTCATAATGTTTTTGTACAAGACTATTTTAAGTCCTATAGATTCACATAATCTTTGGAAATTTTTTTTTTTTATGTTTGTTCTTTGCATGTTAAATTTGAAAATTTGCCTCTTGGTTCCATCATGATCTACAGGATATTTCCATGGTAACAATATGATATAGCTATTTTTAAGTTGTGTGTATGATATAAGATTTTGGACAGGGTCATGTGACTATTTTTCACTCTGATCCCATAGTTTTGTTTCAATTCAGTGTTAGTTTTTATGATTCTACACTACTCTTTTCTTGAAATGGACATGTGTATATATGTATATATTACTTGAAATATAAAGGTGTGTGTGTGCACACCAAACATTGGTTCTTGAAATAAGCAGTTTTATTTTAAACATTAAATTTATTAAACATATTTACTTTTTCGTTTTCTCTCACATCTGCTATCTTTCAACCAACTTAATAATTTCACTAAAGGTTTAGTTTTGGGGCTCTCTAGTTATTTAAATGTTAATCTGAAGTTCTAATGTCTAGTGAATACGACGGTAGAGTTAAAATTTTTTTAGTCTCGTTATAAATTGTATTTGGTTTTCAAAGAAAGATGAGATCTTGCTTTATCCTGTTCAAGTCATGCTTTATGTTTGTTACCTTGGAATTGTCTCATTGGTAGCAATGTTTATTTGCATCAATTTATCACTTCTTCAGACAGAACCTCCTAGCCAAGGAAACTTTTCTAATCCTCCCCTATTCACTGTATTACCTTGCTTGCATGAAGACTTGATTTTGGTAGGATGAGTGAGGTTCTGTTTCCCTTGGCCTATTAATATCTTAGGATATAAAGTAAGCACTTCCATTTTTTAACATCAGTTTTTTTTTTTTTTTTTTTGCAGTAGATTTAAATAGTAATAAAGTATTATTTTGTTTATTTTGTTTATGTGTATGCTATGAAATGAGTAACATTGGTGCAAATGCTTGGTTTGGGTATTTTGAATCTGTTTTTTCCTCACAATACAATGTTGATTATTCTCAAGTAATGTCTTTTCATTGATATCAGGTTCAACAAATTTACCTGATAGGAAAGATTGTTAATCATATTTCCAAAACACACATTTTTCCCCTATTTGAGTCACATTTTTAATTTTCTTAAATCAAATTTGGTTAAATTTTAGAATTGAAAAAAATGAAAATGTTTACATGCTGATATAGCACATCAAAAAGTTACTTGTGGAAGAAGTGAAAACTAAAACACTCCCTATACCATCTTAATGACACAGATTGAATTATTTAATTTTTAATAGATCATTACCTTTTATTTCTGTTTATTGAAAGATTTAAATTTCTACTAGCATTTCAAGTACTCATTCTTAAAAGAACTTGTGAAGCTTTGTCTCATTTGGGTTTTGAACAGGAAAATTGCATCACATATGACATTCAATCTCAAAACATTAGTTGAAAATAATCAAAGCAACTCTTTTGTATATTATGAATTGCTTTCTTTTGAAATATTCTCTTGAGTTTGAAGTGACTGGTATTTTAAATTTCTCTTGTATCCTTGCAATACTTATTTGAGGTATGAAAAATAAGATTTTTAACCATTTCAAAACTGAATTTCACTCTTAAGTGTAGGGCTGAAAGACATTTTTAAGTAACTTAACATAATGAATATTTAAGTCAAGAGAATGAAGTTTTGACTTGTGCCAAGCCTGAGTAGCATTCTGAGATTATATAGAACATTTGAGATACAAGTAAACATTTTCTCTATGGAATTTAAACAAAAAAAAAAGAAAGGCATTTTTTAGATGATATTTATCATCAATGAAATAGCTCCTTTCAACTTGTGCATGCCAAGAGAAGTTAACAGAAGTGGTTTTTGAGTGAGCTCAACAATTTAACAAAATGGAACTAAAAAAAAAAAATGACTTGTTTTCAATTTGACTGGATTTTTTCATTTTCTGTTGGAATAGGTTAAAGAATTTTTTTTTTTCAAAATATTGAACATTTTGATAGTCCAGAGGTGTTTTTAGATCTTGGATCTTGGAACTTTAATATACAATCTTGACATTTTTAATTATTACTTATTGAAGCCATTACTTCTTTTAATTAATTTATTTTAAAGCTCCCTGATCTGCTGAAATGATCAAATTTATTTTCAGTTTTTATGCTTTAATATATAATTTCATGAATTACCACCAAATGTTGACAAATGATAAGTTTTTGAAGTATGGTTTAAATCTTAGTACAATATTTTTGTTTCAAATTATCTGGTTTGGAATAATTTACTACTATTTCTTTGGTTAAATTTTGTAGTTTTGTAGGTTGCACTGTAGAGTCATGGATTGCAGCATCAGAGAGCCGAGTTTGAATTCCATTAGAGTTCATTACATTCACCTATATGCTTTATGCCCTTGTGAACAGTATGAATACATCTCTCCTTCTTCCAGCTATGGGTAAATAACAAGACAGGTAGCATTCTATAGCTTTGGGTGCAAACTAGTCTAGAAGGAAGAAAACTCTGAATTCAGAACTGTGAAACCCTGAAAAATTGCATACTATGCAGCTAAGGAAAGGATTGTTTGAATTTTTCTGATGATCCTAACTATGGTCAACTTTTTTCTTTGCTAGTTCAGAGATAAAATGTATTTGGCTATTCTATGAGGAATCTTTATTTTCACGTATAGATGGGATTCTAAAGTTTTCTTCCTGGAATATGAAAAAACATTAAAATTGGAGGTAAATTCTTTATTGGTTGAACTTGAAAACTTTTCAGCACCTTTTTGTGTGTGTGAGATTTTTTTTTAACTATTTTTGTAGGGGGGATATATATTTATCCATCATTTTTACCTATTTGTAAATTTATTCCTCATTCTTAAATTAAGTCTTTTAATTAAACTATAAATATTTTTGATATTTTTAGTGCTAAGAGAGAAAATACTTTGACAATATAGTCTAATATAAAGTTTCTTTAGCATTTTCTTTGTCAATTACTTGAGCTCAAATACTTTGTGACTTGTTGTCTCCAAGTACAAACAATGGTCAGGATAACCTGCTGTATCATTAACTTGATTGATTAGGACAGTGATAGGATGATCCCAATCATCACTTCATCATATTTATTTAGTTTTACATTCTTTTGATTTATAAAAAGATTAAAATTAACAACCCCTGCCCCCAAAAAAGAAGCAATACCTAATGTTTAAAATAGATTTTAAAAATGAAAAATCTTTCATGGATCTTTGATTTTAGTTTTACTTCCAAGCTACTAGATTAAATTCAGTATTTACACGACTCAAAACTTTTTGTTCTATTTCAAACTGAAATTAAATTTATTGGAATGATTTTGTTTACTTTTGAAATTGCTTAAATCATCTACATTGAAAAATCTGTGAACACAACATAATTCTTAAATCTTTTGAAAAATAAAATGTACTTTTGTGAAACTTTATTCGAGGAAGATTAACTCGTTTAAAGTTTAATTTGGATTAAAAAGCATTTTTTATTCCTCATTGATGTTTTTATAAGGCATTATCGATAGCTTTGTTTTACAAATTTAAGTAAAGAGTACATAACAGTAAAAATTGCTTGACTAATATGTGAATGCTTATATATATATATATATATATATATATATATATATATATATAAAATTTTTTAACTACCCCAAAATTTAAATTATTTTATTGAATCTTGTGGACTTGGGTTTTTATAGTCTTATGAAGACGCTTGTTGAGAAAATGTTAAAACATTACTAATAAATTCTAAATTTATTGCTCATAGTTTGTGTATGGATGTCCATATTTTCAGAAAAAGTTTAATCTTTTTAAAATACTGGTTGGGGTTGGGGGGGGATCACTGATTTGTAGTAAGCTTTTCCATTTATGATTAGTAAAAAATAGTTTTTACTTAATAACAATATCATCTAACTGCTACAAATTAATACAGATTTTTTTTTAAGATTTAAAACTTTATAAATTATAATTAACATAAAAAAAAATGAAAAGAATTCTTGATAAAAATTTGTTATTCATCAACCCCCCTCTCCTCAGACTATAGTGTCCATAATATTCATAAAAACACTCAAAAGCTTTTTCTGATTTAAATAATGTTTTTTAAATTTTGTTTTCATTATACTATTCAGAACTAGTTTTCTGTAGCTATGGGTCTTTTTTTATTTTTTTTTTTGAAAAAAAAAATTAGTTTAAATTCTCTAAGGACATGTCCTTAAACATTAAAAGCTGCAAAAATGAATTTCTTGAAATTTCATATTTTTAGGTGGTGTGTGTGTGTGTGTGTGTGTGTGTGTGTGTGTGTGTGTGTGTGTGTGTTGCAAGGGAGGGGGTCTGAGAATTATGAGTTTTGCAAGAATTTCCAAATTAAAAAATATTTTTAATCAAGATTTTCAAGGTCCTTTTTAGGACCTTGAAAATCTTGAAAATCTACAAAATAGAATTTAATAATCAAAAAATTCTTTGACCCCCCCCCTCTTAATATTCACATACAGATTTTGATGAATTTTTTTTATTTAGTATTAAATATTTTTTCATTATGTCTTTTTTAAATCTAATTTTAGGAGGTACCTATAATTATTTGAGAGAAATGCTTTATTTAATGAGGGGGGCATTTGAATAAGAACTTGTTAAAATGATACCTTATGAATCTGAAACTTATGTTTTTAATATAGTTCTGAATTTTACTAATTATTTACTAAGCTTAGCCTACTTTGGTATGAGGTCTTAGAATAGCTACTCAACTTAGCTGTTGTGAATTTCTACAATTTAAATTTTAAGTATTTTATTTTTCACTTATTCATTTTATTTCATTTTTGTTTAAGCTCTATAATAAAAGTAGCCTTTGATTATATCCTGAATGATGTAATGCTATAAGTTTTATTTTTGTATAAAAATACAATGTTTATTGTCACCTCTCTTCTTGTCATACACTAGTTCCAATTTTGTGTAATTCTTTAAAGATACCTTTCTTTTATTTTTACATTTGTGTTCTATATTTTCTGAAAACACTAATTTGTAAATTAGTGTATATTATTATATATACATTTATAGTTTCCTCTGGCTTATTTGTCATTTAATTTTCTATTTTGGCAAGTTTTTCCATCTTTTAATTAAATCTTAATAAAATCAATATTTGATCCACACTTGAGGACCACTGTTAACATAATTTTTGTGTGTGTGTATTTGTCACTTTTAGCTTTGTTGGCTAATGAAAGTTACTCTATTTTTATTTATTTATTTTTCAACTGACTATACTCTTTATTTTGTTCTCAATAGATTGTAAGTTCCCTATTTGTAATTGGGGGAGGGGCAAATATGACACATTAAATGCAAGCACTTTTCAGTGCAGATTTGCCTTCAAAGTAGGAAAGCTTTAAAAAAAAAATATTGGGCAATTTTGATTATGACATCAAAAATACTCTTTGAATATTTCTTCAATTTAGTGCTATTCGTTTGTCTTTTTTCTGCTTTGTTGAACACACACATACACACACACTTTGCTTGTTCACATCTTCCACCTCATTCTCTCTTGTGGAGATTTATTTTTCTGGGTTGGTTGGTCGCACTGAGCAGCCGAGTGCCAGCCTGCCATTCTAGCAAGTGTTGTCTAAGTAACTGTCTAAGTTTCTGGCGCTGCTGCTGCTACTGTGTATTTAGTGAAGTGAAAAGCTGCACCTAGCTTTTGCCCTTCATCATTTTTTTTTTTTTAAAATTTTCTCCCCTTCCTTGTCTCTTTCTTACAAGTTAAACTCACATCACATCAGAGAGCAATTGTTACAGATAGTTTGATAATCCACTGGTTCTCTCTGTATGTGTTGAGGTGGGAGTGGGAGAACAAGTAAAGTATTGAATTGACCTGATAGGCAAGGAAGCAGGTAGTAGTGGTAGGAGGAGGAAGATGATGATATGGTAAAGGCAAGGAGCTCTAGCTAACAAGCAAGCTATTTGTCAGATTCTAGCTGCAGTAGTAGTAGCAGCATCAGGCAGGCAGCTTTAGTTTTAGGTAAGATAGGTAGGTAAAGAGGAGGAGGAGGTTTGCTTCTTTCTCTCCTTCCTTTAATGTGAGGGGTGCAGCAGCGGTAGCAGCTTCAACTGTCTGCTAGCAGCTGGTGAGACCAAGCGAGCTCTGCTTCACTTAGTTATCGATCTGGGTTTAGCTATTGATTCGTATCAGCCATTGCTACATTAAAAATCGGCAGTTGCTGCTTCTACCAGACTCAAGTCAAGACACTTATTCCGTTGTCTCTTGGTTGGTAGCTGTTGCATGCTGAGAAATTTCAACTGACTTTCTCTTCTCATTAGTAAACTAATCTTTACTTGCTAACAACAATATTTTTATATTTTTTAAAATTTTCTCAATATAATTATGGTTAATAGTTTAAAAAGGAACTTGAATATTTTTTCCTGTAAAAAAAATATAATATAAATTGTTCAGAATCTTTTTCTAATTAAGTTTACTTTTTCTTTTAAATTTGAATAAAAGAAGGAAAATTATCACAAATTAAAGAAGTTTCTTGTATTACTAAATTAATTTGACTAAGATATATATATATATATATATATATATATATATTCATTCAGAATAGACAATTGTAAACTTATGATAATCAGTTATATATCAATTCAGTTAATTTTTAACTGAAATATAATAATCCACTCTTTTAAATTAGCAAATTGGATATGTTTTATATTAATTGCCAAATCTGGAGTGAGGGGACTATTTCTATTAAATAATGTAATAAAGAAAAAATTGATTCAGTTCAATATAGATAATTTAAAACCTTTATTTTTATCAGTTTTTAAACCCCACCCCCAAATCATCTGCCATCTTTGAGCCAACTTACTAATTCCATCCTCCCACAACTTCTTTCTTGGAAAAGAAATTCTAGAGGTGCCTTTTGCTATTTTTCAGAGGCTTAAAATTTGGGAGAACTAGATTAAGTGGTAATCTGGAGATGCTGTATCTAGGAGAATGTAGCTGATAAGTGAAGTTTTTCACAATTTTTGCTTGTTCACGCAAGAAACCTTTAGTCTTGTGTCCTTTTAATCTTACGTTCATTCACTTCATTAATTCTAGATGTCTGCTTTTTTGTTTGTTGTCTTCAGTTCAACAAATTGGAAGTAGTACTTGTTTGAATGACCTGTTTATTTCTCTGTAAGAACTCCCATCCAATCATAACATAGGGTTACCTTATTTGAATGAAAATCGCCCTTGCATATTGTTAATGCTGGCTTATTTCACTTGCTCTGGGATCTTTTGCATTACATGTACATTCTCAAACATCACAATTTGCTCCCCCCTCCATAATGACTGTTCATATATATATATATATATATATATATATATATATATATATATAGGCACCACACATCAGGGAGTAATATAACCAGGCTGGTACAAATCTCTTCTCACCCCCCGCCCCCATTTGATTTGGTTATTTTAAATGGGTTGTGTGATCTCATGCATTACAATGTATAATGTTTATATTCTTAAGTAATGTTTATTTGATTGGCATCAACCAACCAGGGAGCAATATTCAATGAAAAATCTGACATTACAGAGCATTTTGGCACATGTGATCATTCATATGGGAAACTTGTGCTGAAATTTTTTTTTTGTTTTCTTCTATCTTTAATATTAGAATCAATAAGCAAAAAAGATACTGATTTTGAATGTTATATTTTATATACATGCTAATCTGACAGCTGTCACAATATAATCAAGTGAGTTAAAGCTAAATACTCCTAATGGTAACAATAACAAACATGATGGCCAAACCTGGTTTGGCTATTTACAACAGATACTATTTTTAGAGATATTTTAATTTATTGCTGTTATTTTGTAAAAACAATCTAATTTTTGATAATTCACTCTTATTGTCAACATAAGAACAAAACATTTCAGTATCTGGAAACATTGTTTGTGCCATTCTCCATAAATGTCACAAACAAATCTTTCTACATTTCTGAAAATTATCAGTGTCTCTAGAATTCTGTATAGATTGATAATGCAATTTTATTTTCAAATAGCTTTCCTACAGAAAAATGTATCTTTGTGATTTATTGCAGTTAGTGCTTGTCTCTTAAACTAGATTTTGATTTGACTGTAGCAAAAGTGTTTTATGTAAAATCAATTGATCTCTATCAGTTAATCATTTGATTGTTTTTTTTGTTTTTTTTCTTATTAGTAAGAATGTATATAAATAATGGTAGTCTTATTCCAAAAATTTTATAAATGCCTGTTTACTCATTATTCTTTCAATAAAATTGTTAAATTTCAAATGAATATATCAGATTTAATTTCTTGTAAAAATAATTATTGCTATATTTCTGCAATATTTTAATTTGATATTTTTCTCCTCCTTCCCTAAAGATTTAAAAAATATTTTTTTTCCTCCATTAACATTCTTTTATGATATAAAATTAAGATTGTCAATTTTTAATGTTCAACTTTGTCATTTTAATTTTTTTAAATCTAAAGGTGATCTCAATTAATATATTTTGTCCTCTCAATGCTTTGTAAACTTTGGAAAGAGAAACAGTTTCACTTTTAAATGGAAGAATCCCTAAGTGTGAAGAACTAAAAACATTTTTTTTGTCTGACTAAAGAGCTATTCTTAAGGGAAACAACTCTTAGTACATAATTTTGGCATAGTGTGGCAAGTTTAGTAAGTTTGGTGTGTGCATGATATAGCAAGTCTTAAAATCTGTATATTTACTTGGATTTGTATTTAGGATCATCCCCCACTTTTGTAAAAAGAAAAAAATGCTTTAGAATTTAGGTACCTTTACTCATTTTTGATACCTAACTTTTAAATTTAATTTTTAAAAATAAGTTTTCTTTGATAGCTAAATAATTAAATTTACTATTTCCAGTAAGCAAAATACTCTGGTGTATTTCAAACAGAAATCATTTTGATTGTAATCAAAAATTCTGAGATTAAGTTTTTTCCAATCTTTTTTTTTTTATTGTAAACAGAAGTTAACTCTTAAGTTTTAAAAATCATGCAAAAATAAAACAAATCTTTGTAACGTTATTTTTTGAAAATTAGCAAATTTAAAGTTAAATTAATTAAATTTGCACACAAGTATTACTTATGATCAACCCCGCCCCCGGTCATGGTAGCCAGATGACGTTTAATGTATACACAGAAATTACCATACCAAAAAAATTTCAAATACCCCCCCCCCCCCAAATTTTTTTTAATCATTTTAAAAATCTGGAGTCTCAATGATTTCTAAACCTTTTAATTTTTGATTTGTAGATATATTCTTCACTTAATAACTTAATGCCAACAAATCTTTGAAGTATTTTAAAAATATTTTTGAAACTTTATAAATTTTTACGGAAAAAAAAAATCAATTCTTTTAAAATTTCATTATTAATTGAAAAAAATTTTTTTCTTCAGACTATAATGTCCTTAATATATTTATTAAAGCAATTAAAAGCTTGTCAAATTAAATAATGTCATAGTTTTATTGCATTTTTTATTTTACTGTTGGGAGCAGATTTTCAGAAATAATAGCCAAATGTTTGGAAAAAAATAGATGATTTACATTCCCCAATGAGTCTTGCTTTTAACTAATGAAACCAATTTTCCAAACAGAATTTAATTTCTTAAAATTTCATGGATTTGCATGGAGGAGGGTGTGGTGACATGTTACAATTTGAAAAAGAAATTTTCATTTTTGAATAAGTCTTGAAAGTTTCATAAAAATTCAACAATTTGATTTTTGCAAGAATTTCCAAATTAATGTTTTTTTCACCAGAAAATACTCAGTTATGTAATATTATTTTTCATTGTAAACTCTTCTATATTTGGTTACCTGCTAACAATAATCAAGACAAAATTTTTTACTAAGATTTTGAACGTGTTAGAAAGGATTAAAATTTTTTTTAAGAATAATTTAAAAATACTTTGATCTTTCCTCTTAATGATAACAAACATTTTGATAGAAAAAGTTTGTCTTTTTGTTCATACTATGCAACTTTTTTCACGATTAGTGGAGGTACCTTCTTTAGATTAAACAATAGTATGAAATAATTCTTTGCAACTAAATAAGAACCTTTCAATATTAAAACATCTGCTCAACAACTTAGCTTCTAGAATATATAAGTAGTCAAAGTTCTTCTCCATGGCATCTGTTTTGGTCCCATTTCAGTACTAGTTTAAATATCATGTAACTTGATATTTGGCTTCCAAATAATTAGCATAAAATATTTTATTTATTTATTTTTTTGTATATCTGTATATTCCACCTGTAGTATGTTTCTAGGAGCTATATTTTGCATTATATTAAAAATTAATATTGAAATAGAGCTTAATTGTTGAAAGTACATATTAAATAAGAGTTGAGATAAACTAAATAAAAGTATCCAGAAAACTGGTTTTGGAAAATTAAATTTTTAATATTTGTAGTTATAATATAAAGTAGGTAGATCCTTAGCATATATATTTAGTATTCCCTTTCCATAATATGCATTTTTGTTTGTTTGAATTTAGAATTGTGGTTATAATCAATAACTAAATTTTTATTTACTCTTAATTTCAATAAAATTGAATTTTTCTCTTTGCCTTTTCTGATCTGCAAATCTATTTTGAAGACATTATCTACAAGCTCTCATAAGGTTATTGATAAATGAAAAGTTTTTTTGATAAAGCATTTTTTCTTTAATGAACTGAACTTTTACATGTTAGCTAATTACATTAATTTTTTGGCAACTAATATTTGAGTAGTTGATGTGCAAAAAGATTTCAATGTTTCTAATGAAAATAAGCCATAGTAGATAGAAAGTAATAAAAAAAAGAAAATCTCTTAATGTATTTGATAGTTGTAGACAACCATCAAATACATTGATTTTTTTTTATTTACTGAAAAATAATGTTCATTAATTAATAAAATTGGTTGCATTTTTTTAGTCAGCAATAACATTTAAAACAAATGCAAAGGTATCACAGATGAGACTCACTTGTCCATCATCAATTTTCAAAGGCACACACACACGACTGCATTTAGCATGTGCTTCTTTGTATAAACTGAGATCATTGATAAAAGAAGTTTTTTATAATGTTAGATTACATGGAAGTAGGTGTATCTATGAACTTTTCATTGATGCAGATACTTTTATTGCTGCTAACTTCATCTACTTTCTATTCTATATTCTCTGAATTTGTAAATGACTTTTTCAGTTAATTGCAATCATCATTTTTTAGTCAATAGCAATCATATGTATTTATCTTTTTACAAAATGCTTTTAATATTTTTCTTTAAGTTGATAGTGGGTGTTGAAAAGTGACCCACTTAGCATATCTGATCAAAACATCAAAATTTACATCTTGGTTGAAGTGTTGTAAACTTTTCAGTACCTCTTTGTACAAAGGCTGGAATGTTTTGTACTGGTTCTTAAATTGAGCTGAGCATGGAATTAAAGTGTGTGTGTGTGTAATTGGACTGTATGTAATTGTGAATTTTAGTTTGATATCATTTAACATTTTGAGTCTATCAACTTGTTAATTTTTTTTACCTAGATGTATCTTGAGGGGGGGAATTAAATCAACGTTTGTATAAGTTTTTTCTTTTTTTTTTTTTGTTGCTGATAAATTGGGTTATAAGTATGGAACTTTTTAAAAAATAGATTAAGAAAAACAGTTTTGTATGTTACGTTGTTGTAAATCTATAGAAAATGACACTTTGTTTATTTTGAGATCTATGTGGTAATCTAACTCCAGAGCTTATAAATGACAGAATGATGGTAGAAAACTTCTCTCTCTCTCTCAATACAATTTTGTATATTTTCAATTGGTTTCGTTTTAAATCGATGGCCAAAGTAGATTAACATTCATTGGAAGAAGTTTACCTAATTTTAAAGAATATCGTGATTGATATTTTGTTGTCTTTACTTCAATTCTCTCTCCTTCATTTTTAATCATTAGTTATAAAAAAATATGAGTGTTATTTTTTACAAATCAGATCTGTATATATTTTGCATTGACATTGCATTGTATTTGATATATTTAATGTAATGTTGAGTGTTTATATCAAACACTTGTATCAGCAGGAATGACTGAATTTTATAAGTAAATATTCCACTCATCTCAACACTGAAAAGGATTGTTTTTATCATATTGTAAAGTTCTTTTTTAAATATTGATTTATGACCTGTATTATTTATTGTGTATTATAAATTAGCTATCTTTCTTTCTTTTTTCAGGGTTTTGTAAATTCAGGTGTAAATGGTATCGCATATGTAAGTATTCCAATTAAAAAAATTAGAAAATAAATTTACATGTTATTGAATTTTTAACACTAAATGGTGTAATATTTTGTGGAGTGAAAGATGTCTCTCTTAACATCTTTTTTAATGTTGTCTTTTTTTTTTTAATCACAGACTTTCAAAAATAGTATTTTTTGACAATTTGTATCATCACTTCTGTAAAATTACACTGGTTTCATCTTATTTCATATTTTTTTGTAAATTACACTTAAGTATTCTATGTATTTATTAATTGCAAGGAATCTGAATCTTAGTTTTTTTTTTTTTTTTTTTTTTATATGACAATACATTTGAAAGGTGGATAGGAATTAAATATAATAGAGTTAAACATAAGAAATAAATAGACATGGAGATAAAGTTAATTCACATCATTTTCTACAGATAGATTTATTGTATCAGACTCTTTGATCTCTTAAATTGTCTTGGAAACAATGCTTGTGCCTCTCTCTCTCTCTGTATGTGTGCCCCTTGTTCTCTCTCTCTCTGTATGCGTGCCCCTTGTTCTCTCTCTCTGTATGCGTGCCCCTTGTTCTCTCTCTCTCTCTCTGTATGCGTGCCCCTTGTTCGCTCTCTCTCTCTGTATGCGTGCCCCTTGTTCGCTCTCTCTGTATGCGTGCCCCTTGTTCGCTCTCTCTGTATGCGTGCCCCTTCTTCGCTCTCTCTCTCTGTATGCGTGCCCCTTGTTCGCTCTCTCTCTCTGTATGCGTGCCCCTTGTTCGCTCTCTCTCTCTGTATGCGTGCCCCTTGTTCGCTCTCTCTCTCTGTATGCGTGCCCCTTGTTCGCTCTCTCTCTCTGTATGCGTGCCCCTTGTTCGCTCTCTCTCTCTGTATGCGTGCCCCTTGTTCTCTCTCCCTCTCTGTATGCGTGCCCCTTGTTCTCTCTCCCTCTCTGTATGCGTGCCCCTTGTTCTCTCTCCCTCTCTGTATGCGTGCCCCTTGTTCTCTCTCCCTCTCTGTATGCGTGCCCCTTGTTCTCTCTCCCTCTCTGTATGCGTGCCCCTTGTTCTCTCTCCCTCTCTGTATGCGTGCCCCTTGTTCTCTCTCCCTCTCTGTATGCGTGCCCCTTGTTCTCTCTCCCTCTCTGTATGCGTGCCCCTTGTTCTCTCTCTCTCTCTCAGTATGCGTGCCCCTTGTTCTCTCTCTCTCTCTCAGTATGCGTGCCCCTTGTTCTCTCTCTCTCTCAGTATGCGTGCCCCTTGTTCTCTCTCTGTATGCGTGCCCCTTGTTCTCTCTCTCTCTCTCTCTCTCTCTCTGTATGCGTGCCCCTTGTTCTCTCTCTCTCTCTCTCTGTATGTGTGCCCCTTGCTTTATCTCTCTGTGTGTCCCTCACTCTCTCTGCACCCCATCTCTCTGTGCCCTCTATCTTCAAACATTCTTATGCTTAAAATAAGGTAATCGATAACGGAGCCCCCCCCCCCCCCCCCCCCCGTTTATTTCAGGGTTTAATTTTGATTTTAAGTTGATTCTGTCTAGGTATTTTTCTTATCTTGATTGTGGTATTACTGAAGCCATTCATTTAGGTTTTAATGTACGTGTACATTTTTATTTGTACTGTTTGAACAGTTGTTGAATTGTTTGAAGGCTTTTTATTTTTTTAAAATCTCTAGACCAGAGACTATTAGATTAAATAGGTGCCCTTTGCTGCCAGGCATGTGTCAGGTTAATTAATGGACTACTGGATTTTCTTTTTTTTTGCTGGCATATTACAAGAGGAAGCCTTTTCAAGTGACCATTTATTGACCCCATTTTACTTGCTACTCACAGTATACACTTTTTGTAGTCTTGTATCTTTTTAGCCTTTGTTAATGTTGTTGCATTACAGAAATCACACTAATTATCCTGCACTTTCTGGTGCATGAAACAAATTTTCACTCTATTGCATAAATTCAGAACAATAATATTGGCTAAAATGAATGCAAAATGCTTTGTTTTTCTTGTGTGCAATAAATAAATCCATGTGTGAACAGAGTGGCCACGGGTCAGGACATTTGAGATGATGTCCATGGTACTCTTAAATTAATTTGAGACCTTATTGCGTTAAGAAAATAGTATATGCCTAAAGTGAGGTGGTCTCCTTGTACTGATTTTATTAGGAATTGAATTATTTGGTTGGTGGTGGAGTACTTTAAGTTTAGACTTGAGCAGAATAGGTTATGGATGTCGAGCAAGACTTTTTGCCAAAATTGAAAATTATAAAGGTAATTTTTGGAAGTGTTAAATATCCTGGAAGGGTAGCTGTTAGTCCTGATTTCCTTTATCCATAGAATTTTCCACTAACACCATTTACTGCAGATATAAACAGATACCATTGATGATGGACTAATTGAACATGATCATTTGGTGCCTTTCCTGGTTAGGACAAAACATTAGTAAAATATGAATTTTTTTTGTTAGAATATTAGTGGCCACTCCAATGACAATACCTAGGCATGAAAATTGAATAATTGTCTATGAACAATAACACTAATCTTGTTTTTGTCTGCACTTTAATATTGCCTTTAATATTACATATTTGTTAAGATGGATATTACTATTCTTCTCTTCTATCAGCATCTACTATTCTTGTTTAGTGGAAATCATATTTATTCATAGTTAGATTATCTAATGATCAGAAATAAAGCTTAAAGTCTAGATTTAAAAGTATTTACTTTGTTTTTAGTTTGTAATGTTGCCATCTAGAAATATTTCCACATAAGGAAGACCTCCAAGTTTCAAGCGATCAATGTAAGTGTTCCCCAAAGTTCGCTTCTTGGTTCAACCATCTTCCTAGTCAACATAAATGATCTGCCTAAGAGTATATACTCTGATCATTTGTGAATATCTATGCTGATGACACAATATACGAGTGCACTTCCAAATCACTATGACCTGAGCTTAGTAGCTAAACTCTGATCTGACTTAGGTCTAACTACTTTGGTGGTGGTGGAGGGCTGTCCAGCCGCATACAATGCATGCCTCAAAATCCTAACTAGTGATTTTCCATCATTATTGATTGAACTTGAAACTTTCACAAAATCGTTTTGAATGGATACGTTATCAGGACTTAAACTTGACTCTGACCTCAAGTGGAGCTTGTACATATAATCCTCCTGCCCAGTCTTCACTTTCTACTCTCAATAGCTTTCAAAAGTGTCTCTGTCCTTGTAGGTGACAAACTATTTTCCGTCTTAAAATCCTTTATCACGGAAGAGACATTGCAAGTCTCTTGCTGCCCTATGAAGAGTGTTCAGATGAACTATATTTCTTAGTTCCACTAGTCCTAACCTTCACAGCTAAGACCCACCATGACACACAAGTGTAGCAAACTGCCCTTGTTCCCTTCATATTCACTTGTCGAAATGTAAGTTCCACTCGAGAAGCTTTTACTATGAACCACTGCCTTGTGAAACACCTTCTAAGAGGTTGCTTCCCTGATCACTACAATCTTAAACTGTTCAAGTTTAACATTAACCATTATCTTTCACACACATCCACATAAGCTGTGTATCTTAATTTGTATCCCTCTACCTCTAGTGGTTCTTGAACCTTGTACTGAGTGAACATCATTGAAAAAAAAAAAATTAAAACTTCTAAAAACAAATTTAAAAAAATATATTCACAAAATGGATTAGCTTACAAGTCAAGAGTATAGCTATATTTTTTTTTATATTCATGTGGTGAACACAGTAAATAGGATTGAGTAGAATAATATGAAAAGGGAAAAATGAAGACTTGTTAATAGTGACCGATAATTATATTTTTCTCTGTTAGTTTTAGTAGTTTAATTATGGCTTATAAATGCTCAATACTACTACAGACTTCCTAATAAATAAAAAAAGTGAAAATTGTATGTTAAAAATCTTATTTGAAATTAAATTTTGGTTTTATTTGAAAGCTAACTTGAAGCTAACTCATATGAAAAGATAAATTTCTGTACGTAAATACTTTTTTAACACCTTTGAAACATTAGCATGTTCACTTGTCACTCATCAAGCCTCCATTGTAGGTGGAAAAAAAATCTTAATAACAAATTAAAAAATCTCTTAAATTCAATATCTATTCTAGAGATGTTTCAAAGTAAATTAGTAAGGTTAAGGCTTGAGTAAATTTTGTAAAGTAATGTTTACTTTTTGGTTAAAACATAATAAAAATAACATTTATGCATGGTAGTATGTGAACTGTCATCAAGGCCAAAACAATAGTATTCTTCTGTCATCATTGACTTTTTTAAATGCACAAGAAAAATGGAAAAATGATGAATAAATTACAAATGTTTAAAAAATAAAAACTTGCTGTAAACCCCCTCTCCCCCAAATAAATGAGAAAAAAATGTTATACAAGCATCAACTCTTCACAAAATAGATTTTTGAAATCTCTATTGAATTATTTTTGGAAGTTTTCAAGATAAATTTTTAAAAGGTTATTTGGTATTGCATTTTCTTTTTTCTGAAATATCATCTTCAAAGATTTATAAACTAAATAGACACAAAAATCACACCCCTCTAAATTTAAGTGTTCCCAATGTATTTAAACAGGCATGACTAACAATATATATATATATATATCTTTTCACAGAACTTTCTAATAACCTATTTAGTATACAATTCATTTGTTAATGTATGGGTGCTAAAAAAATCAATTTAAATCTGATTATTTTACATGACCTACAAAACAATGAAGGGGTGTATCAGATGAAATAAAGTTAAAAAAAATTGTTTGGTTATTTTCATTTAACTTTTTTAAGATTTTTACGCTTAAAAGGAAAATCTAATTTGTCTGAAAGATTTGAATTTTTAAACGAACACGCTAATTAAACTAATGACTAGTTACTAGTCTATTTCCCTGTCTTTTATTTTGCTTAGTTATCGTTCTTTAAACAGCTGTAAGCACTTCACAGCAGTTCAAGGGGGATAAATCAGTTGTAACAACCTTTTTAAAATACAGTTGATAAATTCTTATTTTCATAGTTTTCTTTTTTATTCTCATGATAAAACAAATACAAAATTAATTGTTGCGTGTATATTTTATTAGTTAGTAGCTAATTATTTAACAATAGTTAAATTTCTCTCTTACATTATATAATTCTATTGTAATGTTAGTGAGGTTTTTGTAATATCCAGCATTACTTTGCCTATGAAGTTGGTGCCCTCCTTTTTAAAGCAGGTGTATTGGAAGTATTTTAAAATTAACTTCATGTCAAAGCAAAATAGAAATGTAGGCTTTTTAGAACCAGAAAAGTCTACAATAGTAAAGCTATGATGTTTAACTTAAATATACCATGTGACCTACTAGGGGATTTATCTAAAAGGAAAACATGTCTTTGATTTAAGCTAGTTAAGTCAATTAATTTTAATGATAAAGATCAAAACTTATTTTTCAACCCTGTGCCTCAGCAAATGTGGTGCTTTTGAATGGCCAGAAAAATAATTGGATTTAACTTACTGTGAGGGCAGCAGATGGGGGCCTACCAAATCTGAATTATGGTACAGGATGTAGTAAAAATACCTCCCATATAATGGTAAGACATTAATGAAGACACCATTGTTACTAATGTTTTACTATTATGTGTGAGGTATTTCTACTGCACCCTGTTCAAAACTATCCACTCTACAAGAACTGAAGACCAGAATAAAAGAAAATGTTGCCACCATTAACATTAAAAACTTTGTCTGCAGATTGCTATCTGAATAAATTGCATCAAAATTAAATAAATTACACTGAACCTTGTATATAATTCATGCCATTTTGAGATGTGTACTTTGTCTATTATATCAATGATTAGGATTTTAGAACACCTGTATGTTTGGTAGAAAATGATTTTAATGATAGAAATATCTTGTACTTAATATTTCTATAATACGAAATTATTTATTTTCAATGTTTTAAAATGTTAGTGATATTAGAAAATTTACTAGATGGGATTTAAAAATGAAATTTCTCAAATTCCTCTTCTATTGGTTGTAATATATGAAAACTGTTTTTTCATCTTGAACAAATTAAATTTATGTTAATGAGACACTTTTCAAAATGCATCTTGTGATCTGGTTGATAAAAATGTGCCAATATTGTTTTGTTTTACAGAATTCCTAGTTTAATGCCCTTAACCTAAAATTTGATGTGATTTCCTGGTTTAGTTAATAGTGTGGTTGGGGGGTCATCAACTGCATTTCAGATTGTCTCTTTGAAAGGTTTAATTTATAACAACACATTTTTGATTTGAACATACCTCGCTTTTCAATTACAATGTCCTTAGTTTAGCTTAACATTGAAATTTATGCTAGTATTAAAATTGTAATTTTAAGATTACTTTCTGTTATGGTTTTATTAAGTTTTTATTTAATCTTTCAAGTATGAAAGTGATTGTGTGTGTGTGTGTGTGTATATATATATATATATATATATATATATATATAATGTGTGTGTGTGTGTGATTGCTTTCTGAACTGTTTAAATTAAAGTTAGTAAACTTGCTTACTATTAAACTTTTTTTTTTCATATTACCATCATATTAATCAAAAGGAATTGTATAAGTGAAGTTTGCCTTTTTAAGATAGCATCTTTGAAATGCTCCACTTGGTTTTAGAATTTATGGTGATGATTTTTAATTTATTGCAAACAACTTAAAATTGTTTCCTTCCTCATTTTTATTTTAAAAAGGAAAAATGTATTGTTATATGATGTAACCTTTTGAACAATGTTTTGAAAATAGAAATCCCAAAATATGTTTGGACCTTTTGAGATAATTAAATGGTCACTGTTGTCACATTCAGTAGTTTAATAAATTAACAGGTGCTCTTGTTATAATTGATTAAGATACTGTTTATCGTTTTTTTTTAATTGTCATAAAACTCTGACAATCCTACATTTCTACATTTTTTTTTCCCCCAATTTGTCTTTCACAGTAACATGAAAACTGCTAATTGATCTTAAGATTAGCTTTGCTGTTATTCCTATCATTAGCCAAACTTTCTAGTTTACACAAACACTTGTTTGGTGTAAATAAAAACATAATTCTTTTATAATTTTGTAATTTTTACAATTTGGGTTTTCAATACAAATTATTTAATGAGGCTTAACAATATTATATTTATATTACTGAGTGTCTAAATAAAAATGATGCAGATAATATTATTGGGTAGATTAAGATTTTCTTCAGCTTTATTAAAGGAAATAAACTCAGGCAAGAATTAAATGTTATTTTAAAATCTATTAAAAACATTAATCAGGGGATGAGTAGAAATAAAAACAGTTTAGCTCATTTGACTTCTTAGATAATTTAGTTAACACATCACTCAATAAATCCCAGGCCTAACTAATAAAAAAAACAACTTTTAGGCAAAATTTGACTTTATTCACTAGACAGCTTTCACCTGCTGTTGTCCACTCAGCTGACTGCCGATTTGACTCCGGAGTGAAGTGGTGGATCCGTGTTTCATCCATTGTCACATATTTACGCAAAAATTCTTTCTTGTTGTGTTAAAACAGTTGCAAACAATGCTCTGAATCATCGACTGTGAGCAAATGCAGCACCCACTTTGAATACAGCTTTCTCATTGACAAATGTTCATGCAAAATAGTGAATACACTGTCTTCTGATATGTTCCAACTCCTCTGCTATCTCACGCAACTTCAATTTATGATTGGCCAAAATGAGTTAGTGGATTTTTTTGGGTGACCTGAGAGTTCAACATCACTTGTCTGTACAATTGCATTTAAAGTCAGCATACCACCTCTTAATCATTGTTTCTGATGGAGCAGTCTGAATAACTTATCAAGCCATTGCTGTGCTTGAACAGTATTTTTTCCCGATCAGAAAGCAATGCTTTATCAACACACAAAATTCAGATTTTTCCATTGTTTTGAAAATTTACAACAGTAGCTTCACTTACATAACTGTAATTTGTAAACTAATAATCTGATCAGGCCAAAATGTCATGCCAAGGACTTATTGAGTGATGTGTTAAATTATCATTTAATCATTTCTTTTTTAAAGTGGTTTTTAAAATTAAACAAAGCTGATAATTATTTTAAAGCATTTTATTACCATTCCATTTTAGTAAGTGGTTAACTGTAATAACCATTTATAAATTTTTACAAATTTGGAATTGAGAACAGCTGTTTGTTTGACAAACTAAACACTAAGTAATCAATAATTTTGAGACTAAAAAAAAAACTTCTGTTTATTCAAAATTATATATATATATATATATATATATATATTTTTAATGCATGTTACAATTTTTACACTTGGCTACCTAATGTGTAAGTACAACCAGCAGTAGGTTAACTAACGGTTGATTTTTTTTTTTTTAAATCATTTGACTCCAAGCAAAGCAAAACTACCACTGGTGCACAGTGGGTTACAGTGAGAGAGAGAGAAAACAAGGTATAGAGGATGTGGAAGAAACAATAAGAGTTGGATGAGAATCAAGTTGATAGAAGATGGCAATTAATATTGCATTTAAAATTTTGGAGGTTGTAGTTATCAGGGAAGCAAGCAAATGGGAGTTCCACTAATGGGAAATGTGAGAAAAGAAACGTTTATCTGACATTAATTGATAATTTTGGAAGTTCATACATTGAAAATTATGCTTGTTTCATCAAATAATGTATAAATCAGGGTATTGAAAAGTCTACCTGATACAGGTATTACTTTGGGTGCTGTGCAAATTTTGTTCTTGATTTTGATATTTCTATTTATATAAGCTTTTATTGCAATATTTTCTCTTCATGAAGATTCCTTGCTGTGTAAATGTGTTTGTAGTTTAATCAGTTTTAATAATTGTACCCTTGGCAGGCAAAAGTCTGCATGCTTGGATTTGGGGGGCTGGGAGATAAACTCTGGACAGGCAGTCCTGAACATCACGCCACTATCCTCAGTTGCCCAGTCACTAAATTTGACAATTGTTTATTTTTGTGTGTGATTGTATATATTAAGGATTGTGTAAGTGTTCTAATTCATATAGTTCTATTCAAATTTTGCTGTTTAGTCTTTTTTTAAGAGAATTCTCATTCAGATGGTTTTTCTAATGTTAATTCAGCATCTTTAATGTCGTTAATATCCTTGGGTAAGGTATGAATCATCCTTTGCCCATTAGCTATGGGTAAATAGTAAGACACTGTGTTCTATAGCCATGAGTGGCAACCAGTTTAGGAGAAGGTAAAAAAAACAAAACAAACTCTTAATTCAAAACCAACCTGGAGAGGTTTGAGCTGTGTTAGACATTCTCTAGATACACCACTTCTACTCCGGCTGTAGTACTGTAGTGTCCCTGTGATGCTGGGAAGTCCTGAGGCCAAAAAAAAAAAAATTATGTTCCATTTTTAAACCCTCCCCCCCCTGAGTGAAACAAGGTTCTATTTTGGTTGTGTTTGCAATTTGTTTTCCTCTTGTTTGTATTTCTTTTATTTTTCTAATGTGGTAATGTAACTGATAATAAACCTGTGGAAAATCTTGTTTTACTACATCAACTGATTTGGTAATTTTGAACACATGTTAAGAAGGGAAACTCCACTCTCTTCAAAATTGTTTGATGTCATATCAATAGCATATGTGAGCTTAAGTTAATATTGATTTTTAGTTGTTAAATATTTTACTTGAGATCATCTCTGACTTTGAAAGTTATTGCTCGTTTCAAATTACCTGAGATTTTGAGCATTTAAGCTTTTTAGACTAGATTAGTAATTTTCATTTTTAAAATTTCAGTTTCAATTTAGAAAGATGGCTTATATATTTTGATAGCATTTATCCATTTTAATTATATAACTTTTTTATAAGCAACTTGATACCTACTTTCTCCCCTTCCGTAGATAAAATGATCTGAACATTTTTATTTTAAAAGTTGAAGTGATAAACTAAATGAGCAAAATCAGATTGTCTTTTTGCTGGAATGTGCTCATGAATTATATGTAACTCATCTGTACAAATTGCAAAACCTTAAATGTATTTAATATAATCTCTGAATGTTTTATCATTTATGTTTGTTTATTTTTATTTTTTAGAATACAACAAAAATCAAGAAAACAATTTCTATTAAGCCACTTGTTAGATTTCAACAGAACCTTTTAATGACTGTTATACAATCATAATTAGTTATCTAGATATTTAAAGAATAAGCTTTTAGCATATTTTTAACTATTTTTAAATTGTAAGGTAGCAAATATTAAAATAGATTTTCCCCACATTGTTTAAAAAATAGTCTTTATGAAAATATTTTATTTCCTCCATCTAAAACCTTTTAGACATTGTCCCACTTCCTAGATTGACCACATGTTTGGCCTTTTGCCATTCAAGGCCACTTACAAAGTTAAATTGTAGTCATCAGTATCAGTTTTGTTTCATTCAAATATTTACAAAATGATTCTGGAACAGAATATTCATTCAGCAATTACTTTTGTGAAATTTCTATTTTGTCATTTAACAAAACAACAACTCCATACCTGTCCTCCCACTTTCACATTGACCTGTTAATTAAGTGCCATTTCTTTCTGCAGTAGACTGGTTGCCAACCAAGACTATAGAACCAAATCTGTCCTTCTATTTAACCCATAGCTGGAGGAAAGAGACATTAATATTTTTTCCAAGGGCATTGTATCAAACACAGTTCTCCGATTTCTCATTCTGAGTCGTTATCCACTGCATCACAATGCACATACACATCACATTGACCACCCCCAGCAATCGCTCTCTCTCTCTCATATGGCTTTACTGCAGGTATTTCACACACTAGATCTGTGCCTCCTTGATCAGTAGAATGAACTTCCCCACAATTATCAAGGTTTTTCCTGCTAGTGTTTAGCAATGAATAAATCCATATGATTTGCTGTTGTTCTCTCTTCTCAGTACTAGAAATCTCATCTGTTTACCTCATACAATTAGTCTCTCTTTTTTTTTCTTTTTTTTTTCATAATAACAATTTTTTTTATTTTTTTATTACTATTATGATGCCACAATTCAACTTTCTCTAAATTATTTTTTATTTTAGAAATTTTTTTTCTTTTTTTAAATAATTCAGTATGAAAATAGATTGGTTCTGGTTCCATTAGTCTCATATCTTAGAATCTAAGATTTCTACCTGATTGTTTTTCTTTCAATTCTTGTTCTTGTTTTTCAAAAATCGCTTAAGCGGCTTTGTCTTATAATATAAAATTCATTGTTACAGAGCAATATTTTGTTTTTTTAAATTCTCTGTAAATTTTGATTCAAAGATTTGATGAAATGAGGGTTTCATGCTCATTTAATGCTTAACTTCTAAAAACCACAGCTCTTTTTATCACTGTTAACTACAAATTTAGTTCATTTTGGTAAACCTTGAGATAAATGTTATCGTTTTTTTGTTTAGTTTTTTAGATATTAAGATTTTTTAATCTATTGTTTTACAGCTAGATTTAACTTTAGAATTTTTTTTCTTCCCAGCTAAATAACTAGTTTAGTAACTGAAGAATATGAAAATCTTCAGTTGTCAGCATGCTTCCCAGAAGTGATTTCCTTGTAGAGTAGCAACATGTATAGTGACTTAAAGCATCTCGCATCACAAGCTGAGATCTCTGATTACTTTAATTTGTTTATAAATCTATGAAAATGTGTAAATCTCTTTCTAAAAACAATTCCATTTGTCTTGTTTGAATTTAAAAAGGTGAGAAGGGGAACTTTATTTATTCTTTTTAGTTTCAATACATTTTCTAATCTTTCAATGATTTTTAATCCAAATGGTATGGTCACTTTATACTTTGAAAACTAAAAATGAAGTAATAAGTCAACTTTCTCTTTTCTACTTCGGATGTCTATTGATCTGTTTTGGATCAGTTTGTATTTATTAACAAAAAATGGGGTGATAAGGGAAAACATTCAGAACTAACATCCTGAAAATTAGTTGGGAAGAGTAAAAGAATGGTTGTTCAAATTAAGTGGGTTGTGGAATTTTCCTGCTGACATCATTCTTCTTGAAGTTGCTATGACAACAAGGTAACCTGATGACAATTCTGGATGCATTGTAGCAGGGACAACAGCTAGAGTAGTTTTAGCCTCATTTTTTTAATGCCCACTCTTCCCACTCTCTTTCTCTGTAGGCAGAGAGCATGGAAATGTGGGACAGAATCAAGAAAAAGGTAGTAGTTTGTACTCTGTGTGTGTGTGTGTGTATATATATATATATATATATATATATATAGATAGATAGATAGTAAAATATTGCTTACAGGAAAATGTTGAAAAGTTCTCTGCTTTAAACCTACATTGCAAAATCAAATCAAACATGAGATTTATTTTTTATTTATTTTTATTTTTGAAAGGCTTCTTGGTCAGATCAAGATTTATTCTTGTGTGTACTGCTACTCACGGATAGACCACTACTTTCTGCAACATGCTTGCTAGTGCTGCAGTGATATTAAAGCCGTTTCTTTGATCAAGGCACTAATAGTATTGAAGTCAATTGCTACTCATGTTGGCCTTTATGTTTGATATTATACTGTCTCACTCTTGCAGTAGTTTTCTGTGAAAATTTGAAAATAGAACATACAAACTGCAGTTGTATGAGGAAGGCTGAATTAAAAAAATATATAGGAATAAAGTTCCCCCACTGAACTGATGATTTTACAGTTGTGAGAAATCAATAGGAGTGTTGTTTCAGTGCTTACTGTTGTTACTACTACTACTACCTTACTTTGTTTTTCTCTTCTCACCAGTCAGGCAGTTTAAGTGCAGGTGCCACCCTCTTAATGCACTCATATTCTTACTCTCCCTTCTTGATTAGGAAGAAGAAGAAAAAGAGGCTAGTTTAGGGCTTCACCCTCTCTTTAAGTTTTTCTCTGTATGTACTTTATCCCCTACCTAATTTATGTTGCCCTACTTAGTTTGCCTATTGCCAATACCTGCTTAAAAAGCAGTGTTTTATTTATTTATTTTTTAATTCTCTTCAGGCTGACATTTTGTATTTCTTTGATTCTATTAGGAAAAAATTAAAGACTAGTAAATTTGAGCAGAAATTTATTGAGATAGTTATTAGAGAAAGCATGGATTTAAAGAAGTCTGCATGCATCACCTGTCAGATTGGTTGTTGGGGGATTAGTGATTGGCAGTTTCTGTGTATCTCTTAACTGTTTAAAGACTTTGAAGAAATTAGTTTTATATGTTGATGTTTATTTTATGGAGGTTTTGTTTTGATCTGTAAGGATGAGGTATTCATCCACCCACCCATGCGAACAGGATAAGACAGAAGGTAATCTTTAATTTGGAGGGGGGGTGGTTAGTTCTTCCACAAGCAGTGTCATGCATGCTGGCACCAGTATTCCACTGACTATCTATCTATCTATATACACACACACACACACGTACGTAATGAGGAAGGTGCTGCTGTAGCATTGTAATCCTTGAGACAGTGAGAACATATGTTGGGATAAGTGGCAATGAGTTTTGCTTTTTTTTAATAAACAAAAATTCGTTGAACTTTAGTGCCACATGCCTTTCACACATGGCGGGCCATACTGCTCAGCCATTTAGATTTTCAAACAGGATGCAAAAAGTTTTGTCTATGTGAATGAGACTACAATTTTGGATGGACAGATATTTTATCAATTAGAATCTTAACATATTACCCACTTATGGTGTTCTTACATTTTAATGCCATGTATAATTGTTTTAACTTTTGTTTGGAAATTGGATTTGTAAAGTCTGTAGGTTTAAGTTTAGATGTTATATGAAAATTTTCTTTTGGAATGACAGTTGATTTTTTTGTATCTGTATATTTTTATTTGTATATATCCAAAACAGCCTGTTGCTCTTCTAGCGTTTACTCTTCCAGTGTAAAATTGCTTCTGATAGAAATGAGTTTTATAATGTTTGTTTTACTTTTAGTGATTAACACTTAGTGAGGTAGCATGTGACTCCTTACACACGCATGATGTGATGGATGAATTGTTGGCTAAATTACGGGGGGGGGGGGGGAGTAACACTGACATCTCATTTTAGCAGATATCTTTACCAAAATACCACAATATCTTGATTTACTAAAGAGTAAATTTATTCAATAAATTTGCCGTTGGCTTCAACCACGGCCTCCAGACAACTTTGGAATCTCTTGCGTCTCTTTTGGACTGATTTAAATTGGCAAATGTTGCCATAATCCTTGCCTTTCATCTTTGGTATGAAGAGTTTTGTTAGTCAACTGCACCCCATACATAATAATCAAAGGTGTTAGGGAGTTGGGTGGCTAGATGTAAGGGGTGATGTGATTGCAGAAATTGTCTGACAGCCACGACTGGGTTCTCCTGGTTGTGTAGTATGGTGCAGAGATCTGTTGCCCAAACATAGGGTTTTCCAGCAGCCACCCTCTTGACCTAACCTGGGCAGCACAGCACTGCCTCCTCAAGGCACAGTGTAAGTCTTTGTGTTGATTCTGAGGCCTTGTGGGAAGATGAAGAGAGACGTAATGTCACTATCGGTAGTGATCACTTGAGTGAAACACCATGGGGCTGACTGGATATCATCATCCAACTCTTTCTGAATCCTCTGCACTGTCCTCAGATTGACACCCAAACACTATCTGATGCTCATATTGGAGTTCTGACACAAAATGCCAAGCAGTACAGCATGCTGTTCCCAGTTTCTGGCAGAGTGAATTGCATCATGGTGGTGCTCTTTTTCTCATACTGGGCTGTCAACAAAATAAAAAATAATACACATGTGGGAAATATATAATAATGACAATTTACCTATAGCATTAACTCTGTGTGTGTATATATATATATATATATATATATTCTAAATTATATTTTAGAACAACCATTGTATTCACTTACGCGCAAATACCCTTGGGAAAGGTATTAATCCATCTCTTCCTTCCAGTTATGGGTTAAATAGCAGGACAGATTGGGTTCTATAGCCTTGGTCGGCAACCAGTCTACCGCAGAAAGCAATGGCAACCTACTGCGGGATAATCTTCTGCCCAGTCAGTCATGTCTCTTTTGAGACATGATCGCCCAAGCGTGTGTCACGTATGGCACTTAACTGACTAACATGTTCTAAAATATAATTTAGAATAAATATTCACAGCTCTATATATTATATATTGAGCACTGTTTTAAATTAATGTTTTGGACTTTGTAAAAGCATTTTTTTTTCTTCATTCCTTATTTATATAATATATAATGTACACACACACACACACACACACACACACACTCGTGTGTTGCTTATTTATCTTTTTATTTTCTTTTTTTATTTTTTCGTTGCTACCCTTATGCCTGTCAGACATTGTCCCATTGAAATTTGCCAAGCTTGGAAAATGAGCAATATTTAAGAAATTTTGACTTTAAATTTATATTGAATATTTGCTCATTTTTGTATGAAAAGAATTGTTGACTATAATTTTTGCTTTATGTAGAATTTTTTTTATATTTGTTCTAAATGGAGAAGCAAATCTTGTTAAAGAAACTTAAGCAGTATCATTCTCTATATTGCTCTTGAATGAGCATTATATATGAAAGCATTAACTTTATTCAGAGATTTTCTGATGTTGGTCTCATGATCATACCTTATAATAATGGCTTAATATGTAAAAAAAATAAATCACAACATTAAATGACTGTCCATATTCATTAATTAACTTTACATAATGTAAAAATATTTCAACAAGTAAATTTGACTAAGTACTTTGAACTTCAAAGATTTTTACCTTTTCCCAATATTTTTGATAATTGAAAAAGTGGTTAAAGGTTGATCAATTGAAATTGTTGCTTTCACCAGATTCTCTTTGTTTTTGCAGAATGCAGCAGCGCCAAGTCCACTGGGTCAAATGCCACCTCAAGATGGGATGCCAGGAGGTCCGATGCCAGGTTTCTTTACTGTAAGTGAATAATGTTCCTCTTTTACTTTTTGACTCCCCACTCCCCATCCTAAAATCAAAATGCAATCATATTTTATTATAACTCTATGAAACTTAGAATTGCTAGTTACTAACATTTATTTTAAGTGATGTGACAGTTTTAAGTTCTAAGAGGTTTTCTTTCTGTTTTTTTTTTTTTTGATAATCCAAGTAGTTTCTATTTTTCTTATTTGAAAAGTAAATTATTTGAAATTTATTTAGTTTTAGCCAATTGCTTCAATCTTTACACAATTTTGTTGGAGATTGTTTGTAAGAAAAGGAGTTTAGTTTCAACTCTTTGCAAGGCAAATTTTACAGTATTAAAATACTTTTAAAGTAAATTTCTTTAATTATGTTTTTTAATTATTAATTTAAAATCTGTAATAAAATTGTTTAAAAATTTACAAGTGTAATTTTATTTGTGCAAAAACCAGTTTCTGTTTTTGTTCAAATTTTTATCATAAGTCCCAAAATATGAAATCATATTTAATTTTTTGCAGTACTTTATCTGACACAATTGAATGTATCTAAGATTGTTGAAAAGTTTTGTCTTTAATACTAACAAATTTTGTTGGAATTAGTAGTGGGACATTATCACATTAGATGATCACAGAAAGGGAAGTAACTGTTATCCTCCTACTAAATGTCTAGCAGTTTCATTATTTTTTAAAAAATTTTTTTCCCCTCTCTCTATCTCTATTTCTCTCTCTCAATCAATGTTTCATATAAATTAGGTTGAGTTTTGGAATTAGAGGTCTGGCAGGTAAAGAGATATTGTATAGAGTTTGATTAAAAATATTATTTTATTCATTGATAAAAATGAAATTCGATGTAACTGTTTTTTTTTGCAAGAAATTTCCCTTTTATTAATATATTATAGTTGAATAGTTTATCTAATTAGGCTGATATCTTTGGAAAGTTCAGAACTTTTTTTTGTATTATATTTGCATATATATTCAAGCAAGCAGCTCACTATTGATTTAATTCACTGAAGGTAGCATGTTATTTCAACTTTGTTTCACATAGTTTTAATAAAACTATAATCTTATATTTAACATTATTAGGAAACCATTAAACACTGATGTGCGCATACTGGGAATTTAAAAATTGAAAGTTAAATCCAATTATATTACTACATATAGGGTGAATAATACTTATCTATTATGCCTAGAGAAACCCACACATGAATGATTGATATTTTGTGCTTTATAATTTTAGCTTTCTACCAACTTATTTAAATGAAGTTTTAAAGTTGTTATATATAAAAACGTAGTTTTCTTTGCTTCTTTCCTTAACAAGACAAAAATTATAAGATCTTTTAGTGAACTGTATTAAGCTTAAATAACTTTGAATTTTGAAAAAAATAAAATCAGATTTTTATTTTTCATTTTTGCTCTGATTAGATATAATAATTGTTAATAATTCAGATAACTCCCATGCATAAACTACAAGAACAGTTTTTTTTTTTTTTAGTCGCAAAGTTCTGAAAGTTTCTGCCTCCCTTGCCCTACATCCATTGTTTAAACTTTTACAGTATATCTGTAAACAAAGTGCAATGTAATTTGTGCATAAAAAATCAATTTATTTTTCTTTAATACAACTATAGAGGTTTCCCCTCCAAAAAGATATCCTGTGTCAATTTGTTGATTATATTGTATTTTTTAAAGCCTCATTATATAAAAGAACTAACTTTTTTTTCTCCTGAAAAAACATTTTCATAAAGATATATTAATGCAAAGCTGAATTTTATGTTTCAAAAAGAAGTTTGTAAAACAAATGGATTTTATAAGTGTAGTGTTTGGCAGTGTGTTAAATCAAAAGTTTTACACACACAGATTTTGTGTGCGTGTGTGCGTGTTTATTTTTTTCATAATTTTTGAATTTTTTTTATATATATTTTACAAATGTCACATAAGTACATCTAATATTAATAAAAACTGTGCTTTTTGTGGTATTGATACTAATTTGTAGATGATGTGCAATTTATATTTTTCTATTGGTGATTCTAATCAATTGAATAAGCCTTTCACTGAGTGAAAAAAATTGTTTTAAAAATTAACTTGCAATTTTGAGAACTTGTGGCACCTGCCTCCCCCCCATGAACTACTGTTAATGACTAATAGATATACTTCCCTCTTTCTCACTTCTCAAATAGTCTATTCATTTTCTATCAAACTAAGTTGTCTAAGTTTTTATTAAAATCGTGTTTAATTTCAACACTTAAAAAATTTAATTCCCTAGCTGATATGTTTTTCCCTCGCAGCTAATTGAAAAACACAGTTGTTTGCAGAAATAATTGAAGTTGGGAGGATGGGGAGTAATTTGATTATTTTTTTTTTTTTTTTTTTTTTTTTCTTATTTTCTCTAACAATTTCAAAAAGAAAAATAAAAAATAGATAAATAAAAGAATTGTACCTTGAGGAAAATCAATTTTGGGGAATGTTCTCAACTTGGCTATTCCGTTGGTCAGTCGGTCATCTGCATGCTTTCTTTGTTTCCCTTAATTTGTGAAGCAGGCATGTTCTTTGTTGCAGTTGCTTCTTCTAGCTCCCAAAGTTTTGTTGCAACACTTTGCTGAACTATGCCTTTCTATATTAGACTTGAATGTGGAAGGAGCCCCTCTTGACTTATGTTCGTTTTTCTTTTTTTTTTTTTCTTTTTTTTCTTTTCTTAATTATTTTATTGAAATTTCTTGATAGTATCTATTCCACTTGTTTGATATTCATTTATATTAGATTTTTTCTAGCAATTGGTTTACCTGAAACTGTGTGTATGTTTTGAAACTTGTAGAAATACAATGAAATAGGTTAGGTATTTATTTGCCTTTATGGATTTTAAGACAAATAAAATTTTAAAATTTTATTTTGAATTACTTAAAACTGAACCCCGAAGGCAAATTGGTTGATTCATCTTAAATTTATGAGAATGAAATTCTTTTCTGTGGGATTTTTTTTTCGTTTAAAAAGACTGTACTGTTTTATCTGGATAAAAACATGCTGATCAGTGCCACAAACTCAGCTCAGATGGGTATATTAGTTTGACTAAATGGATATTAATAACATTTGATTTGAGAAATTTATAAGAAGTTTTGTTTGTGAGCATTTCAAGAATCTAAAGTTTTTTCATCCTTAAATGTACTTTCCACCTAAGAAATATTTTGTCTTCCATTTGAAATTTAAGTATAAAGCATAAAGAAATGTTGTACTCAGACATAATTGATAGAATATAAGATAATTTTAAATTTATCAAAATGGCTTTGTGAATTGTGTAAAGACTTTTTATACAAATTGTATGTCATTTTGTTTTAATAATGTATATTGATGGATAAACATTTACATGAAGTGCTATTTGATTGTTAGTTTGAAGTTTATGAAAGTTAAGCTACAATTTAAACATGTAAATATTTTAATTCAGTAGATTAGCTATTTTTCTGAATTATTGTAAAGTGTTTTTAATCATTTTTGAAAAGAAATTACAAATATTTAATGTTCTGTTGTAATATTGGATAACAAATGCTGAATAATTACTTTGATTGGATTAGGTCTTGCTGATTAATGTGATATAAATGAGTAAAATCTGGCTTTTTTAAAAAAAAATTAAAAAAAATTTTTTTTTTTTTTTTTTTTTTTTTTTGTCTTATTGACCAACCTGAGAAGAAAGTGTTTAGTTGATATTTTCTGGTCTTTTGATAGATGGCTTTAGAAATTAAGTAGAATAAAATTGAGTGAGTGTTTTCTCTAGTGCAGTTGCTGCTGCTTGTCCATTGGTTTGTATCATTGTGGCATCATCATCTTCATCACAATCAAATGCTTCCTCCCCTCCACAGCCGCCAGCATCACAGCCGTCCCCCCACCCGCAGCCTCACACTCCCATGATGGGACAGAACCAAGTGAGTATGGACCAACTCCTCCTCATCCTACTCCTACACCTACTCCTGCTCCTAATGTGACTGTCAGTGTGCTAGTTTGTATAGTTAACGTGTGTATGTGTGAGCAAATGGTTGTGTGTCTCTATATGCAAGTGTATAGATGTGAATTATTGTTGCCATTTATTTAATTTTTAAAAAAAATTTTTTTTTATTTATTTCTTCTTTATTTTCCTTTATTTTTCTAAGTAAATTTTATAAATTTTTAGTTTGGTTAATTTGTCTGCCTTGTTTTGCTGCTTTACTTATTTCTGCATTGTTGTCTTTGTGATTTCTACTGATTGTCAGTTTTCCTTGTAGTTGCTCAAACTGGCTGCTTTGTAGTCCTTCTGCTTTAGGAGTACTATTTACTCATTTGTAGTTCTTCATTTCCTCATACTATCACTTAGGGTAACAGTAAACTTTTTTAGGAGTTTTGCTTTTTTATTAACACACCTTTCTATCTTTCTACACAACTACACATTTATTTCTCGTCTCTCCCTCCCATTAAAAATGTCATGTCCTTTCCATTCAAGTAAAAAAGAAAAAAAAATGTCCTCAAATTGCTGCTGCTGCTATTGATGTTGTTGATATTGACTGTAATTAATTTTTTATTTGTATGGGCAGTATTTGTAATAACCTGTTTGGTGACAATTTATTTTATATTCTTTATGTAAATTTTTATTACTTAGAAGTGACAATTTTTTTTCATCTTAATTTTCAGTAACTAAAACCAAGACTAGCAAAAGTTAAGATTATCATTTAGTTACCTTTACACACTTTCTGTTGCCTCTTATTTTAAAAAACCTGCAGATATACAAAAAGCAGACTTTTGGTGGGATAATCATCCAAAAAAGGGAAAGAAAAATGTTTTGTCAGACATTCAAAATGAGTTTTAAAAAGTTAGTTTTGGATCCTTGTTACTGAGTTAAAGATTGGGTTTACAGATATATATGTATTTCAAAAACATTGATGAAATACATTAATCTGTAAAAGAGTGTAATCATTTGGTTCTCATCTGGCTGATAAATCTTTTTATTTTTTATTTATGAACTTTTCTACAAATCAAAGAAACTGATTAAAATCACCAATTTTGCAAATTGGATAAAAGATACGTAAAAAACTTGCTATTTTCATTGTTTTGTCTAAGTTATTTTGGAGCAATTGTTATCTTCAAGTGTTGTATTATTTGTATCCTAATACTGTTTGAGTGGGTGGAGACATGCAGCATACATCTGTTAAATAGCCAATTTCAAATAATCTGCCAAAAAGAATCGCAATCTATTCCAAATTGTCAACAAAAATGATAATGTTAGAATTTTTTTATAATTTAAAAAAATTTTTTAAACTCTAAATGTACATAAATATGTACATTTTCAAGTTAAAAGAAATTATAAAATCACTTAATAGATATATTATTGTTTATTAAATTTAATTGAAACCAATATCTGTTAATTAAACTAATAATTTAGTACAATTTGAAGCATTTGTGTTGTGAATGTTAGTCTTTTGTTTTCTACTTCATTTGATAGCTGGATGTAGGCAATGGGCTCCCAAATATAATACTGACCTGCTGTGATTTTCTGCATGTGTACCTTCACTATTTGCCTGCTTTCTTTTCTTTTAAGTTGCACCCAAATAACTTCCACTTTTTTGACTCTATTTTATTTTATAATGGTTTCATGTAAGATTTTAATTTAACCTAAAACTTATTGGACATCTGTCAAAATAGCCTAAGATTTTAATTGCATCTGTTAGGCTTGATTATAGAAATTTGGTAGCCAATTTTGATTGTAGTTTCTCTGATCTTTGGATGATAAACCATTCACATATTTTTTGCAATAAAAACAATTTTGTCTTTAGCATTAATAGATGAGTACTTTTCAATTAATGGCTTATTGCCTTAGAGGTTTAAAATGTTTTTGTTTCATTATGTAATAGAGCAATAAAATTGGCAATTCAAGGAATGCTAAAGATTTTGGGAGATAACTTTTAGTGACTATTCAGCTTTTGAAGGAATGAAAAATGAAATTTTACAAGTTATTTTCATTAATTTTACAAATTGCTTAGGTTTTCAAATTAAAAAAAAAAAACTTAATATTAGACAAAGCCCCATACTATATAGACAATGTTTGGTGCTCAACAAACAGTGGTTTCATCTGGTCTTTAAATATAAATAGTCTACTGTTAGACCATTTTAATAAAGAAAAGCATTTTTATATAAGGGAAATGCTAATAAATTCTGTTCACCTTAATTTTAAATAATGGGCTCTTGTATCCCCCCTCCCCCCAAATCTATTCAAGAAATTTTACTGAAATTGTGTGACATGGTCTGTTTAACTTGTTCATTAGTTTTCAGTTTGTGTAGAAACTTGCAAATGTTGATCAATTTATAGACAAACTGTCCAAAGTTCATAACATTTTTATTGAGTATATTTTGCCCATCCCTTGTCATTATCATGAATGTTAACATTATCAGTGACAGCAGAGAAGAGTTTTTAATTCCATCTTGTCGTTACGTCTATCAATACAAGTGACATGTATTGAATGCTTTCTAACTATATTTAATAGATATACAGTTTAAATTTATGAAAAGCAAAATTTAGTCACTTTGGAGACATGACAGATTTTTTTTTTTATATTAGACATTTTCAAATGTCTTCCTCTGTGATGAAAGTTACCATGTTTTTTTTTTTTGTTTTTTTTTTTTTGTTTCATATCACTTGCATTCCATAAACATACAGTTAAATGATAACTAGATTCTCTGTGTGTGTCTTATATGTATTTAGCAAATATTTGTGCTAGAACAAATTGTTTTAGTTTGTCCACGTATAGGGTAATGTGAAATGTTGTATAAATTGTTCTTTCTAATTCTACATATTCTAAATAAAACCCAATTCTTACTAGATTCATTGTAAACAAAATGTATTAGCTGTAACTTATGCATTATTTTCTCTGTCCAGTTAGCACTAATATAAAACTTGAAAGACTCATTTGCACTACTTGTTTGAGTAACTCAGTTGCCACCTGTTTTGCATGATGAATGTTTGATTTGCACATAAACATAAAAAAATACTCTCCTCCTGCGCTCTGTCCTCTTCTTTCTCCTGCGCTCTATCCTCCTCCTCTTCTTGTGCCTTGTCCTCTTCCCCCTCCTCTTCCTGTGACCTATCCTCTTCCTGCACCTTGTCCTCTTTCTCCTCCTCCTGTGCTCTGTCCTCTTTCTCCTCCTCCTCCTGTGCTCTGTCCTCTTTCTCCTCCTCCTCCTGTGCTCTGTCCTCTTTCTCCTCCTCCTCCTGTGCTCTGTCCTCTTTCTCCTCCTCCTCCTGTGCTCTGTCCTCTTTCTCCTCCTCCTCCTGTGCTCTGTCCTCTTTCTCCTCCTCCTCCTGTGCTCTGTCCTCTTTCTCCTCCTCCTCCTGTGCTCTGTCCTCTTTCTCCTCCTCCTCCTGTGCTCTGTCCTCTTTCTCCTCCTCCTCCTGTGCTCTGTCCTCTTTCTCCTCCTCCTCCTGTGCTCTGTCCTCTTTCTCCTCCTCCTCCTGTGCTCTGTCCTCTTTCTCCTCCTCCTCCTGTGCTCTGTCCTCTTTCTCCTCCTCCTCCTGTGCTCTGTCCTCTTTCTCCTCCTCCTCCTGTGCTCTGTCCTCTTTCTCCTCCTCCTCCTGTGCTCTGTCCTCTTTCTCCTCCTCCTCCTGTGCTCTGTCCTCTTTCTCCTCTTTCTCCTCCTGTGCTCTGTCCTCTTTCTCCTCTTTCTCCTCCTGTGCTCTGTCCTCTTTCTTCTCCCCCCTCTTCCTCCTGTGCTCTGTCCTCTTTCTTCTCCCCGCTCTTCCTCCTGTGCTCTGTCCTCCTGCTCCTGCTGCCTCTTTCATCATCATCATCATCATCAAGCAGTATGAGGAGTTGAGTACAGTAATTCATTTTGTATTGTTATGGTTTTGTATTTTGATTTTTGTTTTATTTGTTCCCCCCCTACTGTACCTGCAGATAAAGAATTTGGTAAGTTGATGTTGGAATGTTGTCTGCATGCTTGCATAATACTCTGCTGATAGCAGCATTCATTTCTTTTGGTTCTTCTTATTCTGTTTACAACTTCAGTTCAGATCTCATGTTTGATGCTTCCTCTTATCAAAAAGTTGCCATTGTGATTTATTGAATTGTAAGTTGGAATATACTTTCCTTAGGATATTTCTAGTTATTCATAATTTCTCTCCTAAATTAATGAATAAGACAATATTTCAACAATTTAAAAAGGTATTAAAAAAAAATAGTGGCAGATAAGTGCATTTAACAACAGTTCTTCAAGGCTAGTTTCCACTCATCATTCACTGTTTTCTTGACTAAATCTTTAGTAGCTGACACTTTGTAGCCCCACCTCTACTCACATGCTTTGCCTTTAGATGTTGTCATTTTCATAATGTTAAGCATGAGTAACACAATTTTTCATTGAAATCTTTGATTATAAAGATAATTTTAATGCTATCATTTTGAGAATAAGTGCTTCTAGGCATCAATAATTCTTTTAATACTTAAGAATTTTCTATTACTTATGTAGCATGCTTTATATACTGAATTATATTCTGTTGTGTGTTGAGAAAAAGTTGGTCCCACCTGTCTTTTTTTTTCCTCTCACATTTACACACTTTCATGTAATATAAATGCAATCTCCTGCACATTTTGTTTTAATTATTCAACTCATATTTTCTAAATTTAAAATGAATTCAAATAAAATGTTTTTAATGTAAATTTTCAGTAATTTGCAATTAAAAATTTTTTTTCACTATTTAAATTGAAGTAATTTCTTTTATCAGTATCTCACTCCTGTACAATCAAAGAAAAAAAACTTTAAAGAAGGGCATCTCTAAATTTTAAAGAAACCTTTTAAAGTCCTATTTACTTATTAAAATTTTCTATTTGCTACTTAGAATTTGCAAAACTTAACAATAGAAATCAACAAAAAATTAAAATTGTTTAAATAAGTTTATTGCATAATTTTCTTCAAGAAAATCAGTTAATGCAACAAGTTTTGTATCTAGGTTTTTTATTTTTGAAAAGTGAAAAGGTTGCTTACCCCTTGCCATAAGCAAGAACTTGGTGAAATTGAGTTGATTATACTTTGCTATCTTCATAGGGTGCCTCTTATAGTGGGTAACAAGCAAATTTTGCCAACTCTTCCTAATTTGTTTTTTTTTTTTTCATTAGTTGTTTCATAATTGTGAGCTTGTTATAAAGTTGGCCCATTCATAAGTCCTTATTTTTTTATTTTTTAAGAGTCCTGTTGTAGAATGATGGTTGATAGCAAATTAGTACCTATTTATGCCATTGCTTTTGACTAATCCTTTTTGTGTCTCTCCCCCACCCCCACTTTATATGGTTAGTAAGCTTGATAATCATCAGTTTGCTGTCTTCATAAAACTAAATGTTAAAACAACTTTTAAAATCCTTTTGGGATGTATCTTGTATAAAAATACTCATTGTTTTCTTCAATTTACAATATTTAATCAAAATTGATAAGTACTTTCATTTTATGTCTCTAAGGAATGAACTAATGATTATTAGTAATGCAAAGGGGTAAGCTATTTGTTCTGTTTAGTTATAAAAAATAACATTTGGATGTTATTTTGACATAACAAGCAGAAAATTACCATTATGATTAATTTTGTGAATTTAAAAAAAAATATTTTATATCTAATGTTCATTCAATTTTCTTTTCTTTCCCCACCCCCTTTATGTATATTTTTAGCCTTTCATGTCACCTAGGTTTCCAGGGGCGCCACGGGGGCCTGCACCAGTTCGGATGCCAAATCAAGTAGATTTTAACGTAAGTAAAGATTGAGCCTTTTTTTTTTTTTTCTTTTTTTATATATAAAAAATCTGCCACTGAAAATATTAGGATTTTCTCTCTTAGTTATGAAGAATATTTTAATTTCTATATTAGCTTAAAGAAATTAAGAGAGGTTCCTGCATCTTTAAAGGCCTGTTTCTCTCTCCCCTTCACACACACCACAATTAATATGGAGAAGTTTGTCACTTAACTGAGCAGTCATGCTGACTCCAAGGTTTTGTGAATTATGATGCCCTCACTCCTCAGGGCTTATATAAGGCTATCACCCTCTCTCAAATGTGGTGAAGATCAGGTTTGCTCACTGATTTGCCCTAGTTTAATGATCTTTATAACAGCTGATTTAGTGAGTAGCAAATAAGAGCTGGAATGAGTGTATGTTCCCTTGTCGGAACCATAGCTGTAAAAAAAATTTATATCATTTTCCCCCTCCCCCACATATTCAATGTTAAATTTAGTCTGTATCATATTCTAGAAAAATGTGGTTAGTCAACCCAGTTTTTATAATTTTGACAATGTGTATTTGGCATTTATTGATTTTTCACTGTAACAAGCTACTATCAAGATTGGCAAACTTCTAAACTGGCTCTTTATACTTTTTTTTATCTTTTTTAGCCTCCTGGAGGTGCAGCAGGACAGATGTCAATGCCAAACAGTATGGATCCACGGCCAGGTAATGTTCTGGTTAATTATTTTTAGTCATTTACTCTAAAATTTGATGGTGGTGATTACTTGAAATGAGTCTTAAGAGTGCATCTTTTGGATGATGGGGGTTTTTTTTTTTTTTTTTTTTTTTTTAACTATTACAATCCATGTTTTGTGGTCATACACTGAAGTGATAGTCACAAAAATGATATATTTAGAAGGAATTGGGGACAGCTAAATTAACATTTTTATATAATATATATATATAATCTCATCGAATTTTGTGTATCAGTTTGGGAAATAAGTGGAAATTTTAACTGTTTATGTAACAAGTTAAAGAAATAAATTTCTAAAATGCTTTGGTAGTAAAGAGACCCAAAGATCTTGTTCAGACAAGGTTATATTAAAAATTATGATTCTAAGGTTTTTTAATCAAATCTTTCTACCTTTTATGAAAACCAAAACAAAATCCCAAGTTAATATAGAATATTATGTATTTCATATATTTATAAGCTATCTCTGTGTTTATTTTCTGTGTATTGTATTTTTTTTTTTGTTTTTTTTTTGTTTTTTGCTTTATCTGAACTGTCAACATTAATTTCCCTTTAATTAGGTCATCCTGGTATTAGTCCAATGCAGAGAATGAACCATCCTGGCCGAATGCAGGGCCCCATTACTCCAGTGAGTAGCAGTTATTATGCTCTTTGATAAGTTTGCTTCGTTTTCATGCAAATTAATTTTATAAAAAGCAGTTTGCAAAAATTCAGCATTTGATAAAAATGTTTTTGCTTTGGTTCTTGTTTGGATAAATAAGATAGTTTGGTTTCGTTTTTATAATTTAATTTTTTTTGAGTAAAATTGTTAGAGATGACAAATTTACAAACATAAATTCTAGATTTCAGAAATTTCAATTTAATTTTAATTTCTTGATAAGGATTTCTTCATTGTGACTCAATTAAAAAAAAACAAAAAAAACTCAAACCATCTTTATTTGCTTTTAGGTTTATGACTCAATACAGAACTATGGTGGCATAAGAGGTCCACCTCCAAACAGTATGGGTCCAACAGCACCTGGAGCAATGCCACCAATGAGCATGTAAGTCAAGGATCTTTTTTTATTCTCTCTTTATTCATAGAGAAACACTGTATACATTATTTTACCAAAGTTACTTTTCTTTGAAAAATCCTTGAGAATCATGGTTGAATCTTTTGGTCTAGCCTTGGATTATGACTGTCGGAATGTATAAGAGGAAATAAACTAATTTGAAACTTCATCTTTAACTGTTTGAACCAAGTGAAAAACGTTTTTACTTCTTTTTTTTTATTACATACACTCAAGAACAAAGTTTACTAATTATTTAAGTAGCTACCTCCACTCATTATCAATACCTAAATTTAAATGAAATTTTTAAAAATAAAAAAGTTACCTTGAAGCTTTAATTTTAGCTTTAACTGAAAGCCAAGAGATTAAATTTATTAATTTCCATAAGCAAAATACACTGGTGTATTTCAAACTGAAAATATATTGATTGGAATCTAAAATTTTTCATAATTTAAAAAATATCTTGCTGTCACATTTTATTCAAATTAGGAAATTTAAACTTACTTTAATCTGATCTGAAACACATATTAATTGCTTACTGCCTGAAATGTACTATAAAAGTGTTTTGGAATTACGGTTGCCTTGTTATCAGGGGTTAACATAGAGGTGATAATTGACATGACAGACAGAATCTGTCAAAGTATGGAAGACGAATTTAGCATAATTTTATGTAGCTTAATTGTATGCTTTGTTTTTTGGTTTATAACTATATAGTAAAATTAAAAATTTAACAATATTTTTATCAATTATCTAATAAAATTAAAATATAAAACTTTCTTTTTTAGAATAGTTTTACAATTTAATAACAATAAAATTATAGAACATGACAGGTAACTCAATAATTTATGAAATGTCATGGCATTTATTTTTATTTTTAATATCTATTTTTCATATACTTTTTAGGTATCTCCACAAATTATGAATAACTTCATAATTGCTTTTTTTTTTTTTCTTAAATAGGAAACTAGGAATTAAAATAGAAAACTTACTTTAAATTTTTCAAAGGATGATTTGCAAAGCCTGTTGAACGCTGAAATGCAGGGTGCAGGAAATACAGAAGCGAGAAGATGTTTAAATAGTCCCCCACCCTTTGTAAGGAACACACCCTTTAAAACATGTGACCTAACAATATATATCACTTACAGCCACCCGTATGTGACCTAACAATATATATCACTTACAGCCACCCGTAAAGAGAAAATATGGGTCATCATCTGCATAAAATTAAAATGTTTAATTATTTTTAAAAATCAAATGCCTTGATTATCTGTATTAAGCTTTTCAATTTTCAATTTAGTGTGAACGATGAAGGGAGAAATTTTAAAAAGATATTTTGAAACTTTAGAAATAATAAAAATGAAAACAATTCTTGTAAAAATTCACTATTTATTGAAAAAAAATTTTTCTTTTCAGACTTTGATATCCTTAATATATATTGTTTACAAAACCAATTAAAATTTATTTAAATAATAGTTAATTGCATTTTTGTTTTTACAATTTGGAGCAAATTTTCTGACAAAGGGCTAATTTAAAAAAAAAAAAAAGTTTTGATTAGCATTCCCCAATGACTCCTGAATTAATATTAAATATATTAGCGAATTTCTAGACATTTCTGGAAATTAATTGGTGATGGTGGGATTAACATGTTAAAAAATTTTTTTCTAAAAATCATTTCAAAAATGACTTCAGTCATTTATGAATACATCTTGCAATTTTCATCAAAATCTAACCATTATTTGGTTTTGCTAGAATTTCCAAATTAATGTTTTTTTTTTTTTTTTTTTTTTTTTCACTGGCAAAAAAGTGACTTGCATAAATATTACGTTTGTCATAAGAAACCCTTGTAAAAATTGCGTCACTCATGAACGAAAGAAAAATGGGATTTTATACCAAAATTTCAAACGTGTTAGAAATAAAAAAAAATTCTTTTTTTAAATAATTAAATCTATCATCTTAATAGCATGAATATTTTGCCAATAAAATTTTGTTTTTATTTAGTTTGGGGTCCTTTATTTTATTTTATTTTTTTTTTTATACTATACTTTTTTTCCAACAAATTCTTGAAGTTACCTTATATTTAAGACAAGATTTCAATTGTTTTAAGTCAATTTGATTTTTCTATTTTTACTATGCTGCTCTTTTACATTCCTTCTAAGTTAAAAGGAGCAGATATTTTTTTTTGTTGCTGCTTTGTTTTTATTTTGCAATTTCTAAAAAATGCTGTTTGAGTAGCTGAACATACTTTGTCTATCTAATTTTTAAAATAATATTTCATATTCTTTTATTTTTAGGCCTGGTGGACAAGGAAACAGACCATGGCCTCCCACATCCTCATCAGTAAGATTTTGCATAACATTTATACTTGTATATTTTGGGGGCATATTATTCTCAGATCAAACTGAAGCCTTTGATCAACTAGAAATCATATCTCTAAGCTGACCATTATTTCTTTATATTTTCTTTTGTTACTAATTTTTGTGAGGAAAACCTGAATTTTAACTTTGTCATCAATCGTCTTTTGAAAATTTAGCATTGACTCTTTATCAGAAACTACTGGAAAATTGGCAGAGGAGTCTTTGAGTGTGCTTCAGCCGGTACTATTTTTGTTCTGATTGCTTTAATCAATCTGAATATGTATTCACTCTTTAAGTACAAATTGAATGCAGCTTCCTCAGCCAGAAATTGAACCCTGCTAACTGATTCCATATTAGGATTCCACAGTTCGTCTGACATTGTGCAAATCACATAAACCTCAATAACATGAATTTGCTTTGAACAATTTTATCAAATTTTCAACATTTAATTTAGACATAAAAAAACTTGAGTTAAATTTTTAGATAGTTTCAACATGCTTAATTAATGTTATTGGATTTATTATAAAATCTGCAGTCTGAAGTTATGAAACACCAGAAAATCTCTTTACTTCATTAAAAAGTTAATAAAATCAACAATTGATCAGCACCTATAACAGAACAAATAAGCATTTTTTAGTCTTTGAAACTTTATTTCAATAATAGCTATTATCTGTTTATTCTATTAATTTTTTTTTTTTTTTTTTTTTTTTACTTCAGCATGTTCAGTTTTTGACCCAGTGGTTTTAATTGCTTCTCAAAAGCCGGCTTTGCTGTTGTATTGTTTGCCAACTTCATATAATTTCATCTTCACAATTGACCATGGATTTTTATTCGAATTCAGATAGGGACTTGGTGTCCATTCCATTATCGTCTCCTGTAAACATTTTTATGATAAAATAAATTCACAGTTAACCTTAAATACATAGAAAGCAGCATTGTTGTGCATAAGTACACACTTCGCTTTTAAACTATGAACCTCAAACTTGTACCATTCAAAGAAGGTCTTATGCTTGAAATCCCAATAGTCTGCATTGTTTGGTTTAACTCTTTTATCGAATGTGAATGGTCCAATTATGGTTTGGTTGACAGTTCCAGCCCATATACCTCACACTTTCACCTCCTTGCTGCCCTGTTTTAGTCGTAGGCTCATCTGTATTGGATAAAATTTCATCCTCTGGCCCATCCATCACATCTATTGTGTTGAGATTCCTCTGAAAATTACTTCAGAAAGTCAATTTTTATGCATTTTTGGGTCTAATTTTGACACTTTAAAATATTTGCTTAATTTAGAGGAGTTTGCTTATATTTCTTGATAGTAATTTGAAAAGTATTCCAAACTTTTTGTCCTCCTTGACATTCAGTTCTAGCTTGTTCAAAGATCACTTGAGTGAGCACTGGTCAAAAGTGGTTGTTTAGCTATAATTCACTTTAGTTTGTTTCCCTCAGGGAGACAAGTTCTTCAAGCATTTTCCTTTGCTTTAAGTTCTCAACTTAGTTCTATTTTCAACAGCCCCCATTATTGTTCAGTGATCTTTGCAAAGCTTTTTTTTTTAACAATATTTAACATGGCAGGAATGGAAGGATTATGTTAGTTTTATTATTATTAATTATTAATCATTACGGAGAGAAAAGAACCAGCTCGGAAAAATTTAATCTGCTCCAATATGAACAGAGGGGAAAAAAAAAAGATTTTTTTTTTTTTTTTTTTTTGTTGTTGTTGTTGAGAAAAGATCCACTTTTTTAAAAGAAAGATTGCGAAGGGACTAAAAATAAATATGAATCGGAATTTAACATGTGAAATTACTCATTTAGAGTGAAACAGCAAAGCTAAACGAAGTCATGGGTCAGATAGCATTGGTGACAGAAATGGTATTATCAGCGCTTGCCTGAGAAAGGGTTTTTATTTTTTGTAAATTCTCAACAACACAGCTGGTATCAAAATGAAAGAGATAGTGATAATGAAAATTTATATTTTTTTTTCCAAAACAAAGAAAACTTCCTATCTAAAATTTTGGCATATGCTGGCTGGCATAAATAAAGGTCAGAATTGTCAATAGACAGTGATGAGTGAATCTCCACATAATGTGATCAGAATCAGTGCCTGTGAATCAGAAAGCAAAAAAGACGAAAAATTCTATTTTTTACCCCAGCGAAATACAAAGCCAAAACACACCTGTGGAAGGTCAAAAAGGTTATTGCAAACTATAGACAAAGTGAAAAGAGAAATTTTGCATATTGGGGAATTCAGCTAAGTGCAATGGTTAAGTTGATTTGTTGACGGAGAGAAAAGAACAATTAATTAATTATGAGAATGACTAAATTGGCATTTACCTGAGAAAGGAATTGACGTCATAAGTTCTGCCCAAAACGGGTAAAGAGAAAAATATCTCATTGGGCTGAATTGAAGGGAAGAAGATAGAGAAAAGCTGATGTCGTATAGTGACACTGCCCAAAGGTGGGAGAAAGAGTGATTTTATTGGCTGCAAGAGCCAGAGACTAGATTTGCATAAACACTCCTGGTAACCCTCGGCCCCATGCCAGTAAAACATGAACAAGCGTGAATACCGGTCTCCAAGGGACCAAAGTCAGTTCCAGCTTGGGTCTGAGGGCCAGTTTATAGTTCCAGCAATGCACAGAAACGAAGTTGATTACCGCCACTGCTGGCCTTACCCACCATACTCAAAGACAGTTTCCGTGATGCTTCGGTGTGAAGTGAGATGAAGTCAGTTTGAGTTGGCAAAACACGGAGGTGAAGTGATATTGCCAACTAAAAGTTTGAATTAGTAATAGGAAGACAAACACTTCGCGAATTGCTAATTAGAGAAATTAGTCGAAACTTCTGTTCCGTTGTCAGATTGATAGGAATAGGGTTTGATTGGTAATTGTTTTTTCTCTATTTTCCTTTTGTTCATAAAGACTTTCTACAATTTATTCAGACGTCATTCAATTTATTTTTGGTGCTGTTTTCATTTTCCCAATTGAACACACTCATCCAGCTTGGTTTAGTTTAGCGAAGAGACATCTAGCGAGAATTCAATGTGACTTCCTTGAGGTCAATTTCATAACGTGGGCAAGAGAGATCATCGTTGGAAAGATCAACCTGAGGACCAGCTGCTGTATCGACACCATCAATGACTGACAGGGCAAGCGTCACACTGATATCTTCAATGTGGACATTCCCTCACTTAGTAACTTTTTCTGTTTATCAGCATTTGGTAGATCCTTTCCATTACCTAGGTTTTAACATGTATGTGTAAAATAGTTTTTATTAGATTTCAGAGGCCTTAAACTAGTATTACTTTCATCTGCATAATCAAACTGCGGTTTTTATGATTCAATAACTTTAGTAAATCATGTTGAAATTACCTAAAAATTTAATTTAGTCATTGCTTTGATGTCTAAATTAATAATTTAAAATGTGATAAATTATTTTAAGCAAATTTAAGTTATTAAGGTTTATATGATTTCTATAATTACATTGGATGGACTGTATTTCTTTGAGGTAATACTGATAAATAAATGAATGAATGGATGGTGAAAAGAAATTACAACAACAATCAAGATTGAAATTGTATAAATGTCCTAACTGATAATGTAAATAAAGATATAAATAGTATCTTTTAAAATATCCTAAGATCCGATTACAATGTTTGCTGTAACATAAGTATTTCTAGTTTTCTATTAAAAAAAAAAAATTAATGTATCCCCCACCTTTTTATACTTTCTAAGGGAGCAAAAACTTAATTGCAATTCTGATTGCTTTGTTTTCAGATAGTTTTTGTATTTTATCTTTTTGATTTAAATTACTGTAATTTCACAACCAGATAAATTTATTGGTTTTTATTCAAGCAGTTTTCTACTGAGTTTAATGTGAAATATTTTTCAATTATCTACATCAATAATTGTTTTTTATGTTCAGATTTTAACTTCTATTAATTGTACATAAAAAATTGCATGCATCTGCTTTTTTTCTAGCCTTTTTTTTTCCAGCTATATTTTAAAAATATTTTGTTTCCTTTTTTGTATTTTTTATTTATTTTTATTAATTTATTTTTTCTTTTTTCTATTTAGATAAATTATTCGTCAGCATCACCAGGAAGTTATAATGTAAGTATATAAATAAAATATTTTTGTAGCTTCAAATCAGGCATGTTCATAGCACTTACATTATTTTAATATTTAAAAGATTTATCTCTCTCTATTATTTTTTTGCTATGGGTGTAGGTGTGTATTATTACTACACAATATTTGTGCTAAATCTCTATTCTTTAAAATATTTGTCAGTTTAATTCTTTCTTTGACCTAACAGAAATGGCTGCTTTTTCTTTGTGTGTGTAACACATCACTCAATAACATATAGATGGCACCACTAATAAAAAGAAAACTTATTTTCATAAAGTACTAACCTTCAAATGGCACATGACAAAATTTGGGCCCAGTTGGATTATTAGTTTACAAGTTACAGTTATTTAAGTGAAGCTACTGTTGCAAATTTTTAAAACAATGGAAAAATCTGAATTTCGTGTGTTGATAAAGCATTGCATTCTGATGGTAAAAAAGTACTCAGTAGGTTGCCATTACTTTCTGCGGTTATTTAACCCATAATTGGAGGGAAGACCTTACCCACTGGTATTTGTGCGCAAGTGAGTGCAAGGAATTCAACTGGAATTTGAACTTGGCTCCCCGATTTCTCGTTCCAAGCCAAACACTCAGGTTACCCAAAAGAGATTAGATTCCAATGAAATGATATTGGAAACGAAGGCGTATTTTTGAGGCCAAAGACAAATCGTTCTACAAAAAAGGCATTGAATTGTTAGAGAAGCATTGGAATCAGTATATCACCCTATAAGGAGACTATGTTGATGAATAAAGTCGAATTTTGCCTAAAAGTTGTTGCTTTCTTAGTTAAGCCCGGGATTTATTGAGTGATGTGTTATAGAAAATGGAAACCCGGTGGAGTAATGAATTGTGGCATAGATTAAGTAATTTGAATTCCACTCAAGATCATTGCATTCACTTACAGCGTAATATCTGTGAGAAAGGTATGAATTCGTTTCTACACACACACGGAGGTAATAGCAGGACAAACTGGGTCCTATTGTCTTAGTTGATGACTTGACTCTGAATTTAAAACCTGAGGATGGTTTGGTACACTGTGTAGCAGTTCTCTATATTTGACTTTCAAGAAGTGTGGTTAGTTCTGCACAAGCCTTCACTACATATGCTGATCATCTGGCCGTTTAGCTCTAAAAACTCAACTATTTACAAACATGTTGAAAAATGATGACTGAGTCCTCCATCTAAATTTATTGGTTTCACTAATACACCTGTTATTGCATGAAAATGACTCTTGGTGATTAGTATTTAGTGTTGTAACTGTTGCTTACTGATGTGGAAATGGTTCAGTCAGATGTCACTCCCCCCCTCCTTCATAGATTTGGTGGATTGACTAGTTTTGGTAGTTTTGTATTCAACAAACTATTGGTTTGTTGTAATGGTTTAAATTAAACTGAAATTTTAATATATAAACTTGATTTATAAATTCTATGATTTGATTGTTTTTTTTAATGTATCATTTAATAATATTTTATGTATTAAAAATCTGCATTTAAATAACATTAAATTTACATAAAAGAAATTCTTTTCATGTAATTCTGATTTGTCAATGATTTCTGGTTGCTGTTGCTGATTTAGTGTAATCTTTGACATTAAAATAGCAACAATCCCTGTCGAATACCTGTGAAAAATATGCACGTACAAAATAGTTTATAAGGCTAAATTTAACAAATTCCAAATGTATTTAAATGTATTTTAACTTTGAAAGAAGAACTGCATTTTAAGATCAGAATAAAATGTTGCTGCTTTTTTTATGATAGTAAACATTTAATCTGGTAGTTTTGTATTTATTCATCTCAGTTAAAACCTGAGGAAATGATTTTTAAATTTTATAAATTTACTAGCACTAGAGTCTATATTATGTGCTCCTGAAGATGTTTACATTTCTTTGGTTTCTCTTAATGCTGTTATTTTGGAGTATGAGAATGCTTTCCCTTTTCACCCAAAAGGATGTGATTGTCAAGAGCATCCACACTGTCATAGTAGAATTAAAAAAAATTTAAGATAGTAAATTTTGTACAATGTACTTGCACTAAATTGTTACCTCTTCACAATTAGTCACCACTTGTCTCAGTATCCATACTGTTTTTTTTTGTTTTTTTTTTTTGTTTTTTTTGTGCTACTTTTGCCATCAATCTCTTTTCTTGAAGGCCTTTCTCACTTGACAAGCTTCATCATTTTTTTTTAATCCCACTGGAATTTTCCAAGATTCAGATTTACACCTGCAATTATTTTGTTTTGTAAATATTACAACTTGGTTCTAATATATTAAGAATTTTAATTTTATTTAACTTTTTTCAATCACATCATATTTATGTTTAAAAAAAAAAATTATTTTACTAACTTTTAGGAACATATTCTCAATGGACAATATACATTCATATATTTGGAGATTATTTTTAAAGAAACAAGCAAATTCAGTTTTTCTCTGTAGTTAGCTAAAACTACATAAAAATTACATAATTCTTATTGCTACTATTGAATCAACATAAATTATTACTGGGTAGGTTTGTTTTATATTCTTTACTAAATTGACTAGGGGAGATTACTCAGCAATGTGATAACTGACTAATGTAGGAGTTTGTATTGCAAATTGAATTATAAAACCGAATGTTTTGAAAATATTTAAAAAAAAGATCTTTTATATGAAAGTCGCTCATAATTTTTTAAACTTACTGATTTGAAAAAAGTTAAATTAATAAATACAACATTGAAATTTATTTCAGGATATCTAATTTTGAACATGTTTAAACATAAAACTCTTCTAAAAACTTGTGGCTCATATTGCAGGAAATGTTACAATGTAGGTACCTCCACTAATTTTCTGTAAAAACAGCATAGTATGATAGAAACAAGCCCCAAACTCAATAAAAAATATTATCAAGAGGAAAAGACCAAAATATTCTCTTATCATTTTTATATATATATATATATATATATATAATAGTTTCTGGCAATTTTGTCGTGTTTTTTTTTCTTTTTCTTTTTTTATTCTTTTTTTGCATCAACAGTTGGCCAAAAATTACTATGGTGTTTTAGCACCTTTCTATTAATTTTTGCTGAAAACAGAACTTTATAATTGCTTTTATAAATAAGATATATTATGGGAACCATTTTCTTTGTGTGTGTATATATATATATATATATATATATATATATATATATATACACACACACACACACAGGCACACACAAAAATTTTAATTATTAAAAAATTTAAGTTTTAAATCATTTAAAACTCTATTAATTTCAACCATTTACATTATATTGTTAAGTGAAAACTATATTTACTAATCATAAAGGGTAAAGCTAAATACCAGTCATTGAACATAGAGAATTTTAAAATCTTTTTTGTTTATGTATATAATTTTTATGTAATGTACCCATTTTTGGAAATATGGTCGACTATAACACAATAATTATCAGAAAATAAGAGTGATGACTATAAGTCAACATTTCTAAGATTAGATTATGAAGAATATTTTCCACATTTTTAAGATTACTGAGTACTTAAAAATGATATAAAAATGGGAATCACATCATTTTCTTCAATTATATTTTACAGATAAAGTCTCCATAAAACAATTATCAATCTCTTTGCCTTGTCATACGCATAAATATGGCTACTGTTTATTAAAAATACTGCTGCTGTTTGCTTAAAAAAAAAAATTAATTTCTGTAGTATTTTAAACTTAAAGTAAATATTTGTTTCAAATCGGCTGATATTCCTCAAATAAAGTTTCAGAAAAGTTATATTTAAGGGAAATGACATTGCAATGAAAGAAGACTGAAAAGAATGCTAATCAGGTATTTTAGCAACAAAAACAAAGCTTCCTTCTAGTTCAGTTTTTTTAAATACAGCAAAGTGTTTTGCTTATTGGAAATATTAAATTTAATCTATTAAGCTTGAAATTAAAACTAAAATAAAATCATCAGAGTTTTTATTTTTAAAATTGATTTTAAGCTTTAGGTATAGTTTTTTGGGGGATGGGGGCATTCTCTATTTTAATGTAACCCACAAAGCATGCACTTTGCTCTTTAATGACTCTTAAATAATCCAAGCTAATAAGGTAACATATCAAACTTACCTCCCTTAGACATTAAAAAAAAAATTGAACTAAAATTTTGTCATTTTAGAGAAGTGAAGAGAAAAAAACATTCTTTTTTTTTTCTAAAACCACACACATATATATTTAGATGACTTATGACATCATTGAAGACGTGTTTTACTCGGTAACTAAGATCTTGGTTTTAGAAGAAATTTTTAATCTTGAAAAGAAGAGGTAATATTGATCCACTTACACATTGACAATACAAGTTAAATACTTGTACCTACTGAAAGGGCAAGACCAACCAGTTTGCCTAACATGCTAAACTGCATGCACAATAAAATAGGTTTTGACTGAGTGTGGAGCTCTATCTAGGAAAACATACTTCAGTATAAACAATGTAAAGGATCTCTTTGAAAGAGCAAGAATAAACAATATACAGAGTAAGTTTATACCAAAAAATATAAGCCTAACAAAAAGAAAAACCTTAAAAAACTGATATCTAAACCAACCAAAGTGATTTATGTAAATGGTGAGTGGGGAGGATAAAAAAAGTAACTGAAACAATAAGATTGTGTATAAAAAAAAAAATGAAAAAAAAATGTAAAGAACTAGTTGATAAGATATAATTTTTTTTTGTGGGGTAAACTTTTAAACTCCGCTTTAAATGGCCCATGAGAGGTTGATAAACTGTAAAACAAATAAACAAGCTAATATATTTAAATTTTGCTTTATCCTAATCTACTTATAGGGTCCACCTGCTACAGGCGGTGCTCCAGGAACGCCGATTATGCCAAGTCCACAAGGTAAATCTGACATTTCTTTATTTATTATTTCATTATCGATTTGATACACACACACACACACGCACGCACGCACGCACACACACACACACACAAAAAAAAAACAAAAAAACAAAAAAAACATGTAGATCTAATTGTGTACATTATAAAACTATTTATGACAATCTAATTGAAATTCTAGATTCTACGAGTTCTGGTGATGGCATGTATGGAATGATGAAAGCTGGAGGTATGCCAAATATGGCTGGGGTGAGTACATGTGTCTGCTTCTATACATAATTACTATAATAATAGTAGTTGCCTAATGACAAGTGATTCAACAACTTTTTCCCATGTTTTACTCAGTGCCTGTCTCTTTATTTTGCTGATCTGCATTTGCATGAAAAATTGAAAATGACTGAAATTTGCTAACTGCTCAATAGTGCACACATCTCTTTTACTGGCAAAGATAATCACTTTAAAATGAGTTTGCTTTTTTGTATGAGGACTCTACTTATTTGTAAACAATTCCCTTTTACTTATGTTCATTCTGTTAGCTTCAATGGCATAAGAATAAAATAAAAAGTTTTTAAAATGGGAAAAGCAGATTTTATAATTTAGAGCAATAGTTACTGGAGTGTCATTTTAAAAAGTAAACTTAAGCACTAAATGTTAACGTTCCATGAAAAACTCTTCATTCCATAACCATTTACAATTGTATCAATTTCTATTTAATGTTTAATTCAGCTTTAAATTTAATTCTCCTAGAACAGTCTCAAACTGACCATTTGTATCTCTAATTTAGTATGCCTGATTGACTTAACTAACAATTTATTTTAAACTATTACAGAGTTGCTTGCATTTCTTGTTTCTGACTTTACATCAGGTTCCATTATCATCAACTTTCTATCCCATATTGACATTACAAACTTGGGCATTGTTGCAACATAAATAAAATTAATATTATTTAAACAGAAGAGTATAATGAAACTCAAAATTTATAATGGTGTCATCCTTTTGCATATGTTTTTTTTTCTTTTCTCCCTGGAAGCAATTGTTTTGATGAGTAATGGAAGAAAAGTTCAGAAAAATTTTCTCTATAACATTTTACTTTTGATAACTTTAAATTTTTTAAACAAAATAAAAATAAAATCAGTTTTAACTGCTTGATGTGTTGCATATAGTGTTTTCCATTTTAATAGCATGGCTTGTAAAGTGATTAGATTATAATAATGCATTTTTAATTCGTGAATGTAATCTTCATTTTAAATTGGACATTTGGTCATTATTTGAATATAGGAAAATCTCCACCTAATAGAAACCTAGGATTTACACGTTATTAACAATATTGTTGTAGTTCAATTCAGTTACTGTTCCATTTGTTGTCTGCTTTTAGAAGAAAACATTTTTTAGATTTTGTTGGTGTGCTATCAGTTTCGGTTTTGCAAGTTTTTTAAAGTATCAAAAATTTCCTATGAAACATGCAAATAACTGTTTTCACAGTCACTGATAGAGCAATTTTTTAAAATTCAATTGTCCAAATTAATATATTTTTTATAATTTTCACTTTGAAATGAGTTTAGCTTGCAGTTTTATGCTAAAATAATATTGTAGCAAACTGTTTGCTCTCTTCTTAGCTCTTTTTTTCTACTAAAAAGAATTAAAACTGCAGCAAAGTTTTAAAAATGACTTCTGTGCTTAATTTTAATTGCATTAGCCTCCATTTATCACTTGGCAAAAACAATGGCTTATATTAGGTTGTTACAAAAGTAATACTCAATTTCGGAAACAATTTTATTCTTAAAACATTTTCTGTAGAAATGTTGAAATTAGTCAAAATGCAAGCCTTGAGCATCTGTGCACCTTTGCCATTGATTGATGAGATTATTTATTCTTTGATGATACACAGTTATTGGCGGTGATGGAACAAAATGTTTAAAATATGATTCCACTTCTGAAAGTTTTACCATTTAAAAATGTGCTTAAGTGCTTAAAAAAAATGATAATGGGTGAAAGATGAGAATATGGTGAATATGGTAAACTCTCATGTTCCAAGTCTTAGTTTTTGCAACTTTATTCTTGCAATATGTGGTCACACATTATCATGGAGCAGAATTGGACCACATCAATTCACCAATGCAGGTCTCGTTTTTTTTTTCAGCAAGTTGATTGCAGTAAAGCTCTGCATTAATGCTCTGATTGGCTTCCAGAAATCTGTAGTGGATAACACTGATTGCAGACCACAGGACAGTCACCATAATCTTTAACTGATGCTTCGGGAAATGTTTGTGGGTGGGGGACTCATTACAATCAAGTCATTGACCTGATTGTTTATGGTTATCATAAAGGATCCACTTTTTATCACAAGTGACTATTCAGTCAAGAAAGGAATCGTTGGTGTAACACAGAGCATCGAGCACACTTCAAAATGCCTAAGTTTTTGATTTTCATTGAGATCATGAGGAACCCATTCATCAAGCTTTTTCACCTGGTCAATACACTGCAAATGGCATGAGATTGTTGCAGTGCTGATACCAAGTGTCTTTACACATTCCCCTGATGCTTTGATGTGGGTTTTGCTCAATGACTGCTTGCAATTGTTTGTTGTCAAGACTTGCATGACTGTCCTCTTCTTTCTTCATCTTCAAGGCTCTCATTACCATTATGGAATTTCTGGAACAACCTTTGTATTGTCTGTTCACTTGTAGACCCATTTCTGCATGCTCTTTTAATGTCGGCAGATGTTTGGGAGGCACAGTCCAAGTTTGAACTCCTGCAAAAAAAGTAAACGGAAATCATGTAATTAAGGGCTTCTTTGCTTCAAGAATATTTCGATCTGAAAATAAGTTAACAATTATTAAAGAGCACATGTTAATTATTATGTATGCCAAGATTCATCCGATATTGTGAATACTATGTTAAAATGGCTTTTCAAAATACAGCACTTGAAGCAGCCATTATTTTTGCAACAACCTAATATTAGCCATATCATTCATGTAAAGTATGACTAGTTTAACAGCTTCTTTTTCCTTAATACTATTGTTAGTTAAAATAATTTCCAATTGAATAGCTAAACACTGGTAGAATTGGATACAATCATCATTGGATGAAACAAGAATTTATGCATTCAGTTGTCTATAGTGAGTGAGTTAAGATAATTACATTCCAATTGTGTGCAGTTTCTTATTTTTTCTGTTAGTCTATTTGCTAATTTGGTGACAATTTTCTGAAAACAGGTGACCCATGACAGTGAATTACAGTTGTCTTTAATCTTAAACTGTAGCATGCACTCTGTTCACATAACCCTTTTTATTTTACAAATGAGTTAAAAAAATGTTTTTTTATTTTTTTTCTATAACCTAGCATGTCTTAGAATTGTGCTTTTTTTCCCTTCTCTATTGAAAACCTATTTGTGTATATGTTCCAAGATTTGAAAATGTTCAAAAAACTTAAAATTTACAATTTCTGCCAAATTTTAATATTTAGGGTTTTATTTGTAAATTGAGCACACATTACTGTTGATAAATACCTTTGCTCAAAATTGTGAATCGGTATTTGCTATACATTTGTTTTATAACTATTTAAGATGGAAAACTGTTTCTTACCAATATTTATTAGTTGAAAAATAGCATTTTTTTTTTTTTTTTTTTTTTGTAACATACTTTAGTAGAAAGTAAAGTTATATAAAGTTTGAAAAATAACTTAAAAAAAAATGATTGATTGTGTTATCAGCTAAGAAGGCAAAAGTACAACAATTCTCTGCTTATGTTTAAAAAGAAAAATGGAAAAGTAGCCATTTCTACTTGCACCTTGTTGGTCTGTGATGTTGGCTATGCATAAATGTTGTTAGGTTAACTATGTCTTCATCCTGCTGCTACTGCTGTATATATTTTTTCTGGCCTACACTTGATCACTAACCTCTTAGCTTTATATACTTTCAACATTATTCTTTTCAATTTTTATTACATCTCGTCACTTTTCCATTTCACTTCTCATCTCTCTTTGTTTTTAAGAAGAACATATGAAAAATTGTTACCTTTTCAATTTGATTTGTTCAAATTATAACCAAAGTTGTTTTATAATTTGAACAAATTCATATTTTTGTTTTTATTGTTGGGCGGGTGAAGATTTATAAAAGTAATACTTTCATGTTGGAAATGTTATTTTTTTTTTTTAAACATTTTGGATTTTAAGAAACCAAATTTAATTTATTAGAAACTTTTTTTTTTCTAACTACTATTTTAAGATGGTAAATTTTTGATTGTGAGAGGGTCAGATTAAATTCTATCGGAATTTTATACAGCAAAATTATAGAATTTAAGTTGAATGGGTATAATTTTTTTTTTTTCTTTAGAGTGGAGAATCCTAAAATGTTTTGTGTGTAATGTTTCCAATTTCAGCTGTGTGTGTGCAAACAAGAACAAAAAGCTTTGATTTATTTTCTTGGAAATGATTTGAAGCTCTTTGCTTGATGTTTTGCTTTGTTGCATTTTTGGCTTCACTTTGCGTGTGTGTGTAAAAAAATGTCTGATATACTGACTGCTTTCATCTTCAGCTGGGCTCAATGTCTATATTCTCACTCCACCTGTTAGTTTGATATTTAGTTTCTAACATCAGATTTTTATTCATTATAATTTGTTCGCTGATATTCTGATGACTAACTTCAATTCTGATTGGTTGTACCTAAATTCTTTAAAGATATCTAATTATAGTGGGATAATTCTTCTTTTCGTATAATTTTTATAAACTCTTCTAATGTTGATTCGTACTGGTTTTACCAGATAGTTCAATCAATACTAATGTAGATCATTTAGATGTTTTAATGAATTTGACTTGTCTTTTTATTTTTTTCCTCTGGGTTAGTTTATGGATGTTGATTTGAAAGATGCTATTTTCTATCATTCAGAAGGTTTTTGTTGATTTTAAAGATTGTTTTGCAAACATTTTCATTATTTCATACTGGTAAAGAGTTGATGCTCCATTTCTGTTTGTTGTTAGCATGGTATGGTACTATTTTCAAACTTCTAGTCGTTTTCCAAGTGTCTAGATGAAAATAAAGAAGATGTAATATTGTGCAGTGCTTATCTCTCTTGGCTAAGGACAGCTGCACACACACACACACTTGATCTGCTCATCGTTTTTCTGTATGCAGTCAGTTCTGATCTGCTTCCCTGTTTGTTGCCTTTGCTAGTTTCCACCAATGGGAGGACCAGACGGAGGGATGCCTATGGGACCTGACATGCCTGCAGTGATGAACGGTAAGTGAACTACCCTAGATCTGGTGGAATATTCACTGATGTCCATCTTTACCCTTTTTTAATGAAAATAATCACATGAGGAGATATTTTTCTATGCCTTATATAGTGCTTCCAAATAAGTATTTTGTAATGAAGAATATTGGGTAAAATTATGAATCTGGTATCTTTCACTTAAATTGATGAAGGTTTCATCTGCTCATGTGTTTCAACTTGATTTTCTTCTAAATGTTTTCATCTTATTCAAATAAGCTATCGTTTACAATAAAAAAAACAAAAACCCACATGCAATACAAGTATTTAATAGTAATTTTTATTTTTTAATTATAATAATTTTTGCCTTAATATTATCATGCTACACAAATATGAATTATGCATTAAAAGCAAGGTAATGACATCAAACAGTTCTCTTTATCCCATTTCTCATTTTATATTAAATTGGATCAGATTTGACAGTCTTTACATAGCATTTAGCTTTTGTTTTGGTGGTTATCATTAAGGGATTTGACTTTAAAAATAAAAAAAAGGCCCATAAAATAACTGCAATAATCTTTAGCATTTCATACAGTAAATATTTAATCCTAATGAGATTGTTATGCTTTATTTTGCATGATACTTGTTTTAAATAAGAATCAATTTAATATATCGTTTCCTCTTGAGAATTATTTTAAAAAAATTACTGGATATTCAACATTAGCATGCAAGTTATTTCTGTAAAAGAAATGTCACTGTCGAAAAATTTACCCCATCTGAATTACACAGTAAAGCAAAAACTTGCTTGACTGTTGCATGATAGTGATTTACTCTGATTTTTTTTGTTTTTTTTTGTTTTAGTAAACTCTTAGTTCAGTAGACCTCACAATATGTCACTTTATGTAAGAACTTGACATTTTTAATGATATTAATTATGATGGGCTTTTCTTAATGATATTAGTAACTGTATTTTGATGATGGATATAGCTTTTCATTGCATTAATATGAAAATCTGAAAGTGTTGCATGTGATGCTGGTGAATCAAACTGCTATAAATTGATGAACAGATTTTGGATGTGGTGGGAACTTTTTCTTTTTTTTTTTTTCTCTCTCTCTCTCTCTCTCTATCCCACTCTCTCTCTCTTTCTCTGTCTCTCTCTCTTCTAAAGTGGCTCCTCCCTCTTGTTATTTGTCTGGTTCTCTTCACTTGGTTTTTCTGTTTTTAGCCACCAGTTAATAAAAATCGATATGTTTGATTTCTTTTCTTTTCATTTATTTATTGTGGGTTAAATTTGTCTAGTTTTATTTTTTGTCAATGATAATTAAGTAATGGTGAAATTAAAACCTTCAGATTTTCACTTTTTAATAAACAGCATGGCTTTTCATTTCTATTAAGTATTTTTATTGATTGTTTTCCATATTTAAGAAACAGTGGAATGATGCATCATGTTATTTAATCATTATTGAGTCTCTAGAAATATAGGAACTACTATCAAAGCAACTAATAATTATGCAATAACGGCTTTGGTGTTTTCCATATACTTATAATCATCGTATATTCAAACCACTCACTGACTAATGACAGCTTTTCAACTGATTTCTAATCTCTGCTGCTTTATATTTACTAATATTTGAAGAAATTCTTTTTCTGTTTTGGATGAAAAGTTTTTTGTTTTTTCTGTTTTTTTTTTTTTTTTTTCTTTTTTTTCTTCCCCTTCTCTCCCCCACCAACTCCATTTTTTCTTTTCTTATTTTCATTTTTTTCTTTTATTTTCATTTTTTCTTTTCTTATTTTTCATTTTTTTCTTTTCTTTTTTCTTATTTTTCATTTTTTCTTTTCTTATTTTTCATTTTTTTTCTTTTCTTATTTTTCATTTTTTTCTTTTCTTATTTTTTATTTTTTTTCTTTTCTTATTTTTCATTTTTTTCTTTTCTTATTTTTCATTTTCCTTTTCTTTTCTTATTTTTCATTTTCCTTTTCTTTTCTTATTTTTCATTTTCCTTTTCTTTTCTTATTTTTCATTTTCCTTTTCTTTTCTTATTTTTCATTTTCCTTTTCTTTTCTTATTTTCCATTTTCCTTTTCTTTTCTTATTTTTCATTTTCCTTTTCTTTTCTTATTTTTCATTTTCCTTTTCTTTTCTTATTTTTCATTTTCCTTTTCTTTTCTTATTTTTCATTTTCCTTTTCTTTTCTTATTTTTCATTTTCCTTTTCTTTTCTTATTTTTCATTTTCCTTTTCTTTTCTTATTTTTCATTTTCCTTTTCTTTTCTTATTTTTCATTTTCCTTTTCTTTTCTTATTTTTCATTTTCCTTTTCTTTTCTTATTTTTCATTTTCCTTTTCTTTTCTTATTTTTCATTTTCCTTTTCTTTTCTTATTTTTCATTTTCCTTTTCTTTTCTTATTTTTCATTTTCCTTTTCTTTTCTTATTTTTCATTTTCCTTTTCTTTTCTTATTTTTCATTTTCCTTTTCTTTTCTTATTTTTCATTTTCCTTTTCTTTTCTTATTTTTCATTTTCCTTTTCTTTTCTTATTTTTCATTTTCCTTTTCTTTTCTTATTTTTCATTTTCCTTTTCTTTTCTTATTTTTCATTTTCCTTTTCTTTTCTTATTTTTCATTTTCCTTTTCTTTTCTTATTTTTCATTTTCCTTTTCTTTTCTTATTTTTCATTTTCCTTTTCTTTTCTTATTTTTCATTTTCCTTTTCTTTTCTTATTTTTCATTTTCCTTTTCTTTTCTTATTTTTCATTTTCCTTTTCTTTTCTTATTTTTCATTTTCCTTTTCTTTTCTTATTTTTCATTTTCCTTTTCTTTTCTTATTTTTCATTTTCCTTTTCTTTTCTTATTTTTCATTTTCCTTTTCTTTTCTTATTTTTCATTTTCCTTTTCTTTTCTTATTTTTCATTTTCCTTTTCTTTTCTTATTTTTCATTTTCCTTTTCTTTTCTTATTTTTCATTTTCCTTTTCTTTTCTTATTTTTCATTTTCCTTTTCTTTTCTTATTTTTCATTTTCCTTTTCTTTTCTTATTTTTCATTTTCCTTTTCTTTTCTTATTTTTCATTTTCCTTTTCTTTCCTTTCTTTCTTTCTCTTTCCTTTCTTTCTTTCTCTTTCCTTTCTTTCATTTTCATTTCATAATTTGGTATCTTTGATCTCCTTGATTTCATTCAAGACTATGCTTTTTTTCCCCCTCATTTTTCCACAGCATTTGCTTACAGTTAGGTCTTGTATACAAACTTCTGTCATATTTTGTTCAAGTGAAGGAATTTGCCTTTTTTCTTTTCTCTTTAAATCTTTGAAGCATTGACAACTTGTGAATTAAATTATTTAATGTCAGTTTCTGACCTGATATATAAAGCAGCAGAATTGAAAGTTCCATATTGTGCTGTTTTTTTTATTTTTATTTATTTTTTTCAATTTACATGCATGGTAAAAATTAGAGTAGAAATCATAAAAATTAATTTTTGGCAATATATCTTTGAGTTAAAAATTTTATAAACATCCTGAGAAATTTTCAGCAGAAAAGAATAGTATGATTTTTTTTTTATAGATCTTATCACATATTGCAAAAAATTTTGCCTTGAGAATTGGCTTGAATTTTTATGCAATTTACTATTAGTAACATGAATTAAATTTGTGAAACCAAAAACTTTAAGCATTAACCCCTTGCTATTGAATATCAGCAGTAGAAAACAAGCCAGTAGCAAACATGAGCTGTGTGAGTGATTTTTTTTTTCATCACTTCAGCTACAGAAAATTGTCCCCCAGGTCCTATGTAGTTTGTAGCTATTGATTACTTTCGAAAAAAAAAAAAAAATCCCTACCATAAACTTCTACTTTTTTCCAGAAGTACCAATTGGAACCCTACCTAAACAATGTACAAAGTGATGAAACATCCCTGGAATTAAGACTGGCTACCAAATCTGTTCCCTGTCCCTGACAGAATCCTAATAACTGGCAGATTCCTTACAAGTGGCACACACTCACTGCTTTGAGTACTTGGGACACTTTTTTTTTTTTCTATTTTATTTATTTATTTTGGTTTTTTTCCCCCTGCTCTTGCATGGCTTTACCTGGCGTTTTTACACAATTTGAAAACATTCAAGAATTTCTCTCACTTTTTAAAATATATTTTTAAAATTTTTTACAAGAAAATATCAATAAAAAGCCAGGAGTAGCTCTATCATAGGCCTATTTCTCTTTCTGCTGCCTGCAATTTTTAACTTTTTTTTGTCTTGAGTACACAGTGCTAAATGCATTTCACTTTGGAAGCAATAGTCAGCCACTTGTACTGTGTGAGTGGTGGTCTCTCTTGTGAAGGTTTTTGTGCAGCCTGTATAGCTGGACTTACCTTCATATAAATTGATTCCACTATAACTTTTATCCACATACATTTTCTCATTCTTTTTCTTCTCACTATTTCTCAGGATGTTATAACATTGTGATATCAGCACTTGATATTAACATTGCTTACTGGAATAGCTTAATTCCATTCAAATTTTGTTTCTTTATATTTTCCAGCCATAATTGTGTAGGGTTGATAAGGGTGCTAAATTCCTTGTGCAAAGAGGCCAAGAAGGAAAACTTACGTTTTTCCTCTTTCTTTTTTTTTTTCTTCTTTCCCCAATAATTTCTGTTTTAGGAGAGATGGATGGTATGAAGAGTTCACCACCAAATGGTCCAGGCACACCTCGAGAAAATTTACCCCCTGATAGTACTGGTGAAATTGGAGGATACAGTCTTGGCTATCAGGAAAACGTAAGTCAGATCAGCTTGTGAATGCACTTTGGCCTAACTGAGACGAAGAATTCTGACATCCCCCTCTGGTCGCATCATCGGCTATGTCACTGGCCCTGGTGGTTATGGGGCGGTTTGCATGAGCTGGCTGTCTGAGGCTTTTCTTATAAATGTCCTGCTGCTCCCTCCAGCCTCCCTCACCCCACCTCCTTTTGACCACCATCACCAAATTTTTCCTTTTCCCCATACCCTACCCCCTCCATCCTGTGGCCTGCATTCCTTCCCTGCATACCAAGTCCACTCAAAAGAAAGGGAAAAAATAAAATAAAATATGAAAATGATTGGAGAAAAAAAAAAAATGACAAGGCTTCTCTCCCATTGCTAAAATCTTTCAAACAATCTTGATGGTTATGGAACTAAATTCTTTCCCTTTATAAATCTCTCTTCTCTGTTGTATGAAAAATAATTGTTAAAAGAGAATCTTTTAATTTTTCCCCCCATCCTTCTCTGCTGTGGCCTGGTTCCTGTTACTTGCAAGCAAGCGCATGTTGGTTCCCCAGCCTGCAGCAAATTCAGCTGTGTATAGATAAATTCACACACGTCTATTTTTTCCTGAAAAGCTATCACATCATTATTCGCCAACATCATGATGCATTCTCACCATCTCAACTGCCAAATTCACGCTCATTACGAGCATGCGTTTCCTATCTATATTTGTATCATATTATGATTTTTCAGGATCAAAATGAATCCGCAGCTATCCTTAAGATAAAAGAATCTATGCAGGAGGAGGCAAAACGATTTGAAAAAGAGGCCGACCATCCAGAATATTTCATGCAATAACTGTTAACGGAAAGAGCAAGTAGCGTGTAAATTATTCTGCTATTTATGGTTTGTATTTATGGGAAGTGAGCGCGAAGGAAGGAAGGAAGGGCACCGCCGCCTGATGATGGCGCTGTACCGAGACCCAGGTGTTGGCGAGTGTACTGAGGGATTAGGGCATACGTTAGCACTGTTTGTTTGTTTGTTCTTCATTCATTCATTGTCTTTTATTCATGTCTTATTTTTCTTTTTTCTTTTTCTATTTTTCTTTATTTTATTAAAAAAAAAAAACAAAAACAAACAAAAAACAAACAAAAACAAAAAACACTTTTCCTTTTTTTTCTTTTTCTTTTTTTTTTTCCTCCCCTTTTTTTCTTGCCTCCATTTGCTGTCTGTGTTTCCTTCATTTTATTTTGCTTGCTGTGACATTGTTTTTATGCAGTCACCCACCTATCAGTTGTCTGGTAATACCAAGACATGCTATCACAACAATTTTACCTATTTGTAAGGAGTCGGTCTGATTCAGACAAACAAATAAAAGAAAGAAAAAAAATACTTGCTGAACTTATGTACATTTCATTGTGCTAGAAGGTGCTGTATGCCAGAGAAAAAGCAACTGACCCAGCTTCATTGTGATAACTCTCTAAATCTTGACTGTAAAGAACAAAAGAAGAAAGAAAAAAATCCCCCTCACGACCGGACGTCTTGCTTGAACTCCGCTTCTCCTCAGCCCTAATCCTTTGGTCTCACGAACCCCTGTGTTGTTTGCAAACATCAGGATTGTTTGAAGACACCAAGAAATAGTCTTCAAGCCAAATCAGTAAAAGACTTTTTCATTCCATCTCCTTTTTAATTTTTCTTACCCATTAGGCGCTAATATATTGCTTGATTAACTTTTTTTTTCCCTTCTTTTCTTGCCTTGAATTTGCATGTTTTTTTTTCTTTTCTCTCAAATTGTTCAACTCATCTCATTTTAAAGTGAATCATTACTCATTCTTAAATATTTTACTTTATTATTATTATTATTATTATTAAATCTTTAATTTTAAGATTTTTTTGGAGAAAAAAAAACAATTGGCTTAAAGATTATTTCTTATATGTGACGCCTACCCTTGTAGAGTGGTTGGAAGGAGATTGTATTGTAAGCCACAGGTTTTTTTCATATACTTTTTTCTTTTTTTTTTTCTTCTTTTCTTTTGCTGTGGCAGGGCAGGTTTCTTAAGTCTGAAAGTATGGGTTATGATAAACCATTTTTACCTGGACTGCTCAGAGGACTAGAAATATAGTCCGTTGTGTATTGACAGGAGGTATCTGTTCAGCAAATTCAGAGGGTGATGAGTGAGATTCGAGTTTTCTGTGATTCAATATTTTATTCTGGGTATTATTAACCCTTCTTCCCCCCTCTTCCTTCATTATACATAATGATGCATATTAAATTGAGATTTTTATGCTATATTTTTGACTGGTCAGATAAGATGGGTTGGTGTGGGGGGGGCATGAAGTGGGGACACAGAAGCATAAAATCTGCAATACACTTCTCAATCACAGTGAAAGTCAGATTCCCACTCCAAACCAAGAACCACCAATGTCATCATTGATAAGAGCTATCATACAAAATATCTAAATCCCTTAAAAAAAGGGGGGGAAATAATAATAATAATAATAAAAATGAAAAAAATAAATAAAATAAAAACAAACTACTTGAGGTTTGTTGGGTTTTTCTTTTACTTTTTTTTTTTTATTTTTTAATGTATGTTTGTTATCTGGTGCATGATCCCTTTTAAGCTAATTATTTTCTGCTTTTGTATTTTCAAATGAAAGGGAAGAGAGAAACTGAGATATATAATGCATGTGTACGTGCGTGCACACATAAAAACACACACACACACACACACACACAGATACATACACACATACATCCCTAAATGGGCATGAGGCGAAATTGTGGTTGTAGTGGTGGCCATGATAGCCAATAAGGGTTTTCTTAGGTTTAGTGGGGACTAGTCTTATCTTTTCTTATAACATTTGTTTATCTACTCGAAGCATACAATTCTGTATGCTTGTTGATTCGCACACTCCACCCATTCTTTGTACATTTGCTGTATACTACTTGCTGTGGATTGCGACATCGCTTTTCCAATCAATCCGCTGCTGTTCCATCAACTTCAGAGTTTTCTGTTCTAAGTTCATTTACTTGGACACAACATTGTTATTGATATTTCTGGGCTTTTCATTATTTCATCAGTTTCATTGGGTCACTTTTCCCTCCTCTTTAAAAAAAAAAAAAAAAAAAAATCTTTTGCTCGCTCACTCTCTATCTCTCTCTTCCTCCAGCCTCCCCTGACCTGGTCCTTCCCTGTCCTATACCCTTCCCTCCCCTTCACCTACTAGTGACTGCCTATGATATCCATGCAGATAAGTGATTTCATTTAGATTTTTTAAAACATGAAGCCAATTTCTTGGTGAACTGAGACCAATTTACAATATAAACTCCAGTAATTGGAGCCAGTATGAATATTTCAATATTTTTTTCTCTTTATTTATTTATTTATTTATTTATTTATATATAAATTTATATATATTTGTATGTATATTTGTATGTATATAAATAAATAAATAAATAAAACTTCTCTGTACAGGGCATAAATTGTCAAAATTTTAATTGGACATATCCCTTCTCCACTTCCCTTTTCTCATCTTTTCTCCTCTCTACCCAAACTGTATTTTTCATACCATAATAAATTAATCTTTGTTTGTCCTGATATTGTTTTTCTAGTTAAGTGAATCCAGTGTAGTAGATAAATCATTGTAGCATCTTTTAGTTTTTGTGGGTCCATTTTTTCAATATCATCTGTCATGACTCTTCAACTTTTTTGTATCGCAAAAGAAAACCAACACCACTAACACCACCAACAACCAGATTGTGTATTGCCCTTACTGTCCTCTGTAATTGTACATAGCTTGACAGCCTGACCCCCAAATGGAACAGGGTCCATATTTCATTGTGACAGAGGGCTACATTATATTTTCATATTATCACCAACATGTCATTTGATTTTTTTCTTTTTTATTTACCCTTCTCCCTTTCTGTATATGTAAAAGTTGCCTTGAGGTCTATGATTTGAAGCCATTGTTTTGAATACTACTGCATTAGAAATTTTTTGCATCTTATGTTGGGCTTTGGAAAAATATAAATTTCAAATTTTTTTTTTTTTTTTTTTTTTTTTTTTTTTTCAAAATAAATCTACATAAAATTTACTGCCTTCAATGTTAAAAATAAACTTCTTGTTTGCTGAAATATCTTCTAGGTGGTTTAATTTATATATTAATTTAATAATCTTCAATTGGCAAAATATTTTTCAAAAAGAAGTTGAAGTTTTAATATTTAAAACTGTTGAGAATATTTTGGGATTTGAAAATTGGAAAAGCATTAAATTTTCTGGACAATTTGTATTTGAAGCTTATTGGCTAAAATGCTAAAACAAAAAAGAAAAAAAAAACTAAGTATGGGATGCAAATGTTTCTTGACTTTTTCTCTCCTTTCTTTAAATTAAAAAATTCCCCTTGCACATGCGTTTTGAAATGAGATTCTAATACCAATTTTGATTTTTTTCACTTCTATATAATCTACTTCATCTACAATGGTTCAATTCTCTTTTCAAACTTCAAAATATATTTAAAAAAAAAAAACTCCCTACATTACAAATTTAAATGGCTTTCATTTGACCTGCAGATATTTTGAAATTAAAAAATAAAATATTTAGCTTAATTCATTAATTTTGATAAAGTTCTACATTTCCATAACTCAAGTAGTCAAGTGAGTTGAATTTCTAAAGCAGAAGTATTCCAACTGGTGGTTTCTGTTCAATGTTGTGGGGAAGTGTATTAGCCCTTCACATTTTACAACAGTGTTAAAGACAAATTGTACTCTGCTTGAATTTACTGGCACAACAGGTTGGGTAGATCCTCTTTTCAAAACAAGTATAATGATTATATCAGTGGCATTTCATTAATCATATTAGTTCCTTTTTGTTTTCCATACTCAGTTTATAAACTGAAATTTTTTTCATTGATTACTTAGGAATTTAGTTTTTATGAAGTTGCTCTGTAAATATTGCCTTTCAGAAAGTTTGCCTCTTTCTGCAAAAATTTAGAAACTGACTTCAGTGGCTCAATTTATTTATTTTATTTTATTTTTTAAGCTGTGTGTATGTCTGGAGGAGCAATGGTAACCTGGAATTCAGTGCATATACTGCAATGAACTCTTTCTCTTAGAGATTTTAATTCCTGAGCATATTAGTCACATGTCCATGGCGTCTATTTGACTTATGATGATGTGCCCCAGAATTTTTCTCCCTTAGTTGTCCAAATTGAAAAGCGTATTTTCTCATTTTGTAACTTTGGAAAAGGTTTTATATTTTAGCAGCTTTTACATGCACAAAATATTTTCCTTTTCCCCTTTTATTTAAGCCACGAATATCTTTAATTAGATCTGAAAGAAATCTGTGGCTGGCTATAAAATTCATAAATTGTTATGATCAGTTATCTGGCATATAGATTACATTGTCTTATGTGCTTGTCTATTTTTTTAAATACTTAAAAAAAATATAGTATTCATTGCAAATATATAGTTGTATACAGTGAATGACTCTTTATCTTTGTACAGAGAAAGCATATGTGCCAAATTAGACAGCAGCTTTGCTTTTTTTATATGATATAGCAAAGCTGTTTGGTGTGTGTTTACACACAAACATACACACCTTTCATCTCCAAAGATGGTCTTTTTCTTAATGTGCTGTTCAAAATATTTATAAATAAATCTGTATTGCCATATATTTAATTCCAATCAATATAATCTTATCTCATTTACTGTCATTAGTAAGATAGATCTTTAAAAATATTGTTTTTTATTTTCATATATATATATATATATATATATAATTTTTTTAAGTTTAAATTTAACGAAAGGTTTGGGAGATGTTTACTATATTTTATGTGCTGCGATCAAAGCTGATCAGTCTGCCATTCAGTGCATCTTTTTCATTAGATGGAGAACAATTTTCCGAAAACTGCCATCTTCATTACTTGTTAATCAGCACATAACTTTAAATTCAATTTCAATTTAGTTCAATTGATTAAATTATAATTTATTTTCAAAACCTTTTAGGACTGTGTAGCAAGCTTGACTAATGTTGATAAATCTCATATCTATAACTTCTCACATTAGAAGAATAAATTTTCCCAGTTATATGCCAGAATATTGATCCGGCTCCTTTGGCGATTTACTATTTTCTATCGCTTTGTGGACTGCATTACTGCTGCCAGTAGTGAATGTTGTTAACCTTTCTTTCTCAAATGTGAAAAAAAAGATGTATCCCAAATTAGATGACTTTGCTGGCTGCTTGATCATATTTACATTACAGAAGAAAGTGAAAGAGGTTCTCTGCATCTCTAACAGTAACTGAGAATAAGGCGGAACACATCGACTGAAAAGAAGACTGCTATTATGTGCAAGACTTAGCCTGTTTTACCGCCATGGCTGTTTTGGACTGTTGGCTTTTTTACGATATTGGACTCTGGAGCAACGCGAATATTTTCCATATGAGCTTGGTGAAATCCTTTACACTTTAAGAGATACTATGTATGTATAAATGTTTTTTAATTGATAAAAAAATAAAATATATATACCTTTTCTATTCACAAATGGATTTTCATTATTTAATCCATAATGAACCATCTGCTATCTTGGTAGAATTTCCAAGAACCTGAATACCATTGTGCACTAGTTCCCTCCTATTTTGGTCCTGGTTGTTGCTCATGAGACAATGTGAATACATTGATGTTAGGTGTTTGTGTATCAATGCAAGCACTACTAACTATACATATTTCTTGACATGTAAAAGTGTGTGTGTGTGTGTGTGTGCATGTGATGTTTTTAAAAAAATGGCTTTTGAAGTCTTTTGATTTATCTCCCTTTTCTAGTTTATTTGCCAATGTGATCTTGGTCCCTAGCCTTTTGTGCCTGTTGATTTATCCAGATTTTGATTGAGGGCAAATTGATTTTATCCTTGAAAGTATTATTTTTCTGTACTTCTTTCTTTCTCCTTTTCTTGCTCATTGTACTCCCTTCCCAAATTTCTCTTTTTTTTTTTTTTTTTACTTTTTTGTTTTTTTTCTTTTTTTTAATTGATGTACACAACTTCCCAATGTATTCTGCCACAAAGAACATTCATAGGCCAAAAGGCAGCTCTCATCAAATCTCTGTATATAAATTTAATTGAGCATAAGATGCTGGTATCTTCCAGGTAAACATTTCCTTGGCACTGAGTAATTGTTTCATTAGAATTGCTTTGTTCAGTGTTTCAGCTAGTGGCAGATGGTATTATTCTGAAAACAAAACACATGCACACATTCTCCAGCCTTTCACTTTCACCCTTTTCATGTTTTCTCTTTCTCTCTCTCTTATTTATATATATATATATATATATATATATATATATATATATATACACACACACTTAATCTTTGTCTTAAAAATGATACTTCATGCTTGAGGTGGTGGGGTATTTTTTTTTCAAAATTTGTAAGGAAGTGAAAATTTCTCCCTTTTTCCTTTTATGTATTTTGAAAGCACAAATTGAAATGTTTTTATACACTTTTATGGAATATTCATAACTATCATCAAACTTATGAGAAATCCAAAGTTTGCATTTTTATTTTTTTTTCCTCTCTCTCTGTTAAGGATTTTTTTCTCTTTGCCTTGCCATGAAGACCATCTAACTATAAAATAGAATTTTGTCTTTAATCACAACTGCCTAATATATAATGTGTGTGTGTTAGGAAAAAAAATACTGAAAATTTTATTATTTTTAAATGCATTTAATTTGAAGCATAGCAAATGCATTCACTAATCTATATTTTGGTGCATATTGTACCTGTGACTGCAAAATTAAAAAAAATATTTAAGGATTGTAATTTTTATTTTCTTCCTCTTAGAATTAGTCTTTTATTTTAGTGGATACTAATTAATAATAATTGTGACTGATTGTAAAGTTTATACATTTTGTTTTCTTTTCTGTTGTTTCCCCTCCTTGCTCTCATCAACTCTTATTTGCTTTACTACAACAATACATTGGTTGTGACATTCCATTCTGTATCATAAAATTATCAAAACTTTTTTTTATTAATAACCTAGCAATTGTTTTATAATTTCTAAGGTAAATTGTTTAGTCTTTAGTAAAGTCCAGTTGGTAGGCAACGATTAGCATCTCTAAAGTTCCCTGTCACTAATTTCACTGCTGGAGAAGTGAAGGTTGGCTTCTTTAAGTGTATGGTTGGGGAGGTTATTCCTGTATACAAATGATAATGTAAGAAGTAACATTTTAAACTACAATATATGTCAATAGTTTTTATTTATTCATTTTATATATATATATATATATATATATATATATAATTTTTTTAAAGAAAATTACTTCATAAATATATGTTAAAAAAAAAGCTGTTTTCAAAGGAATTTATTAGTGTTAAGTTTTTGATAATCTTTATTTGTCACATTTTGATATTTTTTCTATAAAATCAACTGATTTCTTTCTATTATATAGAAGGATACCTTTCATACCGTATGTTTATTTTATCCATGAATATACTGATTTTCATCTTTTCAAAATGCTGCTATCTGAAATAAAATAACTTGGATATTATGTTTTTGTAACTGTTAGTAGTTATTATTATCTGTTTGTTACTTTCCCAAACCCCTCTGAAATACCGGTGTAGTCACCTAGTATTAATTTTCTGTAATATAAAAAGACTGGTTGAATATCAAATTTTTACTTTAGTTGGAACTGCATAATCATTCAGCATTTTTCAGGCTTTTTATTTCTCTACTCTACAATTTTTTTTTCTTAATACAAATTTGATTTGTGTTGGTTAGTATTAACAAATTGGTTCAAGAGTTTGTGCTGTTGTTGTGTTTCTCTCTCTCTCCCACCCCACTTGATCAAAGTGCTGTATATATTTATAGCATCAGCTGAACAAACAAGCTACCTCGAAATATTTGTTATTAATTACCTTGCTTTTATAATCAGATGTTTTAAAATTAATATTACTACAGTACCTTATTTTAGATTTCTTCCAAGTTTGTTCTAGATCATTCCAACAGAGTTTAGGCAGCAATTCAGTTCTCATATTCAATTGGCATTTATTGAGAGCATTTTGATTTCATTTGCTCTGTTTAGAGTACAGTGGATAAAATTTGTTACTTCTGATTTCTGAACATGTCTTAAGGGGATTCCTCCCTCACCTCTTCCAAGATCGACATTTTTATTTTACATCTCTCTTATTTCTCTTGTTCCTCCCCCCTCAAGTAAATACTTCTTTGTGTTGTCTACTGCTGAAACACTGTATAACAATTTCAATGAATATAATTTTCCAGAACATCACTACTTTTCTGTGTATGTTTCCCACTCCCTAGCACTATTTCAGCATATGTGGTTAGACAGCATCACTCATTTACTTGGAAGACAACTGATCTGTCAGACCGACTCCAATCTCTGTATTTTTGTGCTCGTATCCCCACCCCCAATGATCTGTTGCTAAAAGGCTTTGTACATCGCAAATCTCATATTTCTCTAACTTCAATGAAACTATATTAAGGGTCTCAACAGTGTATCAAGAGAAAAAGAACTTATTACTAATGAAAGTGAGAGAGAATGCATCTTGTGTGTGGGGTCCCTTGGATTCACAGAACAATCAAAACATTCAAGGCAATATTGTATCATATGATCTGTAGTCATTTTGTATTCATCTTCACATGTTGGAGCGGTCTCATCAAATACCTAACTTATTGTCCACATTGTGTAGAGATGATGCCGTCAGTTTTTAGTTTCCAATTTGAAATGTATGTTCTATATTGTATAAGAATCATGTAGAAACATGAAGGGTAATAAAGCGGCAGTGAGACCTTTGGAACTCAGCAAAAATGTATTCATGTATTCTGTTTTCATTGGAATCAGGGATGATGATGATGATTGGAAATCTATCTCTCTCGCTATCTCTCTCTTTTTCTCTGTTTTAGATGAAATGTTTCTTTTCCCTTTCTTGTCAATTTGCTTGTGCCCACTATCTGGAACAAAACTATTACAATTTGTTTCCCCCCCCACCTCTCTTATAAATGAGTAAATTCATTTGAATTGAGATAGATTTTTATATTCAAATCTCCCTTTTGAAAGGGATGTACTACATTTAATCAGTTTTCATTGAAAAATAACTGATGTAAATTGTTTTTGGGAAAAAAAAAGTTTTTTCTTTTAACACCTTTAAAAAAAATATGAAGGCTTATGTAATTCCATGTAAGTTTTTACATTTTGCTACTTATATCTCAAATATATTAGCAATTTTCATATCAATTTTGATATCAATTCACACCTCCCCCACTTTTTTTTTCTCTGTTTTTGTATAAGATATGAGGAAGAAAAACTGAATTGAATGCAGTGCATTGCTTTTAAATTTTTCTCAATTTCTGTTGGGGTATGGTGAGATAATGCATTACCTTGGCAGTATGAAAATAACATTGAGCTGAAATTTGCTGTTCTAGGCTGGGTTATAATTGATGTTTATTGAAATTGAACAGTTTAATCACATTTTCTTTTTCGTCATGAATGGTTTTTTAAATGGTGATAATTTTTAAACAGGTGGCGTAATAGCATTGAAGCTGGAATATAAAAATGGTAAATGTGTGTATGTTTGAGTGTATGTAGCATTTTTATTGGATATATCAGCCTGTTAATGTTTATTCAATAGCTGTTAGATTTTAAAACAATTGTTTGTATGCTGAAAAATTTATATTTCTTACTATTCCCTATAATTTAACTTAAATTACATAATATTAAAATTTGAATTGAAGGAAAAACTTGTTCTTTAAGCCTAAAAATTGATTCATTGTTCCATTGATTACTGTTAGTACAAAATGTATATTTTTAAGTCTTATTTTCTATTTGTAAAATTTAAATAGTCTAAAGAAACACAATCGGAAGGAATAAGTTGTATATTCATATTTATTTGTAGCCCACACATATATATTTGTAGATTTTTACATTGTTAGCAGTTTACATCATTACATAGTTGTATATCTTTTTCTAGATTACTTTTCTTTAATAATGTTATGAACATGTTTTGTTGTTTTGTTTTTTTTGTTTTTTTTTTTGTTTTAACCTTTGCTTTGGTGTTTTATTTGTTGTCTAATTTACCTAAGCAAATTAAAATGAATTGCAAATAACATTTACTGTTTAAATACATATTAAAACAATTTAGTTCAATCTTGAATTTTTACTTTGAAAATATAATTTAATGTTTTGAGTCTACAAAATAGAACGTTTTAAAATGTTAAGTTTTTGACAATGAATTAATGCTTATCTATTTGTATAGATCATTAAATCTGATCAGTTTACTCAAATATAATTTGGTAAAGTATTGTTTATAATGAAAATAAATACATAAAAAAAATCCTTTTAACCATATCTGAAGACTTTTTTTTATATTAGTTCATTGTTATAAATATATAAAATAGTTACAAATTTGAATGTTTATAGTGAATAATTTTGTGGCTTATTGAAGATGTTATTAACTAAAACTATTTTAAGAAATATTTATTTGTAAAATAAATCCCCAAATCAGTAGTTTGTTTTCATCATGTATTTTACATGAAACTCAATGCAGGTGAGTATAAATAGTTTGTATGATGAATAATGATTTAATTCTAATTTAGAAGTTGCTTTTCTTCACTGTGGAATAGATTTTGAACTTGCTTGAAATTTGCATCATTAAATTATGGCAATTTCAAATGTTAGTTAAACTTGGAATGTTAATCTTGGATTACTATTAATGTTAATCTTTGATTAATAATACACATTTTGTATAAACTCTTGTAGGATAGTTTATCTGATGAACATGCTGCAGATTGTCTTTTACTTTTCGTTGTGATATATATATATATATATATATATATATATATCCCCTTGGTGTGTTTGCAGTTTTGATTGAGATTAGTTGAAAGGAACTTATCTTGTTTATTGCAATTTTTATTTTATATTTTATGTAGTGGAATATATTCTACAGGAATTTTTTTTGCTTTCTGCTTGGTATAATTTTATTTTGAATTTTTTTTAATTTGCTTTTAACTATCCAATTTATTAATTTGTGTAGTTATTTTGCCTACATTTTAATTTCCTTGCTGTTGAATACTAAAAATTAGTGACCCCTTCCCCCAGAGACTTTAAGGCCATTATGAATATTTTTTTTTCAAAAAATTAAAATTTATTGTTTTACATCAATCTTCTGTTCTGTGCGAGAGTCAGGAACCTCTTGATTTAGCATCACATGAAGAAAAAAAAATTCCCTTAAATAAGTAAATTTGTCAAAAAAATTAATAAAATAATTCAATTATACTTGACGCCCCACTTTCCAATGGATTTACCTTTAACATAAAAATAAAATCTTACTTTAAATTTAAAAATTTAGATTTTAAAGAATTACAATAATCTCAAAATTTATTTGTACATTTTTAAAATATTTTACATTTTATTTTCTTAAGCTTAATTTTATGACTTCATTTGTTTCTTTATATTTGCATTAAGTTCTTTTATTAATCATTTGTTTTTATCCTGTTATTGACTTAACATTTTTAGTCTTGCGTTGGTGTATTCAATATTTTTGTAAGATGTATTATTTTTTTTAATGTTGAAATTTGATAAACTGATTTCAGAGTTAACTGAACAATTAACCTTTGGCAAAATTTTAAATTGACTCTCATGAAAATAATTGTAATTTTGCATTAGTTTACTTAACTTAAATTGTCCCCCACTTATTAAAAATTCAATATTCTTTATCATTTACTCAAATATAAATTATCATTTTGGCTTTTGTATTGGATGTTCCATTATGATTCTTTAATGCAACCAAATTTTTAAATGAATTTCCAGGTAAGTAATTTTTTCCCTACAATACTAAAATATTTTTTAAAGCTACTTTTTTTTTTTTTTTTTTCTTTTTTACTGTGTAAGATTTGGCAACAGAATTTTGGCAGCATATCTTGCTTTGCTCTAAGTAATTTAGTGAAATGTAACTCTTTCAATAAGCACTGCTTTTTGCTATAAACTGTTAAAGCATAAATGGGCAATTTTATTTATTTTACTTACAAATAGACACAAGACTATCAGTTATGCAAGTATAAATGTCTGGAAATTTTAGCCTATAAGTTTGTCTATTAGAATTGTAATTGTCTACACTTGACTCAATTTTTACACTAAGCATGCTTTTCCATTTGCTTTGACTTGAAATTGGCAATTTAAGCTATTTTATTTTTTATTTTTTTTTTTTTTACTCCTGCTTAAGGAAAGATAACTCTAGTTTCCCAAATGTTAAAAAAAAAAAGCCATCTTTCACTCTGAAGCAAAGAAATAGAAAATTATACTTACGGTAATTTTTTTTTTTATTCACTTTCTTCTATGTTATTCCTGTTTTTTTTTTTTTTTTTTTTTTTTTTTTTTTTAACTAAAAAAAAAAAAAAACTGTTTTTTCAGTTTTTATTTTCTAGTTATTTAAAGGTCCAAGTTTCCTTTGAAAGCCTCGATATATTAAATGTCAAGATACTAGTACAATGCCTTATCTTTTTTCCTCTCTTAGACATGCAAAACAAAGCAAGTCCTAAAACTTTACTGTTTTCACCTTGAATATTGTTTTTGTTGTATTAGTCTATGAAACTCATATTAAAAGTTGCTAATGACACTTTTCAGCTTGCAGGAAGTAATATAGCAATTGAAACAAGGAAAAATAATTTTTTCATCTTGCCTTTTTAAAAGGCATAATTTTCTACTTGTTTCTATGAGATATAATCTATTAGATTTTTCTGTATTTGTAGACATGCAACTTGCTAGTTTGCTTCAGAACTGGATTATGGTCTTTCTCTTCAAATATAAAATTTTTTCTTTAAGAGAGTTAAAAGTAACCATAAAGTAATGTATGTGTATATGTATTTATAATTAGTTGTTTTTGTTAAAGTAACGATTTTAAATCTATTTCGTTTTTTAAATAATCTATGTAGCTTGTGTGCACAATCTTACAAATGTATGCGTGAATGATATTAATTGCAAGTTGTTAGGTTATGATCCAGAATCTCTTCTGATATTTCAGTCAGTCAGTTAAGTGCCATATGTGATTCATGCTTGGGCAATCATGTCTCGAAAGATACATGACTGACTGGGCAAAAGATTATCGCGCAGTAGGTTGCCATTACTTTCTGCGGTAGACTGGTTACCAACCCAATTTGTCTTATTATTTAACCCATAGCTGAAGGGAAGAAACAGATTAATACCTTTTCCAAAGGTATTTGTGTGTAAGTGAATACAATGAATTCAGCTGGAATTTGAACTCGTCTCACTGATTTCTTGTTTCGAGCCGAGCTGTTATCCACTGCACCACAACGCACATCCTCTTCTGATATTTACCTATTTAAATTCTTAAGTTATTTCTCATTTTTTAAGCTTCAAAGAGGATGGCTGAAAGAAAGCTTTTGTTATTTTCAGTAATTAAAGCAAAAATCGGTCTTGTCTATTTTTCTATGCCATTTTCTCTTGTTTGTATATCAGCCTTGTTATAAAATTTATATGTGCATGAAGAATTAATACAAGATTTTGTTCAAATCTTGATTTAGTTTTAGTTTACTAAAAAGTGGATCTTATCTAAATTTTTTTTCTGATTTTCTCTGTAATTTAAAAAATAATATTTAACTTTTTTTCCTCGTTACTAACATTAATCCAGGAGGAAGCACTTTTTACTTTAAAACAATTTTAAGGAGTCAGTTTGATAAGTAGTTAGCCTGAAAATGTGGAAATATCATTTTTTTAATTACCTTTCACACATAGGAATGTTCTCTACTTATTACATAATTAAACATTTTGATCAGACTTCAGCTTTGATATATTTTACTCTTTAGAATTCAACAAGCTCAAACTTGTTCCTGTAAATATTGGCTCTCAGTCTCACCATTTGTGTGACTTCCTGTGTTGTGATGTCATTATGTATTATAGCAGAGTATACATAGGGTGGGCTGATCATTGAGAGTTTTATTATATTAAACTTTTTATTTCTATAATTTAAATTGATCTCTTGTCAAAATTTCTACCTGCACTTTAAAGGGAATATTCTTTCTTTCTTGCACACTTAGCAAGAGGCTTCTTCAGAATATAGGTTGTATTAGTGTGGAAACTCTTGATAAAAGAGCTTAATAGCATTCCAGTTATAACTTCTTTCAGAGAAACCAGATGAAAGACATCCTGGGTTTTATGAATGCAATTAGCATTCCTTATTTACAGTGATGGGTTAAATAGAAATTAGTGCCATCAACCTGTCACTGAGGTCTTACTGTTTTAATCTTCAATATCACTTCTTTCATTCCTATTCTTGGTTATCAGTTATTTCTAAAATCATCTAGACTAGTGTTATGAACTACTTAGTTAATTATAGTGATATTTTGGCTGGGAGAAAATTTGTTTATTCTGATAAAAATTCTGTCATCAATGATTTCTATCTCTGATCTTGAATTTGAACTTGGAAATATTAATTACAATAGGTGCTGAAATAAATAAGATGTTTTCAATACCATTGATTAAATAAATTTTTAATACTAAAAGGAGGAAAGTCGTTTGCACTTAAGCTTTACTGCTTGTACAATGATCTGTCAAGTGAAACAGTTTGATTATAATCCTATAGTAATGTTTAGTCCAAATGTTTTCAAAATGAACTTGGTCAGAATCCAGGATCAATCAAACCTGTAAAATGTGTAAAGATATTCATATTAAAGGGAACATAAATCTTGTTTGGTTTACACCTAACAATTTAATGAATGAAACCCCCCCCCCCTTTTTTTCCTTCATTACACAGTAAATCATACCTTACTATTATTTCTTTAACAACAAAACCTCTGTATTCAGTGATTAATTTTAAAATGTTGTTTATACTTAGAATGTACTAATACCAAATATCATTGAGTATGACACAAACTTGTATAAATTTCTATTTTAGTTTTGAAATTTAAAAGATAAAATGGATACATTTGAAAATTTTTGTTAATTGAAACCAAAAATATTTTATCATAAATATGTCACTGCTGAAAATATAATCTAAAAATGAAATTCATTAGCATTAACTACTATTATGATATAAATGTTTTTCTTATTTGAACGCTATTTTCAACAAATTCTGTGAAAGACCAATTCATAACTTATTAAAGTAGAAATCTTAAATTTTTTTCAAGATATAAATTAATGTTTTTCATTCTTTGTTTTATCCTGTTCATTGCTTTCTTTTTGTTTTCCAACAAATAATTTATTATATTTTCCTTTGTAGCTTTCATGTATTTTTTCTTTTTTTCTTTCTTTCCTTTTTGCTTTTTGGATGGTGTAAACTGCCATAATTGAATGAAATTCCTTCCATAAATTATTTTGCCTGATCATTGTTTTTTAATTTTTTTTCTTCATATCTTAAGACTATAAATTTTTAAAGAAATTTATATCAATTAAAAAGATTTTGTTCTTGAGAAATTCAGAATTTTTTTTTTTTTTTTTTTTTTTTTTTGCTTAATAGGTAAAATAACAAGACTCATCCTGAAATAATGATCAGTATTTAAAAATCAGAAAAAAATAATTCAGTGTCAATTTAAGATCTGATTGTATTCCATTACTTTTTAGTTTCTTTACACTGGTTGTGTAACTTAATTCCTTTAATGTGTGATTGTTTGTTTTTTTTTTTTTTTTAAGTCATGCACTCAAACCAAGCAATCAAGATGACCTGCAAGAGAGTGTTTCAAAAAACAATTTGCAAAAAAAAAAAAAATAAGAATTCTGCAAAACTCAAAATGAAATAATTCTATTGCTTTTTCATGAAACTTAATATCTTTTTAATATTCAAGAAACTGTGATGTCAAAAATACATACTATGAAATAAAAATTTAGTCAGACCTTATTACAACAAAGCTTATTTTTGGTTTATTTTGTAACAATACTTTTTATCCGAATTACCAATTAGACATATTGATAACATTAATCCCTTTGAAGTTCAAAATTGTACATAATAATAGTAAGCATAAAATTGATACATATTTCTGACATTTCATAAAGTTCCGTGCTATAAAGAGTCACATTTGACTGAAAAAATTGTCTCAAAACTTTTCTAATTGAATGGATATGTTTAAACTTCAATCTTTCATATTGAAATAACTCATTCCTTCAGTGATCTCAAAACCATATTCATTAGCTCAATAATTAATTCAATGTAATCTATATCTGAAACTATTTGAAATTTGAGTATAAAATAACTTTTTTGACAGCAAGGTAACATTCAGAGCTATATGTTCCAATATATTTGAAACAATTTCACCAGTTTGGTTCCTGTTGAGAAGAATAAGTGATAAAGAATAATTGTTCTAAAAGAAAAGTTCTGTACATTTTTATATTTGAAAGAAATTTAATAAAAATTGAATGTTGGTAAAAGCTTTTAAGTTTTAAATATTGTTCACCTTATTTGAGTTTTTTTTTATCGACAGGATTAATAACAATAAAAATATTTTAAATATTAAATGTATATTTTGCATTTAAAAAGTAATAAGTTTTAAATTTGGCCAAATAAAGTTAAAAATTAATTGGTCTAAAATCTTAATACATGTCAACTTTAATGAAAATACTTTTTCCTTTTTTTTTTTCTTTTTTAATTTTCCTTTGTATGCATGAATGTTAATTAAATGCTTTAGTTTTGTTTTCTGAAAGTTAAAAAATTGTTTTTGTCACTGTCATTATTTTTCTCCAGTAATAAAAGTTGTGAAAATTTCACTTTTAAAAACATTTGACAGCAATAACAACCTTTTGAGTTGATGAAAAATACATGAAAGGCATGTTTGCATAATGTTAATGTCTGTAAAATATGGAATTTTTAACCAAGCAAAATGGTACATACTACAAATATTTAGTAATTACAATTTTGCTTTTGCTTACTATCTTGTAATCAAAATAGACGGAAGGCAAATAAGTTAATGCTGTCAAATCTTTTAAAAGCTATATTCACATTTTCTTTTTCTCCTTTTTAAAATTAATTAATATTCTAATTTTCCTTTCAGGTATTCTACACTAATTTTGTTTGATTTTTTTTTTTTTTTTTTTTTTTTAAGTTTGCTGCTTTATTCCTAGTAACTTGTCAATGTTGCAAATGTTAATGGTGAAATATATAAAAGACGACAGTAGTAAAATAGTATTTATGGTCGTTCTTTAAAATCTCTGCTCTGCCCAAATACCTCACCTTCCATAGTTGGCAGCTTCTTTTCATTGATAATATTGTAAAGTCCTTAGAAAGGCTTTCAGTTTCACTTATGGTTATATTGTACATATTCTCTTTAGTTTGAATAAAATGACAAAAATGTATATTTTGAAAGTAATTGAATATATGAAAATCACTTTTCTTAAATATTACAGTATTTACTGAAAATGTTAGAATATGTAATAGTATTCTACACAATACATTATAATGTATCTAGACCCTCAGCTATCCTAGTTTGAAATGTATTCTTTTAGGATTAGTCCTTAGATTCCTTTTCTGTTGCTTGTTTTCTATTTATCCTCTCTCTCTTTCACACACACACCGCAACTTTTCTTATAAAATTAACTGCAATACTCGGTCTCCCAAAGCTAAATCCAGCTAATAAATATTTTTGATCATCCATAACAACCAGGAGTATTCTCTGCTAAAAAATAATAAAAATTTAAAAGTTTAACTTTTATTATTCCAGTAAGCTATGAAATTAAATTTATTTGTCCTTTTGTCAGTTTAAAAACAACACTGTTGTTCACACGTGACCTCCTGTTTGTTGGGGTGCATCAGATTTAATCTGGCCAATACACCTTTCTTTATGAATGTATACTTTCACTTTTTGACATGATTTTTTTTTTAACAATCTTTATACAACTTTATCATCATCTTATATTTTATCGGGGGTGGGGTGGGGGGGATTGTTTGGAGTTTTAATGAAATTTGCATATTTTCAATACTTCTGTTAATCCAAGTTAGTATTTGATAAGCAATTCAACATAAAGCATTCTATTTAACAAGTTCATAAATCTGCCTACAATGGCTAAATGACAACAAATAAGCAAGAGTGCAAGTTAGTTTTTCTTATTGTACATTTCAATAATTAAAAAAAATTGTCTGGAATCAACTTTGTAAATACAAGAAGTAATACATTTCCCATCTTTAAGGCAAGTTAATTGTTTTTAAAATTCACATTAATCCTCTTTTCTATTTGACGTAAAAGTAGAAAAGCTGATAAACATGGGGTAGGGTGACATTTACTGCATTACAATAATTTTATTAAACATTGTTAAAAAAAATCCCATTAACATGTATATTTAAAAAAAAAAAAAATAAAATAAAATATTTCTAAGTTTTTGTATAAAAACTGATTCTCTCTCTCTTTTTCCCATAAAAAAGAAACTTGTGTATTCTATTCATCATTTGCAAACAAATTGCATCATTTAAGGCAAATATTTTAAGAAGTTTCTTGCAAATTGCAAGCCCATCCACCACTTGTTTTTCCCATTAAAGTGCATTTATCAGTTACAAGATCCTGAGAATTTAGTCTCTGAAGATTATCAGGTTAGTTTAATAATCTTGTCTTAAACTCAGTTTTATACAGCAGATGGCAGTTTTATGAGATTTCAGACTAAAAGTACCAAGTTAAAACATTTTTTTTTTCCTAGTTGTTTTTTATCGTTTACAAGTGAACATTGACGGAGTTCTTTTCAAAGTGATCATAAATAACGTTAATAATCAATACATCAGAACTTGAATTGCCACTTATTTGCCTGTACCTTCATTTCCTTGCTGAACCAATACAAAATTTTAGGGTCAAAGTTGACTTGGCATATAAATGTCCTGTTTGTTTCTTAACACAAGCAAAACATTTAGAAAAAAATATTCACTGGTTAAAGACCAACTTAAATCTAACTTATGTTTGATGACTAACAACAGTTTCATTTAGAAGGATTTTAATCAGAAATAAACGACAAAAACATTACTTTGTATCTTGTTAATGATTCCGTTAACAAAAAAAAGTATTGTTACTATTAGAATTGCTATAATGTGTATAGATGAATTTGGTTGTTGCATTATAAATGGAATTGCTGTTTGTTAAATTTATTAAGTGTAATCTTATTAAAATTGTCACATTTGGCATGGTATTTGCTTTGTAGTCTATTTCTACTAAATATAGATTTGTGGAGTTAAGATTAAGTACTGGGCAGTGTGGTCAAGCTCTTTCAGACATTGGCTATGAATCAATTTGATGGCAGTGATCTGTGATTTTGTCTTAGTAGTAGTAGTAGTACTCATTTTATTAGGAAATGTCTTGCATTGTTTCCTTCTAATTGTAAGCCATAAAAGATATAACCCTATACCAATAAATATCTGACATTGTTCATTCCTCTACTGCAATATAGTGAAATGTACAATCACTTGCGTATAATTACAAATAATGAATTAATATAAACATTTTAAGATTTTCAATAATTATAATAACAAAACATTTAAAGAAAAAGGTAAAGTCTTTGATAATTCTATAGAATAGGAGGAATAATTAATCTCTTAATTTATGACGATTTTATAAAATGATAAAAACTTATTCTGATTTCATGCTATTTATGGATATGTGGTATTCAACTTTGGAATGACAGGGTTTAAAAAATAAAAAAAAAGACAACTTCAATCTCGGAATTAAAAATAACTTACAAATAATATCCTTCATCACACATTATTATTTCTTGGCAAATGTTTATAAATGGCTTTGTTTTTCCTAAAACTTCAGAGTGAAATGTTACCAGGGGGGAGGATTTATTAAGAATCCCTTTCCTACTAATCAACTTGCCCCCATTAAAGTTCTTTCTGTCTTTTCTTTTATACACCCTACATACACTCAAACAACAAACTCTCCTGTGATAAAATTGATTATTATTGTTCATTTTCAATTGTCCAATCTGTTACAATTAACCATTTAAGATGTTTGAAATTTTCTTAATTTCAAATAACTTTTTAAATATTTAACAATTAAAAAAAAAATGTTATCCCTATTAATGATATGATTTTTGCAAATTTAATTTTGTGAAATTTACATTGGAACATTTACTTGCGAATGTGGGCTAGAATATTAGGTTTGGTTGGAGTGGGCAGCATTTAAGTTGAGGAGGTTTTGAATATTTGTAAAATGCTTTCAATTGGCATTGGTATAAACTAAATTTCTGATAGAAACTCTGACTCTCTGCTTGTATCCACCAGGGATAGGCTCATATTTTATTTCTCATTAATAAATGATATGATTAATTTACCAAAGTATTTCACTAGAAGATTATAGAGCAAACATTAATATTTCTTCTAAATATTAAATTATGAACTTAATATGGATCTATGAAAAAGTCAATCAACGTATGAGTTGATTTTTATAATGATCAACAAACGTGTACATCATTTTGTCCTTTCAAATATAGATCAGATATACTGATGGCATGTTTATGCATGAATATTATTTAATTTGTAGGAAGATAGACATTTTTTAATCTTTGGAAAATAAATATTTCACTGAAAACTTTACAATTTGATAGAATATTTAATTCTTTTATTATCTGTGACTGTTAGGAAGGAATATAAAACTTTCCAGTATTTTGTCTGATAACCTGGAATTATGGAATTGCTATTTCACTTAAGGAGTGTCACTTAGTTTTACAATTTTTGATATGTCTTATGTAGCAGGGATCAGCAACCCAGTCTGACAGACCAATAGTGAGATCAAACCTTACTTGACACTCTACACTGGTAGCCTTGTGCCACTCTGTTTAGTTGAAGGAATTCTTAGGCAAAGTTCTTATGATATAACATTATTTTATGTAAATAATTATTCTCTCAATGTGCTTATTGGAGTTATTTTCTTGCTCAGTTAATTTCTTTTGCTTTTGGTCAATATTTCTGTTCAGATAAAGCTAAAATTTTATGAAATGATTTGTTTGAACATTATTTTTTTTATATGATTTTCAAGACAAAATAATCTTACTCTCTCATATACGCTCAAGATTAATGTAGTACAGTTCAATTGTTGTCCAAAATAACCAACATTTGGCCAAAAGAGTATAGTAAATATAAAATTTACAAAATATATGAAGAAAAAGATGATAAACTTGTATTAAGAAGATTATTTTAATTAGAATTAAGTAAATGGTTTTTCATACTCTTTATTTTAGTGCTTTCTATTTCTATATGTCTTTGAAATGAGACAAATTATTTATTTCTACTTTTTATATCCTTATTGTTATTAGAGTAGATATTTTAAACTCTAGCTAACATAGTATATATGAATTTTACAATTGCTTTGTCCTACTATAGCAACAGAAGCCCATGTTGAGAAATCAATTACTGCAATTGAGATTTGAAAAGAATGAAATGGAAATATTGCTTCGTGCAGAGGATTAAAGATCAAATATAAAAAACAAAATCACAATAATTTAAAAAATTGTTTTCTGTCTATGTTTGTAAAATCCAAACTTAGAATATGAACACGGAATATCGGATTATTAGAATCGTATGTCTTGCAGCGGGATGATTTTACTGCTATTATAACCTTTTTTCATGCCAAAGACCAAAGAAGAGTGTGGGTTTTCAGTTTATTTTAAAAGAAAAATTTCAGAACAGATATGTCTTCTTGAGTTTGAAAAATGTTAAATTTACAAATTGTTTTAAGTGTTTCTGCTAGGTGTCAGTTTTTTGTGAATTTCACACACTGAACTGAAAACTTCTTGTTTCAACAAAAAGAAATGTTGATGCCTTTTCTGATTTCAAGAAGTCGGTCAAGCAGAGATTTGGCAACTAGGTGAATCCATTGTAATAAAGTATTATGAGCCTAGTTTGATCGCACACTTGCTAAGCAGCAATTGTGATTTTCACAATCAACTTGTAAGCTTTTCTTATTCATTTTTATTTTGAACAAAATTGGAAAATGTTACATGTATTTGAGTATCTAGTTTTTGTTGAACATTTACATAGATATCAAAAAGTTTTCCAATGTTCAACTTTGTGTGTATCAGCTTAAAGAACTATTTTGTTCTCAAAAAAGTCAAAATATTTTTGAAAACTGTGCTGTCTCAATGTAGATTCCAGGGCATTCGGCTATAAAAAATTTAAAACAGTAAATCCAATATCACTTAAGTATAGTATTCATTGTCCTTGGTAGAAAGTATGCTATATAAGTTGTAGAAAGGTAAAAGTATTTGTTGTAGACTGATTAGAACATTCATTCAGTTAGTGCAGTGCAAGAGGCGTACAATTCTTGTCCATTGCTTTGTTAAGTCAAGCCTAGTTTAGCCTGTTAATGTTTGCCATAAAATTGGATATTAATTATAAGTTTTTTTTTTTTTTTTTTTTTTACTTATAACTCATTAATACCAAGTGTCCCTAAAATGTGACAGTGGGTATAAATAGGTATGAGAGAAATGTATCTAAGTAGGTTTAAACCATTAGAATAATAAGATTTGTGGGTTTAATAAAAGTAGTAACTGTCAGCCAATAAAAGTGGATAATGGGTTTCAAATTGAATTTCTATTTTTAATATTAGTTTATTTTTATTATCAAAAGATGATGATAAACATTTGTATTAGTTTTATCTTCTGCATGGGTAATTTAGAAATTTTATTTAATTAATTCTGACATTTAAATTAAGAAGTTGGTTTCCTAAATTGTTTAAAAAAAAAAAGAAGCTATTATAAAAAAAAATTGCTGCATTATATTTAAAACATGTTCACTCATTGTTACTGCAAGAATAAAATGTCTCCTTAGCAAATATGGAAGATCACATTGTATGACAAATAAATATAGGTACATTGTATGATTTTATAGATTTAGATTTTGGCTGTATTTTGACAAAATTTATAATGGGTGTACTCTCTCTGATACACTCTCTCCCCTGATATTGAAATTTGTGTATAGTAGTTGTGAATTATTTATTTACCCAAGAAAAATGTTTTTTGTTTTTATTAAATTAAAAAAAAATGTATATTCCTATTATTTTATATTAGAGGGTTTTATTTCCTTATGTTTTATGGCTATAAACTTCCCACACACACTTTTGATATTCAGCTCTAGTGGCTGTCTCGTCAAAAAATGTCTCCCATTGCATCCAAAAGGTGTAGGGTCAAGGTTCATCCTTAATGCTTGAGGTATCCCAAAAGAAATACCAGGGAGCTAGAGAGTTTCTAGTACTAACAGTGTGTGTGTGTGTGTGTGTGTGTAGGAGTAGGAGGATTGCAATAAACTCCTCTTTGTATCACATTCAAACAATGTGTGGAGTAGTAGGTACATTGCTTTTTATACATCACACTGAAAAATCACTCAATTGAATGTTTGTTTATACCTTTCAAAACAACATCATCTAATATATTGAGTAGTAAAAAGTTTTAACCCCTGCTGATATATTGCCTCTTTCTATTACACAGTAACATTATTTAGAGGTTTAGTGACTAGAAAAATGCTAACCAGTTATTTTTCATCACTTATACTAAATATTGACATAGACATTTGTTTAACTTTGAACGCATTATCAATGGCATCATTAGAATAGCTTGTGAGATTATGCTAGCCATTATGATATAAAACCTCACTTTCTCAACACATACATAGCTAAATTGATTTTACATGGTCAAATTAATAGCTCACTCAGTATTCACTTTACTAACACTGGTTTGTTTGCCTAATACTCTAACCATTACTCTCTAATAGATTTTTCTTGAGCAAATGTAGATAATGTTGATATATTTTTATTTGTAAATAAATAAACTTGGTGGTTTTTTCCTATAGAAGCTTATCTAGATTCATTTTAAAGCTTGTTTTAACTGTTATTTTCTTTATAATAGGAAAATTTTCCATTTTGGCATTTATAAAAAAAAGAAAAATATTCAGTTATTGTATAGTGGCTACATATTCTTTTCCATGTACAAATATCAGTATAAAAGAATTTGGTTTACATTTCTGGTAGATAATTTAATATGTAGACATTGCTAAATTTTATGCTAGGCAGATGATTCAGATTTTATCTATTATTAATTTATCTTAAAAATCAGTTTTAGGTTTTCTTAACAGGCAATGTTCCAGAATTCCACTTAATTTCATGGATTATTTATTAAAATTTCATACAAAAATATTAGGCTGTTTGACAATGGTACATATAAAGTGTGTGTGCATTGGTGGGGTGGAAGTACCTGTTGTAGAATTTGTTTTGAAATATAGAATATGGTATCTAGTAGAAGATTATTTAAAAAGTATTATTATTTTTTTTTTTTATTTAGGCTTCATTGCTAATCTTAGCCTGGCATCATTTAAGTTCCACCCCGTTGGGTCTTCAGTGAGGTTTTATAATATTATTTTATTTATTTATTTGTAAGTCTATTGTAGTGGTTTTCTACATGGGAGTGGGAAGGGGGAACTTGGGTTTGTTATTGCTTATAATCCTGACTATTTCAATCATTAAATAACTCCTTACAAACATCTTAGTAACAACCAATTTGCTAAATTAAGAATTTGGAAGATAGATTATTTTAAAACATTTTTTAATAACATGCTTCTTAAACTGAATTTATCATTTAACTTTTGATCATTATTGTCAATATGCTAAGAACTGATATTTCATGTTACATGATTTTGACTGAGATTCTTTTAATGCTCTCTTATTTTGTCATTATTTGCTACATTGGCTCTGGTAACAGTGATTTTTAAAACAGCATAATATGTGTATTAGTGTTTATCCATTTTACTTTTAATGGTTATGAGAATTTAAAGTTGCTAACTTTTTTCTAGGACTTATTTTCAGTTTGTTATAAAAACAATTATTAAAATCTTTTTTCTTTTTTAGTAACTGTTTTATAAAATCTGTATGAAAATAATTGCTTTTATTAATTTTTCAAGGAGTTTCTAGTGCATTTCTTGACATTTAATCTTTTTTTCCTTTCATGTCTTTGAGACTATGCAGATTCAGATTTTATTATGCTGCACTTGTCAACATAAGATACTAAAGAATTAAGGTAGATTGCATCTCTGGTGTAAAGAGAAGTGAGCTACAGGGTTATCTTCTCTTCCATATCCTCATCTTTTATAAAAATCTGATTTTTGAGATTTGAAATGTGATGACCTTGGACAATGAGCAGGGAAGGTTGGACACACGCATGAAGAACTGATATCAGTATCCATAATCCTCAAGGCATGAAAGTAAAAACAAGAGCCAAAAGTAATTAATGAAAATATGTCAGTTCAAATAATTTAGCAGAGTAAGTTCAAGATAAAGCATGAACTTTGACAGCAAGCATAAATTCTTCAGTGGATAGAATATCAAATTTGAAACAATAATCACAGAATTGTAAGTGAGATAATTAGTCTGTGCATAACAGACTAGTTTTACTGGGAGGATTTTGATACCATCATTTATAAATGTCCCACTGTTGATATATATATATATATATATATATATATATATATTACTCTACAAAATTTCTTGTATAATTCTGATATAATTTAATTGCTAAATAGATCTGGTAATAAAAAAAAATTATGCTGTTTTAGTGTCGGGTACTTTACCATATCTAATGGTTATATTGCCTGTTTCCTTACAAGGAAACATTCAGCATTCATTAACCAAACAACCAGTACTACTATTAGATGGAATTTATAAAATGTCTCTCTTGAAACAATTTTTCAGGAAAATAGGATTCTGAAGTCCACTACAATAGCCAAAACGATTGTTTAGCCATATTAGAATTATTCTACTTCTGCTGAATAATTTTAAAAGTAGAGCTTGATTTGGAACCTTGGGAAACGGTTTCCTGTTGACCATTGCACTATTTTCATTATTTAATTGAAAGTGCCAATTTAATATTAGCTTTAATGAACAAGAATTTATCTAAAAGAAAAGAAAAACCAGTTGCTGTAGCAGTTTGTCTGGTAGCCCATTACTATTCTGTCGTGAGTTGATTCCTGTCGTGAGTGGATATTGCATAGTTATAGCCTTGTGCTAAGCTAAGCAGAGTCAATAGCCACACATAAATGATGCCAAAAATAAAAACGTAATCAGTTTTGTTTTTTTGTTTTTTTTGTAATGAAGACAGAATATCTACTTGTAAAATCTTATACTTTGAAAGATTTTGTATTTCATTTCTTTTTCAAGTTTATCTAGGAAATGTTTCCAATTTGGTTTCCAGACACATTTATGGAAGCTAATGTCTTTCTGACTAATTGTTTTCTGTTCTTATTTTTGAAGCCTGAAAACCTCATTTTGCAGTCATAAATTTGATTTGAGGCTCTCCTTGAAATCCTCCTCCTTCCTCTTCTTCACACTAATACTCTTTATTTTGAGGCTTTTTTCATAAAATTATGGCTAACTCATCATTTATTAGCTTTATAAATATTCTGCGAGATACAAGTGAAAATGTTTTCATTTTTGTATAGAACATTTTTTAAGCAAATGTGTAATATTTCGCTTGTTTTTTTTTTTTTTTTTTTTTTTTTTTTTCAAAGATTGTAGAAGTGTTGTCATTGGATGCATGTTTGTGATCATTATGTTTTAGGATTTTACATCTTGGAAGTAAACTGCATTCAGAATCAATTGATAAAGACCCAGCCTTGACAGTTCAGTGGAAAAGAATGACTTTGTTTTAAATGTTTTTCCAAAAAATTTGATAAATTTGAATTTTTCAGGTTTTTTTTTTTTTTTTTTTTCTTGTCATGCATTCAATTCTTGTAGACTTGAGAGTGATTGCCTTAGCGGCTAATGTGGCTGCTTCTAAACATGATGACTGGATGTGATACCAACTGTGGTTTCTGTTACAAACCCATTGCAAGTATCATCAGCCAGGAGCACCAGCAGACAAATATTCATGAATATTTCAAATGTCAAAAGAACACTTATTGCTGTCTGTAGCGGTTCAACCCTGACAAAAGAACTTTGAAGCGGCCTCCAACAAGGACTGAATTACCAAATTGCTGGCTTGAGACCAATTTGCAAACCACCACATGAAGACCATGACTAAATGTTTTTTTTTTCTTCTCAATATGCAATTTGGACTGATTTGAATTTGGAACTAAACTTTATAGAAAATCCTTTTAAGGATTAAACAAAGCTATTTTATTAAACTATAAACAAGGTTCCAACATTTTTTGTTTTGATCATTTTGAACTTGTTAAAAAAAATCAAAATTGAGATTTTTCAAATGGACATTTCAGACTTCATATCTGACAGCAATGACATATGTACACACACACATACATGTGCACACTGATCAGATGTTTCTTAATTATCTCATTCTCATAACTGAAATTTTTCATCTGCTGGAAATGTTTACTGCATGCTTGAAATATTAACTGAATAAATCAGTTATATTTTTTTATTATTCAATTTATTTTTGTGTATATTCTGTTATATTAAAACTTGCAGACTCTGTACAATGTATGTTTGTAAACTTGGTCGTGTCCTCATGTCAAGTTGTAGAGCCTGTGAAAAAAATGTCTTTTGAGCCGTGCCAGTTATCATCTAAAATAAATGCTTGATCAATATTTTCTCTCTTTTTTTAAACATTTCATTTAAAAATAAAAAAAAATGTAACTAATACTTTACATTTACTTACATGCAAAAAAATTTACGTAACGGCACACACGCACATTTACACACGTTTTTACATATTCAGTTTTTTTACAAAACTAATCTTATGACTAGGCACAGCTCTTGATTATCCATAGGATTATTTGCTTTGCTGGTTATCTGCTGGTCAATTTTGGGATAAAATATTTACTTTGAGTATAAAATTGTAATGACTCTTGATTATTTATTTTTAAATGCTTTTTTTTTCTTTTCAATTCTATCATACTTTATTTTAAAATTCTATTTGGCAATTTTTTAAAAACTATCAAAATTCTCTTTTAAATGTTATAAAAAACAGTTTATGAACTTCTTTCAGCCTCATATTTTGAAATATTAGCAATCAAGTCATCAGAAATTAAGTAGGCCCTTGAATATCTCCTTCATATCATTTCAAATAAATGAAACCAAACACACTTATTGTCTGGCAGATCAGTGGAGGATGAGTTATTATTTACTAAAGATAAACTTGAGTTGAATTGACTTCTGGTGTTGGTGGTAGTGATACAATTTTATTTTTTCATTTTTTTATTTTTTTATTTATTTTTTTGTGTGTGTGGAGGAAACACTGCAGGTAGAATTACAGATGCAATGCCTAAAAAGATAACGTTTATCTTATATTACAAATGTTGGGGTATTTTTTCTTTTTTCTAAAATAGCATACAATCTGCATTTTGTATGCAGTTTATTTGATTGTACTTAACAATTTGTTTTGCTTTCTTTTTGTTTTAATTAACTGCTTTACTCCCTGCTTAAAATACATGAAGTATTTTTTTCTCGGTGTGCATAAACTTAAATTTCTTGACACTTATTTGGTTTCTTTTATTATACATTAATTTTTCACAATTCATATTTACATTGTGTGATTGAAAGCCTTTCTGTTGTACAATACAAGGTTGTTTTTATTGCATTGTTAACATATGACTCCCCTTTCCCCCTACCTGGATAATAAGCCCTAAGGGAATATCTTTTACCTAAATATGCTTTTATGAATTTTAGAAGAAGGAAATTTGCTTAACTAATTAAAAAAAAAATAAAATGTGTTAGTCAACATAAAAAAAAAAGAACAAACATTTGTTTTCATTTTCATAAGTCACAATCTATTTTCTGTCATTACCAATGGATAAGGTGGATTGGAACCCTTCATTTGGGTTTAACATAGGGTTGGGGGACCTCTAGGCTCTTTTTGGTAAGACAGTATAAGCATTAATTATTATTAATTATATAAGAATGTGTTCTGAAAAGTTCTTGACCAAAATAATTTTTGGAGATATAGATATATATATTTTTGGAGATATAGATATATATATATAACAAAATAATACACCATGATAGAGCTTTTTTGTTGGGCTAGGAACATATTACACACACACACACACACTTTTATCCTTTAACTTAAGCTAGGCAATAAAGCTGCTATGATGTTATTGAGGGTTAGAGAATGAGAGAAAAAAATAACATTGAGAAAACAAGAATTATGACAGTTAATGATTGACATTGCATTTAAATTTTGAAGTTGAAGAAACAAGCCAGAAGAGTTTCATGTGAGAGAAAAAACTGTTAGCATAGAACTTGGGTTAACATCTGGTCATTTCAACTGTAAAATGATGTTACTTAGTTGCTAATCTAGTACTGTGCTTAAAATGCATAAAGTCTAAATACGAAAGAAGAAAGTTCATTGAAGCAAGAATCAAGGAAGTATTTATAGAAAAGGCACAGGAAGGTTACATTACGATGCTGGGAAATATATATATCTCCCATACAAAAATTTATTGCACAGTCATTACACAAATTCACAGCCAAAGTGCCAATTTCTAAGTAAATAATATTGTTAATTTTGACAAATATTGTTCTCAGGTAATGCATTCAGTATATAGTCTTAATTGTTTTAATACCTCTGATTAGATTTGGGTTAAATTTGAGCAAGTATAATTGCATTTATTGGTTGAAAGAAAAAAAATGTTGAAGTTTGGTTTCTTGGTCAGACCAAGAACTTTTCAGCAACTCCTTGAATCTTGATATATATTTAATCATGAAAGAATAAAATGAGATGAGTGGCAGGAAAATAATTGCCATTAGAGATGTTTAGGATGTAACATTTGCTCTTAAAGTGATTTGCATATATAGCAGGCAAATATATAATGCAAATCAGTTCTGGCAGCAAATACGTGTCATATGTAATTGCTTATTTTGCTGTTGGATAAATCACTTTTTTTTTATTTTCCTGGTCATAATTTTGGAAAGCCAATTGGCCTGAATTCCAAGACAAACTGGCAATTTTGTGTATTTTATAAATGGCCTGATTTTTACTTGCATGGAAAACTTCAGTCAATTTGTGATTGATCTTAAAGTGACATTTCACCAAATTTGAAATGTGAATACTATTTGTATTTTACTGAAAAAAAGCTTCTTTAAAAGCTTCATGAAACCTTAAGAAAGCTTTCAGCAGCAGTTCACACACACACACACACACACACACATGTTGTATCAACCACCATAAAAAAACATTGATAGACAACAAATCAGTAAACCCAAAACCCTGCCATGTGATGGACAAGTCCAGAATAGTGTTCGCTTCATAGCCCAATGTGAAATGGTCTATTTTGTAAGCCACATTTGCATTCCAATTTAACTGTTCCTTGTACATATCAATTACAACAATAAATGCATTATTACGAAATCTAAGCAGCTAAGAGTGGTTGGAAATCAGTTGATATAAGATCAGGGCACCTGTTTTGGTGGAATGGTTAGCAAGTTTGTCGAGTTGACTATTATTATTGTCATGAGAGGTGACTTTGGATCCATTTGGTTAGCTAGTTAGCACCCTTGTGGAGTTAGAAAAAAAAGAATCAGCAAATTGAATCTTGTCTGCAGTGAAATCTTTTGTGGGTCATTTGGTAATACGTGACTGATCTTAAGACTGCATCTCCTTTGTGTTGGGAGTATGAAGGTTCGATTCCTGCCGGGAGATAGATATTTTCAAAACAATTTCTCAAAACAATTAAGGCTAGTGAAAATTACAATCTACTGTTTAACTAATATATAATAAAAAGTGTGAGAAGCTGTGAACGTTTTCTTTAAAGTGTATGTTTATTGTTTTTGTAATTATATAGGTTATGAAGCATTAATTGTCCATGACGCTACATGTGTTTGGAGTCTAAAATTGACTCTCTTCAGGCAAATAAATTTGTGGTTTTTACGTTTTGAGTTTCTTCAAATATATATATGTTTGAGACTCGAAACACGTGTAGCGTCATGGACAATTAATGCTTCATAACCTGTATAATTACAAAAACAATAAACATACACTTTAAAGAAAACATTCACGGCTTCTCATTTTTTATTCTATACTAATTACTCTTGTTGGAACAACCCTATTTCTTTATTCGATATATATATATATACAGACACACACACACACACACCTGTAGTTTTGATGGAATGGATACTCGTCTTATATAAAAGACTTTCCACTCAAATATGAGTATCCATTCCAGCCAAACTACTGGTATATACTAATAAAAGGAGCAAACTGCTACAGTGTTCAACATATGAGCCTGTTTAGCCCATGTCTTTGGAAGATTTGCCAGTTTAAACAGACTCATGTGTTGGACACTGTAGCTGTTAGCCCCCTTAGTGAATACCAGTATGGCTGGAATTAAATCTAGTCACATAAAAATATATAAATTGTATTTAGTGTGCTACTAGACTCTACTTGTGATCTTTATTTTTATTCTGCAGGAGAAGTTTTTCAACTATTCTCAGAGTTTATAGTTTTAGTGGCTATCTTCATATCTAAAATGGTTGACAGTAACATGTTTACAAATTAAAAAAAAAAATACTTCTTGCTAGTTTAAAGTGGTAAATTGAGTATTTGTTGTATGCCAGTTACAAAGGCAGGTGTAGAATAAATTTTAAATTTGAAGCAGGTCCAAATTAAGGCCACTTGATACCATCAACACAGCCCAACAATGAAGTTCTCCCTTAATTTAATTCAGTATTAACACTATATCCAATGAGTTGAAATATTTGGTAGTTGTAAATATAAATTCAGGAACTTGTTTTGTCAAACAATCCATAGCAGATGTTAAAATAAACTCCTTTTATTGATCCTGCCTGAGTGAAGGCATGAAACAAGTGGAGATTATTTCAGATGTCCCAGATTTTTTTATATTCATATACAATTCATTTAAATTAGAGTAGTTTTCCATTGGACAACCTGTTTTCTCCCCCACCCCAAGGTGAAGGTATTCTTTTATATAGTATACACACACTCTTTCTTTTATGGTGTTTATATATACTAATTATGTAGGAGTCAGATTTTCTCTTTAATTTCTGCAGTAGTATCTTTCCTGTGAATGCAAAGAATTCAACTGGAATTTGGAGTGCCGAGTTCAAATTCCAGTTGAATTTCTTGCATTCACTTATGCACAAATACCCTTGGGAAATTTATTAATCTGTCTCTTCCCTCCAGTTATGGGGTAAATAATAGGATATATTGGGTTCTATAGCCTTGGTTGGCAACCAGTCTATCACAGCAATAGCAACCAATTGCCGGATAATCTGCACTGTCAGTCATGTTTCTTTGGAGACATGGTCACCCAAAGCGTGCATCACGTATGGCACTTAATTGACAGATCTTTATTTAATTTTTGTTTATTCATGTCATGTCATTCATTCTTTTTTTTTTTTTTTTTTTTTTTTTTTTAAGATTTCGCAGGTTAGTTTTTGAGATATATTTATCTAATTATTACACCTTCCAGTTTCATAAACATGTTGGAACAGTCTGATTGTCATAACAAAACATACTATCACCTGTTGTCAGTGCAACATAAAAATATATATACTTGTGCTATTAATTTAAAAATTTCAAAACATTAGTGACAACATATGTACAAGTACACTTTGGTATTATATATAGTAAGGTTTGCTTTTAATCTAATTTACATATTTGAATTGGAGCTTCCTCAGTAACGTATATAAATTTCTGATTTGTATTTTTTTTTGTGAGGGGATAGTGTTACTTACCAATCCTATGAATAATAAATAGTAAGTAAAAGAAAATTCCCTGCACTTTCACTATATTTGGTTTGTTACATTGCCTTTTACACATGTGCGCTCATAGTTGGTACTATTGTGGTCATGTGGTTGAAGTTTGAGCTCAGCTGCACCAGTGTAAACATGGCTGCTTCACTAGTAGTGTGCATCAAGAAGTAACAAAGAGCAGTGATTTAATCAGCAGAGAATTTGCTGGTTCACCATTGCCATCTCTCAAGCTTGCTGCCTCTTTCCGTTCATGGTGGAGGTTTACGGGCATTCTGCTCCTTCGTACGTCACACTTGTTTAGTGACTTTTAAACTTCTCAATCCACTCCTATGCACTTCTGTAGAGTAGTTTCAGTGTCACGGCGTGTTAGAAACCCTCAATGAATTTCAGTCTCTGTCACAACGAATCATTAGCTTTATTATTTACGGCATTGTTAATGTATATCAGCGGTTCCCAAAGTGGGGGAGGGTATTGCCTCAGTGAGGGGGAGAAAAAAACATGGGCAGCCAGAAGGTGTCAGTGGCACATCTGCATTCTGACATATGCCACACCCACACATTGTACCTGAAGTATATTTTCCCATCACTTAACATTGTATCCGATTTATACAAGAAGAAAATCCAATCAGAGTTACATTATACATTTTAAGGTACAAGAAAGCATTGGCAACACAAAAACGTTTGGAAACTACTCATGGAAATGGTAGAATTGGATTTCTTTATTCCAGAAAGTAATTAAAAGGTGATGTTTTAATTCACAATTATCATTATTTGATGACCAATTCATTATTCAGTCTTCATAGGAATTTTATTTTGAAGTAAAGAAAATAAAAGCTTTTTAGTGTCAAGTAATACAATCCAGCCTCTACTGTGACCATTTCTAATCAGTTAATGAGTTTGAATTTCATGGTTGTTCCTGTTTCCTTCCATATCAGTAGGAAATGACCTCAACTGAAATCAACACGGGCCTACTACAATTAAGGAGCCTTTGGAGAGAAAAAAACAAAAATTAGTGTGTGGGAAGTAACATTTGTGAAGAGGGCTGAAGAATAATAAAAAAAAAAAATTACAGTAGACTGATTGTTAAACAGCTTAGCAGTGAATGGTTTAATTAAATACTAAAAGCTTTAAATCTTTCATAATTTTGAAATATGCAAAATTAGATAAAATTTCAGTGAAGATGTGTGAAATCCTGATTTCAAATTAAGATGCAGTCAGGTAACTTATGTTAATTTAGTTGAAAGTTTTATAATACTTTGACCAATAGAAAACTAAGTATAGAAAAAGAAATGATTGTCTGAATAACTATTTCAGCTAAAAACCAATGTTTAAATATAGATTTATCATCATCATCATTATCTGAACAATTGTGGGGGTACTGAAGATGACTTGGCAACCAGTTGTCTACATTTCTCTATTCTGAGATTTAAGTTATCACTCAACTTCATGCCTCTTGTCTATATTCCACCCCTTCTTTCTAATTTCCTTTCAATGTGTTATACAGAATTATTTTTATAAACCCTGCTGATCATGAGATGTGTACATATTTTAGTTTGTGTGTCTTTACATCATCTGATTAGAAACAAAATCCAAGTCATTAGGTTAGTAAAGATTGCATTTATACTGATAAAAAATTAACATTTTTACCTGATAAGTCATAATACATCTAATTTAATAATATGCATTTTTCTATATGTCTGTATAGATGGGATGTGTGTTGTGGTACAGTGATATCGGCTCGGAATGAGAAGCCAGGGAGCCGAGTTCGAATTCCAGTTGAATCCATTGTATTCACTTACGCGCAAATACCCTTGGGAAAAGTATTAATCCGTCTCTTCCTTCCAGTTATGGGTTAAATAGCAGGAAAGATTGGGTTCTATAGCCTTGGTCGGCAACCAGTCTACCGCAGAAAGCAATGGCAACCTGCTGCGGGATAATCTTCTGCCCAGTCAGTCATGTCTCTTTTGAGACATGATCGCCCAAGTGTGTATCATGTATGGCACTTGACTGACTGTATAGATGACATTGTTTTTCATATTTGTAAAATCATTTTGTATTTCTTCATGTTTAAAATAGTTATTACCAATTGGGTAACGTTAATTAATCAGATCACAGACACAATATGACATTAATTTAACAGAAAGGCAAAAGCCTATTTATTTTTTTTATTTAACTGTCTTTTTCTAACCTCTTTCCTATTTCATGGTATATGAAGTGTCATGAGGGAGGTTTCAGTAAAGAGGTGAGTGAGTAGTCTCCCTTTGGAATGAAGATGGGTTAAGCTGATTACACACTTTGATGGTGAAAAGTTTGGTTTATAATTGAAATTATATTTTCCTTCATGAAGCAGGCCTTGTCCAATGGCATTAAAATTTTTACTGATATTGGATTTGAAAGGTAAACTTGCTTTAAAGTCTACTTTCTCAAGTAGTTGCAACTTTTTATTACCCTTGTGTTAATTATGACATGTACATATTGCGCAGAAAGCAATGGCAACCTACTGCGGGATAATCTTCTGCCCAGTCAGTCATGTCTCTTTAGAGACATGATCACCCAAGCGTGTATCACGTATGGCACCTAAACTGACTGACATTGCGCATTATTATATAACAGTTTTTATTTTCCCACTCCCACACCCTACCATTAGCAGCAGTGTTTTAAGCTTAGTAATTTTTTTTTCTTTTTAAAAGTGGCTGTTAATATCATTCCTAAACCTATGGTTCTTTTCACATTTTTCAAAAGGCATCGATGTGCCAAAAGTTTAAAATAATTTTTTTAAGAAATATTTCAAATTGAGAACTTCTGCATGAAAGAAATGAAATATGTATGTATATATATATATATATATATATATATATATTGTGTGTGTGTAAATATTCTCAGCTATAATCTGAGGAGAACAGTATGATTAAAAAGAGACGAGAAAAATTATATTTTGTTTTAACCAATACATCTCATCTACAGTTTTTTTTTTTTCTCTTCTATAAAGGCCGTCAGTAAATGAAATGCGTTTGCTAAAACAAAATATAGTTTTCCTCTTGTCTCGTTTTTATATTTTATATTTTTCTCTGAGAGTATGTGATGTTCCAAGTTTTAATTTAGGAATTCATGGATACCTCACTATGGTAATGTTTAGTGAGCTAATCTAACACAGCATTATCACTTTGTAGTAAATTTGATCTTAACTCTGCCCTCTTAGACTTGTAACCTTGTGCCAGACAACATTAGACTTTATATTTATTAAATAATTTTATTTTTCTGATGTATATTAAATGCCACTCTTCATTTTTTAATAAATTTATTGACTTAAATATTTAAAAAGTCAGATATTAAAATAAATTTATAATTATTTTTATGCTTGTTATTTTCACACAGACTCATGGTAAAGAGAATGAAATTCATTTTCCCTTATTGCTTTAGAACTATTGAGTAGTGTGCCAACCATATTTATAATATTTAAAAATTAACCTTTTGTTTAAATAATCCTCAAATAAATGAAATATCTTTAAAGTGATGTTCTCAGACTAAGCCATGTAAGACACAAGGTCAAAATTTATTGAGTACTGCTGATTTAACTCAATAGCTTGTTTCAGAGGCATATTGCTACTGATAAAGTGTTATTGTTGTATTGACTTGTGATTTTTAAAAATTACATTATTGACTGTATTACAGTTAAAAGCTTAAAAAAAAATAGAAACAGTAATAACATTAAAATGTTCTAACTTTAAAAAATAAAGAAATCGTTTCCACTTTTGTTGTGGAGCAGTTTTTGCACTTAAGGTTATAATCAGGCTATGTCGGTTGCTAATCAACTTAGCATACCCAAAATGTTAGGAACTTGGTAATCTTCCACTGAAAGCTGACTCCGTGGTATTCGGCTAACTACCGACTAATATCAACTGCCTAGTAGTTCTACTGAACTCCTATGAACTTCCCAAGAACTTCTCCCGTTAACTTCCTGTTAACGCTTATTAATATAGGAGGGAGAGTCCATTATCTGAGGAATAGGTGTGTTTCAACATAACTTTGTATCTTAATAATAAGTATTGAATTAGTGTTTATGCTGACCCCAATATTAATGATCTATTTTTATTGTCTGCTTGTTAAAAATGTAAAAAATTTTATCAGCATTAAAAGAAATGAAAAACTTACTGATTCTTACAGAAAATAGCGATACATTTATATTTTTTTTTAAGAAAACTTTTTCTCTCTCTCTCTCTCTCTCTCTTTATATGTAATATATAAATTTTATTTTTTTAACAAAAGTGCGTTGTGGTGCATTGGGTATCGGCTTGGAACGAGAAATCGGGGAGCCGAGTTCGAATTCCAGCTGAATTCATTGTCTTCACTTACGTGCAAAAACCCTTGGGAAAGGTATTAATCCATCTCTTCCTTCCAGTTATGGGTTAAATAACAGGACAGATTGGGTTCTATAGCCTTGGTCAGCAACCAGTCTACCGCAGAAAGCAATGGCAACCTACTGCGGGATAATCTTCTGCCCAGTCAGTCATGTCTCTTTCGAGACATGATCGCCCAAAGCGTGTATCACGTATGGCACTTAACTGACTGAACAGAGCAGATTGGGTCCTATAGCCTTGGTCGGCAATCAGTCTACCGCAGAAAGCAATGGCAACCTACTGCGGGATAATCTTCTGCCCAGTCAGTCATGTCTCTTTCGAGACATGATTGCCCAAGCATGTATCACGTATGGCACTTAACTGACTGACTGAAATATCATTCATAGGCTAACTTATTTTTTTGTCAAACATTTCTACAAAGTTGTAAACGTATATCTACAAATTCTTGAACATGCGACTTCTGTAGATTAACTATAGAAGTACAAATAATAGTAACTTTAAATTTTAAATGTTGTTGAAATTTGGTTAATTTACAGAGTGATTGACTTTATCATAATTATTTGCAAATAGATATCAATTCAAAAATAATTGTTAAGGGCCATCTTTTCGGTAGCTTTTAAACAAACAGCTTTATGATATTTTAAGAATCATGGTTGGGTATTTAAGTTAATCTTTTAATATTCATATAAAATTTTAAACCCTCCACATACGAATATTACAATCTTCCATTAAATTGTTGTTATAAAATGTTCTGCTCTTCAATAGCTTCTTGGCATGTAATATAGCTTTTTTTAGCATGTAATTAAATGACAGTGATCAGTGATAGTATTTTGTAACTTTTTTCAAAAAGAATCAGTATTTACCATACGTTTGTTAGTGTTAGATTGTATTTATGAAGTAGTTGTGTGAGTAGAGATTGGGGAAAAAAGTAAAAAATTAATAGGAAATTTGTCATGCGTATTTAAAGTTGCGGGAGGTGCCTTATGGTACGGTGGATATCGGCTTGGAATGAGAAATGGGAGAGTGAAGTTTGAATCACACTCGAATTTGTTTCATTCACTTATGTGCAAATACCCTTAAGAACGGTATTAATCTGCTGCCGCTTTCTCCAGCTATGGGTTAAATAGCAGGACAGATTGGGTTCTTTAGCCTTGGTTTGCAACCAGTCTACTGCAGAAAGTAATGGCAACCTACTGCAGGAAAATTTTCTGCCTTGTCAGTGATGTCTCTTTGGAGACATGATCGCCCAAACGTATATCATGTATGGCACTTAACTGACTGACTGATTTAAAATTTATAACACCTATCTATTTGACTGGATTTGTGTAACCAACTATCAATGTCTTTTGGGTGTTGCATGATGCCTAACGCATTGTCATGAGAGCGTTGGGCAAATGTAGGTGCAGAAAAGAACCAGAAGCAAGTTCTTATTTAATTTTTGCTTCTTTTTTTTTTTTTTTTTTTTTTAGGAATAATGATGAAATGTTTTGCAAGAAAATCAGTCCTTTGTGAATTAAATTTAAACTTGCTGGAAACAATTCCTCCATTACCACCTCAACAACAGATGGTTCAAGCATTTATATCATCAATTTCCCTTATCTGTGACAAATGTCTTTTTACCAGATTTCTGCTCATTAGCCAGTTAAGTACCATACATGATAGATGTTTAGGTGATCATGTATTGAAGGAGACATGACTGACTGGGCATAAAATTTTCCTGCAGTAGGTTGCATTACTTTCTGCAGTAGACTGGTTGCCAATCTGTCCTGTTATTTAACCCATAAGATAAGACACATTAATACTTTTCTTAAGGGTATTTGCTTGTAAGTGAATGCAACAAATTCAACTGGAATTTGGCTCTCCAAATCCTCGTTCTGAGCTGATATCCCCTGCACTATAACACACGTCCTTAAGTGTTGGGCTTTGTCTAATTGCATGGTAGTTCCCCTTGTTTATTTGCAGATATATAGAAATGAATCTAAGTAACTTAAATGACAACTTTCTACAAATATAAAATTTTTTTTTCCTTTTTTAAGATCATCATCATCATCATCATTTATCCATCAAACCAGATGGTGCATAGGGCAGCAACTTTTTGTTGCTGTTTCTGTAACAAAGTGTTTTTTACGGGGCAGGGTTGTTAGCCCTATTACGTATCATCCAAACCTGGAGGACTGGTGGACCATTCTTGGTCCTTACGTTTACAGCACCTGGTATTCCCAAATGGTCACCCATTTACGTACTGACCAGGCTCGATGTTGCTTAACTTCGGTGATTGCATGGGAACCGGTGTATACAACACGATATAGCCGAAGACTTTTTTAAGATACAAACCTCAATACTTATTTCACTTTTGGATAAGAGTGATTTTTGGCACAAGGCAGCATTTATGGAACACTCAGTTATTTTCTCAGGTTATTCTGGTACAAGGCTACAATTATTGAGCACTCAGGGACAAACTAAATTTCGAAATTTGCATATATGTGTTCTTGATATACAAGTTAATAAGAATTTTACCCAGCAAATTTACTGTTTTTATTTTTGATATGTAGGAATCTGAAAAGCAGTTTGAGATATGTGCATGGATGATTTAATCAGGACCCGGCGATGCAGACGCCATTGCAGGTCAAAGCATTTAGCTGATGCTGATGTGACATTTTACATTATAGACTTTATCAATGTTTTTATAACTTTCCTAAATATGGGTAATTTTTAATTTTTTTTTTAAATGCTTATTTTTTAATGCCAATAATTTAGTGGCTTCAGGGAAAGGATTGTATGTATTTAGCACTTGCTGATTGTTTTGTGTGATGATAAAATCTATGCATTGATTTAATGTATAATGACAAAAATAATTTTATATTTCAGCGTGGTCAACACTGACTGAGAAATGATGGTTGTGAAATGAACCAAAAATCAAACAAAAAAAGTGCTATATATATATATATATATATATATATATATAATATATATATATATATATCAGCAGAAACAAAAAAAAAACTTGAAATGGTGAACAGGTCTCCCCCTCACCCAGAAAGACTGATTACTCGTCATTTGAAATATAATGCATTGAAGCAAAAAGGAAAATAATTTTTTTTAAGAAGAAAAGAAAAAAAACATTGAAAAATGTTTTGTAAATCAAAACAAAAAAAATAATCATAATATTCATTTACAAGATAAACAGTGTTGGTTTTTGTCTATACTTCTGAGATGAGGTAGTATTTACATCATTTATATTATTCGGACTGTTGTCCTCATCTTTATTGCCAGGTTTACGACATTTCGGTCATTGCACACTTTGTCCTTCTTCAGGTGCTAGAAATTTAAAGTTAAAAGGAGATAACTACATGACATCTGGAAGTGGCATCGCCTGTGGAATGAGAATGATATACCCCAGTGATCAAAATAAAGTGTTCAGTTCAAAATTCCTAGCATCTGAAGAAGGCCGGAGCATACAACAGCCGATACATCTTGAACATAGTTAATAAAGATGAGGACAACAGTTTGAACAATGTAAATCGTGTTGGTTTTTTTAATTTTTTTTTATTTTATCATTGTTATTTTGTAATAAGGTTCTCTTAATTATTAGTACTTATTAATATTTGTTATTAATTTTCTATGATAAATTAATTACATTTTTTTTTTTACTTTGCTGCTGTTATTATTTGATGTTTGATTCATTATTCAATATTTTTCTTGAAACCATTTTTATTATTGCTACATTTTCAAATATTTGTTAGTATACAGTTTTATTTTTATTTACAGTAATCTGGAATATGATGACATTATTGTCAATTGTCTTCATTATCATAATGAATCATTCATTGTACAAGTTAAAGAGAAAATTTTATTGTCATAACTTTTATTTCTATAACAATTTTGAATGATTTTCTTCATAATTTTCTAACCCATCAATGCTTACAAAAGAAGAAAGCTAACTTTCATATCAACATCTTATATATATATATATATATATATATATATATATATATATATATGTTTCATTACAAAGCTATCTTCATTTCAATCCCCTTATCTCTAAATTATTTCTAATTGAGTCAAATAAGAAGTTGGACATTTTTTTTTATATGAAACATAATTTCCTGAGTATTTGTCTATACTTCTAAGATGAGGTAGTATTTACATTATTCGGACTACTGTCCTTATCTTTACTGCCATGTTTTTATGACGTTTCAGCCATTGTACGCTCCGGCCTTCTTCAAGTGCTAGGAATTTCGAACCAAACCCTTTATAAAGATCACTGGGGTATATCATTCTCCTTCAATGTGCAATGCCACTTCTGGTAGCCTCAAGGACACATGGCTCAGTGGATATAGATGTTGGTTAATTCCAGTGACTTGACCCAAAGAGTTGTGAATTCAATACCAGGCTACAGTAGTGGTGAACAAATAACTTAGTGAGTTAAATTAAAGGGAGATAACTACATGACTACCAGAAGTGGCAGTGCACATGGAATGAGAATGATATACCCCAGTGATTCTAATAAAGGGTTCGGTTTGAAATTCTTAGCACCTGAAGAAGCATACAATGACCGAAATGTTCTAAAGATGAGGACAATAGTAAATAGAGAGAATTTTCTCGAGCATGAAAAGTAAATGACAATTGCTTTTACAGATAATTAAATTTCTTTTCTTACTTTCAAAAACATTAACGTTTTTTTCTTTTTTTTTTTTACATATATATATTTCATCTTTCTTTCATAAAAAAAAAACAGCCCTCACAGTAAAACAACGATTCATACTTACGTTCATACCTGCTAATGCCGTGTGTAATATATATTGATCAACAAGAGTCTTTGCTCTATAATTCCAGTCTGTAAAGAACTCTTAACAGCAACATTTTTTCTTTAAGGAAGAAAATTAAAAAATACAAAAACATTTTAACAACGATCATAGAATATGGATATAAGTCTGATAAACGAACTTCTAAAAAAAGTAAAGAAATACACACCAACACACACATATACGCATGTATATATGTACATATATAATATGCACGCACACACACAAACACGTATATATGATGTATGTTTATTGTGATTGATTTTGATAAGATAGCATGAATTCCATAAACATGGGAATATTATAATTATTATTATTATTTTACACATGCAAACCAGTGTCCTCGTTTTAGTTGTTATACTCAAAACACTTCAGCTATTTCCGAGATGAGGGATTATCATTATTATATACTGATTTACACATACAAGTGTCTTCAACCTTGGTTGTTATAATCACAAGGTCTTAGTTTGCCATACTTAATGTCTGTTGTATTTAGTAACTTCCTGTGAACCTTGAAGGAAACCCTTTATTCAATTCACAGTTGTTGGGTGTTCTTGTTATGCTGTCTGTGTTTGAGAATATTTTACATTCATTTGTTCTTAATTCATTTTTGAATGTCATCTGTTGGCCTCTTCTACTGAACCAGAGTATATGACTTTTATTTTTTTTTTTTTTTTTTGGGCACTACCTGATCCAAGTACTGAACTCATGATCTCCTGGGCTCAGTAGTGCAAGAGTCATATTTTGAAGGGAAAAGTTGACATCACAAAAGAATTAGAAGCATTAACTGATAGAAACATAGACTCAAGAATGTAAATCATCTACCTCTGTAAACTGAATAAAGTGTTCGACTTGAAATTCCTGGGACTTTGCTAAGTAAAATAGCCACCTGATTAAAACCAGACAGTGTGACAGCAAAGTTGTTACTATAGCAACCAAGTGAGCAGAGTAATCTGAGTGAGTCAGTGTATTATATTAATAATAATAATAATGATGATAACAAAAATTCTTAATTACCACACTTTAAACAAAATGTGTAGAAATGTTAAAATACAAATATTGTTTATTAATTGAAGTTTGATTACCTGCAAGCAGGTGTCTTTGAATTATTATTTTTTTGTTTCCTCTAAAACTGCCAAAAGGAGAAAATATGTGTGTGTGTGCACACACACTCTCGTGCACATATATATATATACACATACGCACTACCGGCCATAATTATTAGGCCACCCCAGTTAAAAAAAAAAAATAATGTATTTCATGCTATTTTTAGTATTTATTGCCAAGTGGATAATTCTAAATGAAAATAGAATGGTTCTTTTGTTATTATTACTTTGCAAAATTTTACAAGGCATCAAGGAAGCCTTTGCTTCAGCCAGCCAATAAGAAGAAGAGACTAGCATAGGGAAGAGAGCACAAAAACTAGACACCAGAACAGTTTATTTGATGCACATATTATTGTGTAGTATTAACAAAAAACATTCTATTTTCATTTAGAATTATCCACTTGGTAATAAATACTAAAATTAGTATGAAATACATCATTTCTTTTAAAAAAAACTGGGTAGGCCTAATAATTATGGATTGTAGTGTATATATAAATGAGAGAGAGAGAGAGAGCAGATAGAAAAATGCCCTGAGAAGTGAGGACATCATAATGGTGCCTTCATGAAACTTCGAAGTCTGCATGACTCTGCTCAGTTAAGTGACAAACTTCCCCACATTAATCCTATTAATTCTCTATCTCGATATCGAGCACTTTACAACAAATAACCTGCTTGCCAAAATATCTTTTTATCAGTAAACCACTGAATAAAACAACAATCTTGGCACTAAGAATCATCACAACTCAACTATATATATATATATATATATATATATATATATAATTGCTATGTACATTCTTTAAAATTATGTCCAATTTTTTTCTTTTATTTTCAACATATTTTTGTCATTTGTGTTTTTTCTGTAAAATTAATGAAATATGCCATAGGATATTTTTCTGAAATTAATGTTTAATATGTTATATTTCTATCATGATGAAAATTGTACCTCAATATGGCATAGGTATATATTGATGCATGTCAGTCAATTTCAGGGTTGTTGCTTTTAATTTCTTTTCTCAGTTCATTTCATCCATGTAAATAGATTTATTTGTCAGCCTGTCATTTCTTTTAAAATGGTGGAAAGAGGCAAAAGACATTTGCTGATCCATATACACCTTCATATTTCCATTGTTGTTTCATGAGAATGTTTTCATTGATAATAGTTAAATTTCTAAATTAAATTTTCATTCATTGCTGTTCTCACCAGTATTATTATAATATTTTTTTTGTTTAATTATTTTTGTCATCATTATTATAAATATTTTGACTTTAGTGATTCAAACTGTGATTTTTTTTTTTTTTTTTTTTTTTTTTCAAAATTTTTATTTATTTCTATATTAATTTTTTTATTTCTTGGGGAAGAAGCAGTTGTCAGACATTTCACAGAACTTCTAACAATGTGCAATATCTTATTGTCATTCATTTTTCTTTTTTTTTTTCATTATTTTAATTATTATTATTATTGATTTGTCATTCATTTTTTCTTTTATTATTATTATTTTTTTATTATTACTGTCATTCATTTTTTCTTTTATTATTATTATTTTTTTATTATTACTGTCATTAATTTTTCCTTCTTTATTATTATTATTATTATTTCATTATTATTTCTTCTTCTTTATTATCTTTTTATTATTATTATTTAATTAGTACTTAATTTTTCTGTTACTATTACTGATAGCCTCCTTTATTATTATCATGTTGATAACTATTATTTCTTATCAATATTTGCATTTTTTTTATTATGTTCTTTTAGTTTTATTACTACTACTCTTATTATCATCAATAATAATAATAATACTTCTAAATTTTACTTTAATTTTTTGGCAACTGTGTTTGTAAATCAATTGGCTCAAAGCAATTCTGTATTATTCTTATGATATATAATATCAGTGTTGTATATAATATCAACATTATATATATATATAATGTCAGCAATCTTGTTTTGAACCCAAACATTTTTTCTCCCTCACTCATAATAAATTCTGATAGGAAAAATTGCTCAGTTTTCCTAATCATACTGAACCAAATAAACCCAAGATAGATTTGAGAGGGAACAGTCATGTTCCATTTCAACTTTGGCTCAAGAAAAAAAAAAAAACCTGTGGTATATTGAAAAGTAAAATTGTTTATGAAATATTTTTTTAAAGTAGTTTTTTAGCCAATCAAGAAAGCAAATAAAAAATATGAAAACTGATTCAAATTCCAGATTTATTTAAATCCTTTACACCTTGTTTGAAAATTATTTCCAAGAAGCAGAAAAACTCAACTTTTCTTATATTTATTTGGAAAATTCTTAAGAATTGCTGATTAATTTTGACTTATTTCCAAAAAGAAAAAAGATATCTGTGCTCAATAATTGTGGAACATTGCATCTGTAGGTTTTATTGTAACAAAAATGAAGTGCATTTTGATTATATTCCTTGAAGTTGTAGAATTGCAAAGCTAATCATTAGCAATTCAAGATCAGGTGTTAAAATTTATGGACTTCAAAATCCTATTCAACTCACTAACAGAATAATCGCTTCTTAAAGAACCCCACTTTTCTATTTTTTCTATTTCATTTTTAATTTTATTTAGATTTGCTCAGTTAACTAACAATAGTTCCTTGTAGACTTGTTGTGGAGCCTAGCGCCACAACTGCATCACATCTTAGGTAAAGTCACTGCAATTTCAATGGCAGATGGTGTTTTTTCTATTTTTTTTTACTAGACAGAGTTGCCATCTCTACGCCCACCCCTCCTCCTTAACTGAGGTTTGAAATCAGAGTTGTCATTGTAGACTGGTTGCTATTCAAGGCTGGAGAAACCAGCTTACCCTGCTATTTTGCCCATCATGTCACTTTTATTTCTTTTTGGCAAATGCTTTTGTGTGTTTGTATGTGTATGTGTGTGTGTGTGTGTGTGTGTGTGTGTGTGTGCGACATGCACTTCTAACACAATCATAGACACCCCCACCCCATAAAAAAGAAAAATTTATTTTAAGAAAAAAAAAAAACCCAAAAAGACATTAATGCATCTACAGCAACTTATTTCACTTGGAAGGTGAGATTTAAGCCAAAATGAGGAGAAATAATTTCAGTTAAAATTTTTTTTTCTTTTTAATAAACGAGAAAAAAATTTTGTTTGATATTTGTAATATTTCTTCAACGATATTCTTGTTTCAGGGCGGGATGGGCTTCATTTCTATATACACACAAGCCTTTCCTGCTAATAGTAGACTTTTGCTGTTCTCTCTTTTTTTTTCCTGTATTTTTCTGCAAATACTTTATTGTATATATGAGTTAGTTTTCAGCATATGTTGACAGCTCCCACCCCCGAAAAAATCCCCCCACCCCCCAAAAAAAACAAAAAAAGAAAGAAAGAAAATAAAACCTTGGTCAGTGTTTGAAGGCCGACGTCATCCTGGACTCTGTTCTAATTCGGGACACATCATTTTTTTTTTTTTTTTTTTTTTGACAAAGGTCATCAGCTGACCAATTCCTTGAAAATTATTTGACGTTTGTTCATTGTAGATGTGAGAGAGAAAGAAAGACAGAGAAAGAGAGAGAAATGGAAGTGTTAAAGAAAACAAAAACGCCCCCACCACCAAAAAACAAAATAAAAAGAAAAAAGCAGACTTGTTCTGAGTAAAACGCAAACGGACAAATTGACACATTAGATTGCATATCATGACTGTAAAACATTTTGTGAAAGCATTCATTCATTCGTTTCCCAAAAGGATTAAAAAAGATAACTGTAAAAAGAAAGAAAAATAAAACAAACAAAACTATTTCATTAGTTGTGATTTTTTGCGTTTTTTTTTTTTTGGTGTCTGTACAAAAACTAAATACAGTAATACCCTCCTCTTATCTAGGAGGGGATATATTCCAAGACACCTCCAGCGGATTGTATAGTACTTGATGTATCCTGTTTTTGTTATATAACTACAATATATATGTGAATTGAAAACTTATCTTAGCTGACGCATTTTATCCTTTGAGGGACTTTGACAAGGCAAATGTGAGAATTTTGTTTTATTTCCATAATTTACCTAGACTTCAGTTAACCTAATGAACATTTATAAGTGTCTCTTAAGTTAAAAACTTTTGAAAAACTAACATTTTTACTTTCGTTTACAAATACTTATAAAATAAAATCCTTTCATTTGCCTTGATAAAGTCCATCAGAGAATGAATTGTGTTGGCTAAGCATAGTTTTCCTTTCGTATTTATTCATACACACACACACACACACACATATATATATATAAATTAAATTTGTTTTTTATTTAAAATTAATTTAATTTACAATCCAACACAGAAATTTCTGTTTCAAGATTTATCTCGTCATCAGGCAATATTCAGTAACTATGGTGAAAATGATTTACATTTTCACCATAGTTATTGAACATTGTCTGATGACAAGATAAAAAAATTCTAAATTTTGAAACAGAGATTTCCATGTTGCAATGCAAATTAAATTAATTTTAAATAAAAAAACAAATTTAATTATATGGTGCTCTGATATCAATGTTGTATTGAGCACTTTTTAAAAAAAAAAGTAAATGCCGGAGGACTTAAGATTCTAAACCTGCTGGTTCTCTTCATCTGGATATATTTATATATATTATATATAAATTTTATAATTATCTGTCTTGAGTTTTTTTAAGCTAATGACCAATTAACGAGAAATATGTCTATTTTCATTGAGACTGCTGTCGAATCTTAAAATATACACATTACATTTGTTTTTTTGGTTTTCTTGATTTTTGTTTTTGTTCTTTTTTTTTTAAGTAAAAGACTGATAAACATTTCGAAATTGTCAGGATGCTGAATTGGAAATTCAGTGAATTTTGAGAAAACAATTTCATTTGTTGCTTGTCTTTTGAACACATGCATTATTTTGTTACCACAGTGTTTCAGCTGAATTATTCTACGGCCTTCTGAATTATGCTTGAATCATTTACTTTAAAATTCAGATATTACAAACTGAAAATAAAGATTTACTTGAAGTGATGCTATATCTGACTAGTTACTCCAGATTCATTTTTTTTTTTTTATTAAAGAAAATCTACCTGGGATATTCGGGCCATTTATTATTTAAATGAAGCACTTTGTTCAAGAATGGTCACTGCCCAAATTAAAGTCTCGAAGGAAATCTTTGGAATAAGGATGTCCCAGGAGAATTTTTCTCCAAATATGAATAATCATTCTGACCTTTTGAACTTGGAAAAGCATCACAATATTTATTTTTAAAATTATTTTCCAGTTTACAGGACACACTTTTTTCCTGGAAAATACATGTGTGTCTTCCAAGACAAATATCTCACTTATCATTATGACATGGAAGGTAGTGAGGGCCATTCTGCAGATGATAGTTTAAAGCTTTTACATGAATCCAGCAGTGACAAGTCTTTGGGATTTGAGGATGAATAAAATTACATTTTATATTTTTGCATACATATTTTTAAAATTAATTAATTTTTATGAAAATAAAACCACCCTTGCACAATGAAAGATGTATAGTATATTTATAAAAATATACTCAGTTATGATCTGAGATTAAGGACAGGATGGTTAAATAAAATAAATTTTAATTTATATTAAATTCATTTTAATATTTCGTGACTTTGCACTACATATGAAGAAATTCTAAAAACTAAAATATTCTGTTAATCTTTTGAAATGATTTTTTTTTTTTTTTTTTTTTTTTAATTATATCACCCCGAGCAAGGCGGTAACGCCACTGAAACCGGAAACTGCATCCTAAACAGGAAACAAGGGATGAGCCTCTTCACCTGTTCAATAGACGCAAGTGGAGTGTGAACTGGGTAATAGTTTAGTCTATCTACTCCAATTGAAAATAAAAAATCAAAGTGAGAAGATTAGAAAAGAGAAAACCAGAAACCGCATCCTAAACAGGAAACAAGGGATGAGCCTCTTCACCTGTTCAATAGACGTGGGTGGAGTGTGAACCAGGCGATAGTTTAGTCTATCTACTCCAATTAATTTTGTGAGCATCTTTGTGGTTGCCAAAATTGTTTATATATACATAATTTAGAATAAATCTCATTTCGTCTTTTTGCCTTGATAAAGTCCATCACAGGATGAAACGCGTAGGTGATTTAAAATACAGTTTTCCTCTTGTCTTTATTTTATTTAACCATAGTATATTTACTAACCACCAACTAGTATGTCATTGCCATACAAACAAAATTGGACGAGTGATTAATGTAAACATTACATGGCGCCAGTACGTGAAGGACGTGAAGTTAATATGAGAATAACTTTTTTTCCTTAAAAATTTCTTTCCGATATTACTGTGCATCTTCCAAGCCACATCTTCTTACACACCAGAAAATACGGTACTTATTTTTACACAAGGAAAGTATTTACTTAGTTTCTGCGTTGTATGATACAGTGAGTATGGTATTAGATATTTATTGATTTATTTTTAAAAAATTTGAATAGCCTTAGTTTTACCAATATTCCATCATGGGAAAACTGCCAAGTAGGACGAATTAAAATATTGTGCATGTTTTTATTTCGTTTAGTATTAAAATTGTACGCCTGCAAAATCTGAATCTTCTATTAGCAAGTGTCAATGTTAAAGACACACCTGGATTTCGACATACAAAATGTTGTTAATAAAGTTAATCTTGTCCCCCAGGGGCTGACATTTGGTGCATATCTGTTCATGAGCAGGAGTAGTGAAAGTGGATCATGGCCAGATGGTGAGTCATTTTCAAACTTGAAGAATGAAGCAGACATAGTCGTATAGAGTGGGAGTCACATTTAGATACTTGGGCCACATACACATAACTGGAAATCAGCTGTTATTTGGCTGTTATACATTTGCGTGATATACATTTATCTGACTAACTGTCATGATGGCTATGTTGGGCTTCGTATATTTTTTAATCCAGCATCCCCTTGTTGGCCTTTCGTACATTACTCTGGTTTGCATACTGTAAATACAGTTACGGTATGACCTTCTGGTCTGGTATATTTTTTTTTTAATAAGCTACTATTAATTTGTTGAGCAGCTACAAGACTGCCTGCCACATGTTGTTTACAACTTTACACAGTAGGAAAATGTTTTGGTGAGAATGTCTTGCTCATTTCTAAATCTAAATCTAATCTAATCTAAACTTATTTATAAATGGAACTTTGTCTGTGTGTGTGTGTGTCCATTACATATAGACTCCGAAATGGCTGAACCGATTTTCTTGAAAATTTACACAGTTGTACTATAAGCGTCTGCGAGTGTTCTTAGCTAGGTTTTGTGTTGAGGTACCCCCCAATAAATATCGATAATCGAAAAAATCGGGTTATAGAAGGAGTGGTCCAATTTTAATCAAATTTGATACACTCATATACAAAGACAAGAAATGATATTCAGAAGTTTCAAGGTTGCAGTTCTTACTATACTAAAATCGATAATATATATATATATATATATATATATATATATATAAGGCAAGATGTTTGTGTGTGTGTCTGTTTATCTGCCTGTTTACCTATTTTTTTTCAGCCCTTTTTTAGTTGTTGCTTCAGGTTTGGCTCTAAGTAGGTATTATTGTAGTTCTTAGTCTCAGCCATGATACCATTTACTCAGAGGACTTATTTAGCCTTCAAAATTCAGTCTACGACGAAAAAACTTATTTGGTATCGATACCAGTAAATCAAAATTTGACTTACATCTATTCATTTTTCTTTTAGTCTATGGTTTCGCTTTAACTAGAAACAACTATTGCTTTTTAGTCTTTCGTGCCAACGTCCTAAGAGTCTGAGCTCCAGGACCGTGGATTAGTTTTAAAGCTTTCATTACACCCGAGCAACGTCGGGCTATACTGCTAATCTTATATATAACTGCATATTTACCCATTCAGGATGCCATGCAAGAGAGCAGGAGATGATGCTGATAGAGGTCAGTTAAGTGCCATCTGTGATACACGCTTTTGGGCAATCATGTCTTGAAAGAGACAGGACTGACTGGGCAGAAGATTATCCCGCAGTAGGTTACCATTGCTTTCTGTGGTAGACTGGTTGCCAGCCAAGGCTATAGAACCCAATCTGTTCTATTATTTAACCCATAACTGGAGGGAAGAGATGGATTAATACCTTTCCCAAGGGTAATTGTGCGTAAATGAATGCAAGGAATTCAACTGGAATTTGAACTCGGCACCCCAATTTGTCGTTCCGCTGCTAGAGGTAAGAAGCGTAAAACTTTGTATTGCATGAAGTAATGAAAAATAGTTTTGGGAAGCATTAATGATTGTTTTATTTTGTTTTAAGCTTCATTCTACCTTTGATGATGTGCGTTGTAGTGCAGTGGATATCGACTCCGAAAGACAAATCGGGGAACCGAGTTCGAATTCCAGTTGAATTCCTGGCATTCATTTGTGCACAAATACCCTTGAGAAAGGTAATCATCCATCTCTTCCCTCCAGTTATGGGTTAAATAATAGGACAGATTGGTTCTGTAGCCTTGGTCCTCAACCAGTCTCCCGCAGAAAGCAATGGCAACTTACTGCGGGATAATCTTCTACCTAGTCATGTCTCTTTTGAGACATGATCGCCCCAAGCGTGTATCACATGTGGCACTTAACTCTACCTTTGATAACATAGCAGTATATATGCGTGCACTTCAATGTGGTGTAACGGTTAGCCAAATCGTCTTGCTAGTTCAATTATGGCTGAGTGGTGAGTTTGATTCTCACTGTGTGACCCATACTTTCGGCCTTGTGCCACATCTAAATGGGCACTATCTTGTTTGATCAATTACAACTGAATAAAGAGTATGTGCTCCATTCTTTTAGCCTTGTGCCACGTGTTGAATGAGCTGGCAATAATATTTATATAGGTGTGATTTTTGTCATCCAGTAGTTTTTGTGGTCCATCAGTAGCTTAATCCCAAAGCTAAAGAGTTTGTACTTTACAAGTAAATTCTGTACTTGATCATAAATCCTTGGCGTTAAAACAGTTATGACGTTAAATGACCAATGGTTGTCGTTAGTGTTATTAAAACTAAATTTCATAGGAATACAGGGCTCGTGAGCAACTCTAGGTAGAGATTGACAATCAGAATGCTAATACATTTATATCACTCACCTTATTCAATAAGAAATTAAGATAATTAAGTCCGCACCTACCTCCCATTAGCATCGAACAGGTTTGCCTCCCAGAGAGTAAAACACTACGCCTCCTTGGCTTCACACTCTCAGCGGACCTCAAGTGGAACTGACTATATCGAATCCATTGCTAAATCCGCTGCTATGAAAGTCGGTTCTCTGTACAGGGCCCGGAAGTTCTTTCCGTCTGAATCTATCCTGCACAAATATAAATCTACCATCTGCCCCTGTATTGAGTACTGCTGCCACATCTGGTCGGGTGCCCCTGCTATTCTCCTCGGGGTTCTTCACAAAATACAACGGAGAGTCTGTAATGTGATCGATACCGACTTGGCAGACCGGCTGCACTCATTCTCTCACCGGCGTGACGTGGCTTCCCTGTGCCTCTTCTATAAATACTTTCACTGTTTCTGCTCCGATAAGCTTAGATCACTGGTGCCCCCTAGGTACGAATTTGCACGAGATACTAGATTAGCAATTAGGTCCCACCCTTTTACAGTGAAACCGATAAAATGTAACCGCAATTTATACTCCAACAGCTTATTTTTTAGCACTTCCCGCCTGTAGAATTTCCTTCCGCATGCTTGCTTCCCCGACAGCTACAATCTCCAGGAGTTTATATGTAAGGTCAATAGATACCTCCTAACACACTAACTCGCATCCATTCTCTCAAACACTCTTCCCATCTACCCAACACTCATCCTCGGCATCCTTACCCGTCTATCACCCTCCTGACATTTCCTATATCTAACAACTCTTTCTCATCACCTTCCCCTATGTTAGCCACTGCGCAATAATGGCAGTGGAATGCCTTGCTTGGAGTGAAATGATTTTTAAAAAAGGCGAGGAAAGATAACGATTGACCCTTGACTTAAAAAGATCCAGAAATAAGTGTTCAAGGAAGCAAAAGTTGCAATTCTTGGTGGGTCTGGGAGCTGTCTAAATGGAAGTTTTTTTACAGTTGAAACGCGGAAGAAACGAGGTTAAAATTAAACTCCGTAGAAGTAGCATGGCGTGTCCAATCTGTAAAGGTCTGAATTGGTGGAACTAAAACAAATGGAGCGTTCATCTGAACATTTGCTCTGGAAACAGAGAGAGACTTGTAAACTTGTTCGTCTGTCAGAAAGACTATAGAGTGGGGAATAAACGTTCTATAAGAGTGTGACACTGAGGATCCCCAGAGAGTAATCAAACTGAAAAGAAAAAACAACAAAAAGAGGAAGAGAAAAGAGTCTACGAACTGGATTATAATTGTTGAAATTGCAGGAAGATAGATTGAAAAGTTGAGAAAAAAGAAAAAGAAAAAAAAAAGAAAAGAAATGCGTTGAAAAATCATGTTTTAAGATAATTAGAATCGAACCTAGAATTAACTAAATGGAGTTCAGCAATGATTGATCAAAGCCAAGATCACCGCCCTTCCCCACTTTCCGCCAAAAAGAAAGAGACCATTAAATATATACTAGATGTCAAATAGAAGGAATCATATGTTGTTGATAAAGAAAACCCAGAATAACATTTATGGTTTCTCTGGAAAAAAGGGACCAGAGTAAAGATATCTGTTTTCGATCAACCACCCAGGAGAGAGAAGCAAGTCTGAAAGATTCGTTCCTTATAATTAATTCCGAGAAAAAAAAAAAAAAAAAATGTCCAACCATTAATTCGGATTTCTTTGAATACAAGTTATAAGGAAAATTTAATTACTATTTTAAAGTAACCAAGTAAAAAACAGGCTGTATGGTCTATTTAACTTAAAAATACATAGGCAGAAAGAAAATCTGGTTTTTAAGGACAAGTGGAAATAATTTTCTTTTCTTTTTTTTTTTTTTTGAGTTGTCTGGCCAAGTGCGATTAAAGCATGACTTTTCGCTACACCGTTTTAAAAGTCTGGATAATTACAGGAAGCAGACCGAGGTTAGCCACTGAGAAGGTGGGAAAAGGAAGAGAGAGAGATTAGTGCCGCCCGTATGGAGAGGTAGCATGAAACGAGACGTAAACGTAGTCAGAGTAAAAAGAAGACGGCCTGTCTCCTCTGACCTCTGACCACTCTCAAAAAAAGGCTGGACAAGCCCAAATTTGGAAAATCATTTTTTATAGATATTTTCAGAATAGTGAATTTTAGAAAAAAGATAGAATTCAGTCAAACCCAAACTCTGGTCAGATTTCCGAAAACTAACATAAAGAATTCAATAAAACTATGACATTATTTAATTAGATAAGCTTTTAATTACTTTTATAAATAATACTAGCAGTATAGCCCGGCGCTGCTCGGGTGTAATAAAAGCTTTAAAACTAATCCATTGTCCTGGAGCTCAGATTCTTTGGACGTTGGCACAAAAGACTAAAAAGCAATAGTTGTTTCCAGTTAAAGCGAAACCGTAGACTGAAAGAAAAATGAATGGATGTAAGTCAAATTTTGATTTCCTGATATCGATGTCAAATAAGTGTTTTTTGTCGTAAACTGAATTTTGAAGGCTAAATAAGTCCTCTGAGTAAATGGTATCATGGCTGAGACTAAGAACTACAATTATACCTACTTAGAGCCAAAGCCGAAGCAAATAAAAGGGATGAAAAAATACAGACATACAGGCAGATAAACAGACACACACACAAACACCTTGCCTTTTATATATATATATATATATATATATATATATATATATATATATATATATCGATTTTCTGCACTATTGTAAGAACTGCAACCTTGAAACTTCTGAATATCGTTTCTTATGTCTTTGTCTATGAGTGTATCAAATTTGATTAAAATCGGACCACTCCTTCTATAACCCGATTTTTTCGATTATCGATTTTCGATATTTATCGGGGGTACCTCGACACAAAACCTAGCTAAGAACACTCGCAGACGCTTATAGTACAACTGTGTAAATTTTCAAGAAAATAGGTTTAGCCGTTTCGGAGTCTATAGGTAACGGATACACACATACACACATACACATACGCACACAAAGTTCCATTTATAAATAAGTTTAAATAGATATATTAAGCCCATTATAGTCTGAAGAAAAAGATTTTTCAATGAATAAAGAATTTTTACAGGAATTGTTTTTATTTGTTATTTTTTTAATTATAATAATTTATAAAATTTCAAAACTTAAAAAAAATTCTTTAAAGCTTTGTCACAGGTTATTAAGTTATTTACTGAAGTCTGTATTTACTAATCGAAAATTGAAAAGTTTAATACAAATCATCGTGTCATTAGATTTTAAAAATATTTTTTACTTTATTTTATTTTTTATGTATTAGAAATTTTTTTTATTATGTATGGTATTTTTTTTGTTACATTAAAAGGTCATGTATTTCACATTTGGACAATTATGTCAATTCTGGTCAACCTTATTTAGCGTATTTCGACAGCTGGCTCTCATCACGTATTAATTACTTACAGCAAAGGTCAGAAAGATCGAAGCTCCGTGATTAAGAAATAGTTTTGTTCTAAATTTCATGCTATAAATAAGTAATATTTGTGTAAATCAGATTAATTTAACTTTAAATTTGCTAATTTTCTAGAAATAACATGTCACAGGTCTATATTTTATTTTTGGAAGATTTTTAAAACCGAGAATTAACTTTTGTTTGCAAATGTGTCGATCGCCGAAACAAATGGCCGAAAAATTGAAAAACTTTAGATTCCAGTCAATAGAAATTCTGTTTTAATACACCAGAGTATTTAGTTTACTGGAAATAGTAAATTCAATCATTTAGCTTTTAAAGCTAGAATTAAAGCCTCAAGAAAACTTTTTTATTTATCAAAATTCATTTTAAAACTTAGTTATCGTGAAAAAATTGAGGTACCTATATTTATCTCTTAAAATCACGAAGACTTTGGCGGTTACGTAACGTACGGTTAAGTAATGCTATGGCAAAATGAAAAGAGATACTACTATTAAAATAGCAATGACAGCCATGATGAGAAATACACATCTTATTGGAAGCTTATAAAAATCTGATACGTGTACGTTTCAGCTGTGTTTCAAAATCTCATAAATACAACACGGTATTTTAAGACTCAAGTCAAAACGATAATTTTGCCTTTGACGGTCCATTAGTTTAGACATTAGAGTTTGGGAACGCCGCCGGTTTTGTTGTTAATGTTCTCCACACACTGCAAATCGCTGAAAGGCGGCTGAAGTTTGTTAGTATTGCTTTTATGTTTTCAGAATAATTTTCCGTTCGAGATGATGTTCAATATTTTATTATTAGTAACACAATAATTTGACTTGTTTCAATAATTTATTACTAGTAACATTGCTATGGGATGTCAGTTCTTCAATATGGCAGTGAATGCTGGACAATATCATCAAAGATTAAGGAAAAACTTTAAGCAGTGGAAATGTGGTTCTACAGAAGGATACTGAGGATATCGTGGACCGAGCATGCGAGCAACGATGAGGTGTTGGAAAGAATGACAACGAGAAGAAAATTAATAGTGAGTATCAGGAAGAGACAACCGACGTTCCTGGGACATGCAACGAGGAAGGAGGGCTTGGAGAACCTGATACTGACAGGCCAGATAGAAGGAAAAAGAGACAGAGGAAGGCAGCGGATAACATATTTGAAGGGCCTAAGCAGGTGGATGACGGAACGGGAGTTACGAGGTGTAACAGGAAAAAAACATACTAAGAGCCACCAGGGATAGGGAGACGTTGAAAGCCATGATCGTCTACGTTCTGAAAGGACAGGGCACATAGAAGAAGAAGAAGAAGAAGAAGAAGAAGAAGAATTTTTAAATACACAGCGGATTCCGATTCATTTGACGCTGTAGCCGACCGGTACAGCACGTAATCATTTCCCATCTGTAATACGGTTGTTTTAGGCACAGGGCAGTTTTTGGTATATAAGAATATTAAAAAAACAAAAAAAAAAAAACAAAAAAAAAACGATTCTTATACGAAGACAAGTACGGGTTAAATTTGAGTTTGGGAGGCAATTTGAAACCAAATCGACATACAAAAGAACGGAGACTCATTGAAAGGGATTTTTTTTAGTGATCGGAGAACATTCAGGTTTTAGGTTTTTGTGGTGCAGTGAATATCGGAAGGAGAAATCGGGGAGCCGATTTCGAATTCCAGTTGAATTCCTTGCATTCACTTACGCGCAAATACCCTTGGGAAAGGTATTAATCCGTCTCTTCCCTCCAGTTATGGGTTAAATAACAGGACAGATTGGGTTCTGTAGCCTTGGCTGGTAACCAGTCTACCGCAGAAAGTAATGGCAACCTACTGCGGGATAATCTTCTTGCCCTCCAGTCATTGGTTAAATAACAGGACAGTGTGGGTTCTATAGCCTTGGCTGGCAACCAGTCTACCGTAGAAAATATTGGCAACCTACTGCGGGTAATCTTCTTGCCCTCCAGTCATGGGTTAAATAACAGGAAAGTGTGGATTCTATAGCCTTGGCTGGCAACCAATCTACCGCAGAAAGTAATGGCAACCTACTGCAGGATAATCTTCTTGCCCTCTTGTCATGGGTTAAATAACAGGACAGACCGGGTATATAGTTTTGGCTGGCAACCAATCTACCGCAGAAAGTAATGGCAACTTACTGCGAGATAATCTTTTGCCCAATCAGTCATATCTCTTTTGAGACATGATCGCCCAAGCGTGTATCACGTCTGACACTTAACTGACTGACTGAATATCTATGGTGTTAAATTAAAGACTTATATCTGTTTACTTATATTAACTTATATATTTAATCACTACCACTATTTTTCTATGGGATTGTCTGTAAATGAGTAAAAGTTTCAAGTATACTGGGAAATAATGGGGTGGGGTGACATAATAGGCGCACGAAAAAGTTCCCAGTAGACAAAAAAAAAAAAGTTCCTAATGATGTATTTAATTTTTAGTTAAAAAAACAAAAACAAACAAAAAAACGCTAGGGTAGGTACCTCCTCTACTCATTTCCGGTACCTAACATTTAAATTGAATTTGAATTTTAGCTTAATTGAAAACTAAATGATTAAATTTACTATTTCCAGTAAGCAAAATACTCTGGTGGATTTCAAACGAATTATATTGGTTGGAATTTAAAATTTTGAGATTTAATTTTTTTTTTTTCAAATTTTCAGCCATTTTTGAACGATCGACACATTTGTAAACAAGAGTTAATTTTTGGTTTGAAAAAATCAAAATATACAAAAATAAAATATACATATGTATGGGACACATTTTTTTTAATTAAGCTGATTTGAAACAAATATTACTTGTTTATGACATGAAATTTAGAATAAAAATGTTTCTTATTCACTGAGGTTTGACTAGCTGAACTTTTAAGTGGCCGATGCTTATCTGGCCAAGTATGGTTGATCAGAATTGACATATATTGATAAAAACCTATGTGAACGTTTCGTAATGGGAAACACCTCTTGAAACACGTGACCTATAGTGGGTTATCCGTTATAGTGAAGGGTATTTGTGTGTTGAAACAGATTAACTGAATTTGGCCTTGTCAGTAGATAGCCCACTATAAGGAGGGGGTATAAAACAAGAAAATCAAATTGTGTATAGAAACAACATATATATATATATATATATATAAGGTATTTTACAAATAAAAGTAATGTCTTTTGGGTTAGTACAAAGATCGTTAAAATGTTCATAGCAGTAATTGGCAAAAAGAGTTTGTGCGTATGTATGAGTGAGCGTTCATTTGTTAGGAGTGTCTTTGAAGTCGCCGCTCGGTCCTTCGGGTCACAGTCAGTCATTAATTGGCTAAGTGAACAGTGAAGAAGAAGATGAGAGATAAAGGAGAGGAATACTATCGCTTGAAGTTTGTCAAGGGACGTGTTAATTATGCTCGTATTTTCTTTACTGTCGATTGTTTTCTTGTGTCGTCCTTTTATTTTGTTTTCGGGGCTCCAAACAAATCATTTGGGAATTCACACCCGGATTTAATTCTGGGCTTCCCTTTGGACGATAAACAAAATTCATGTCGGCTTGCTAAAAGGGTCTATAAAAGGAATTTATTTATTTTTGGTTTTCTACCGGAACTTCTGCGTGGAGCCCAGATGCGCAAAGACCAGTTTTGGTCATTTGCTATCTGGACCTCTGAGGGCAAACATCCGCTCTTTCGCTTGCTCAGTATCATCACAGACCTTTTAATATGGCTGTTATGGAGTACCATTAAAAAAGACAAATATCTGCACACACAATTTTTAAAGAATTATTCTAAATATCTTGGTGCGTGAAGATTTGTGTTAACCTTTTCAAATTTCGAACGGAAGAAATTTTAAAAGTTTTTTGAAAATTTATAAATTATTATAATTAAAAAATAAAAATAAAAACAATTCTTGTAAAAATTCATTATTCATAAAAATAATTCTCTCAAGGCTATGATATTCTTAATATATATTGTAATATATAAGCAATTAAAAGTTTAGTTAAAAAAAAAAGAAAAGAAGATTAGTTTTATTTTTGATTTCACTATTTTGAGCAGATTTTCTGAAAAGGAGTAATTGTTAAAAAAATGTGATTTACATTCCCCAAGGAGTTATGTATTTAACAAACAAATCAAAGTTCCGGAACGGTAGTCAATTTCTAGAAATTTCAGGAAATTAATTGGAAGTGGGGTAACATAGACGATAATTCTAACATCTTTAGGCATTTAAAACAACATACCAGGCCACATACACAATTCCGCGAAATCCTCGCCGAAAACACAACCATACTTAAAAATTAAAATAATAAACAAAAACTAAAAATACTCGAAGCCAAATACATAAAACAGTTGAAACCTAACCTGAACAAAATTAACTACGAAATCAACACAAACATGCTCAAATGCCTACAATAGATAACAGAAGCGATTGGTTATCCCCATGGATTCTCGCATTTACTCTCGCGTGGTCATGTGTGACGTCACAAGCTGAAGTGCGATTTTGACTTCCAGCACGCACGCACGTTACTTTGAAATTCTTCCATGGAAACAAAATAAACGACTACTATTGTCGATCGCCCGCGAATTGCTTAATACACTCAATACAATTGTCATCTTTGATACAGGCTGATGTAAGCCGAAAGCTCAGAAAGGATTAAATAAAAAAACATGTATCAATATTGTGATTTTCTTTCCTCTTTCAACGATAATGCTATTAAGCTTATCAGACGATATGAAAAAATTTACATAAAATAAATCGACAAAACTTGTCTATATTATTTAATGAAACATGCATCAATATATATATATATATATATATATATATATATGAACATTTCTTTCTAAACGGATTAAAAATATTTATGTTGGTCACTCCTCAAACTCGCTCTCACGTCGTCTGACTCTACATTTAAACGATAATTCTAACATCTTTAGACATTTAAAACAATATGCCAGGCCACCTACACAATTCTCGTCATATACATAAAACAGTTGAAACCTAACCTGAACAAAAGTAACTATGAAATCTCCACAAACATTCTCAAATGCCTATAACAGATAACAGAAGTGATTGGTTATCCCAATGGCTTTCCATACTTAATATTTCTCGCCTCCACTCTCGCGTGGTCATGTGAGACGCCACAATCTGTAGTGCGGTTTTCGCTTCCATCATGCACGCACGCGTTCACCAATCTTCCATACAAACAAAATAGATGACTATTAGTATCGTTCGTCCGCGAACTGTTCATTACAACCAACACAGTTTTCATCTCTGATAATGGCTGATGTAAGCCGAAAGCTCAGAAATGATTAAATAAAAACATGTATCAATATTGTGATTTTATTTCCACTTTCAACGATAATGCTATTAAGCTTATCAGACGATATGAAAAAGAAATTACACAAAATTAATCGACAAAATTTGTCCATATTATTTAATGAAACATGCATCAATATATATATATATATATAGATATATATATATTAATCGAGATTTTATAAAAATACTGATTTTAAGAATAATCTTAGTCATTTGTGAATATGTCCTGACAGTTTCATTAAAATCCGACTATTATTTGATTTTTACAAGAATTTCCAAATTAATGTGATGAGTAACGGTCTTAATTAGATTTATTTTACGTTTTATGGGACAAAAAGAATCCCACCTGGTATACGAACCAGTAAATGTCAGTGTTTTGGTTCGGTAAACTGAAATAGGATGTGCGTTGTGGCCCAGTGGATGTCGGCTCGGAACGAGAAATCGGGGAGCCGAGTTTGAATTCCAGTTGAATACCCTGCATTCACTGACGCGCAATTACCCTTGGGAAAGGTATTAATCCTTCTCTTCCCTCCAGTTATGGGTTAAAAAATAACAGGACAGACTGGGTTCTATAGCCTTGGTCGGCAACCAGTCTACCGCAGAAAGTAATGGTAACCTACTGCGGGATAATCTTCTGCCCAGTCAGTCATGTCTCGTTCGAGACATGATCGCCCAAAGAGTGTATCACGTATGGCACTTAACTGACTGAACAGAGCAGATTGGGTCCTATAGCCTTGGTTGGCAATCAGTCTACCGCAGAAAGCAATGGCAACTTACTGCGGGATAATCTGCCCAGTCAGTCATGTTTCTTTCGAGACATGATCGCCCAAAGAGTGTATCACGTATGGCACTTAACTGACTGAACAGAGCAGATTGGGTCCTATAGCCTTGGTTGGCAATCAGTCTACCGCAGAAAGCAATGGCAACCTACTGCGGGATAATCTTCTGCCCAGTCAGTCATGTCTCTTTCCAGACATGATCGCCCAAAGCGTGTATCACGTATGGCACTTTACTGACTGATACTGAAATAAGAAAACCGGAAGAAGATCTGCTCACCTAAACATAAAAAAAAGGAAAGGGAAAAATTAATCTCCTTTTCTAGTGTAAATTTTAAAGTTGGACACATATTTTTGAAGGAATATCGCAGAACAACTTATAAATAAGCATAACTCTTTTTTTTAATCATATGGCCCCGGGCAAGGCGGTAACGCCACTGATGCTACGTAAGAGTGAAAAGATTGGAAAAGAGAAAACCGGAAACCACATCCTAAACAGGGAACAAGGGATGAGTCTCTTCACCTGTTCAATAGACGTGGGTGGAGTGTGAACCGGGCGATAGTTTAGTCTATCTACTCCAATTGAAAAAAAAAAAGAAAAGAGTGAAAAGATTGGAAAAGAGAAAGCCGGAAACCACATCCTAAACAGGGAACAAGAGATGAACCTCTTCACCTGTTCAATAGACGTGAGTGGAGTGTGAACTGGGCGATAGTTTAGTCTATCTACTCCAATTGAAAAAAAAGTTGGTGACTTGCTAAGTTTTAACTTAGTTAATGTCCAGTCAAAGAAATTATGCCGCTAATTTTATTGTGGACACATTTTCTATCCTTAGCTTTTCCTACTCAAGTTAAAAACTTAAAGTTTTAACCTTAAAGTGTTGGAGGTCATCTATATTCAATTTTTAAAAGCTTCATTGTGAAAACAGATCATATATTTGGCCTTCAACTTATTTCCATCTAAGAATTTTTTTGTCTACAGCTTTTTTTTTAATTTATTTTTTTACCGATAATTATTTCTTTATTCACTTCAATTTAGCCCTGTTGAGCGAGTTTCGAAACCTGTTAGCTAGTCCGTTTTCTAATTTTATTTTTCAAATATGATTATCATCATGAGTGGTAATAAAACTAAATATTTTTTGTCTTTTTATGGTGGTTATGAATTTTTTTTACTATGTTGGGTGCATCGGTTATGCCTGGTACAAGGCCACTTCCAGACATAGCCGCATTTTTGAATATCATCAGGTTGCTGAAAAAATGGAATTTTATTTGCTGAACATTAACATAAATGTGTAAAAAGAATATTCATTGCATGTAGTTTTGTAGTTAAAATTATTCAAAGAGAAATATAAGTATTTAAAATGTCCACAGAAGTTAAGATTTCACGGTTGACAGTAGTAAGTAGCTAAGTATCCCTGGTGTATGCTGATAGTAGCAGAATGTAAAGTCTTATGCTCCTTCCCCTTTCTTGTTGGCTGGCGACAGGGTGGAAAAGAAGGTAAAACAAATAAAGAAATTGTATTTAGAGTGTCCTGTTATTGTTGTTGTTGCGTTTTTTTTTTGTTTGTTTTTTGGCGGCGTGAGTAAAGAAAAGGAAAATTGAAAGAAAAGGTAGAATGACTCTGTGACGCGCCTTTACGTTTGAGTCAGCTTCTTGAAATTTCTTTTGTTACATTGTCACAGGGTCCACCAGCTAACCGCTCCCATGCTGACTCATTTTGACCGGTAAAGGAATGTTCTTAAATAGCGAATCTCGTCATGTGACTTGATCCAAATGGCATTTTCTTCTTTAGGTGTAGAAAAACATTTGACTAACGTCATATACCAATTTTCGATTTCCTATTCAATTAGGATCCAGAATTTTGCTTTTCACACTGACTTGTGAAATTTGCCTTGGTCTGGTTTTTTGAAAAATGTTTTTAGTCGTTTGAATCCGATTTTGTGGGTGTGCAATTTTACTTTGCATGTTTTAGTTGATGGATGATATAGGATTTGTAGCCTTTAAACACCAACCATATTTTCGAATAATTCAAGACAAGGTACAAATTGGAATTCATCAGCAGATTAAATTCTCTGTTACAATTAAATGTAAAATTTGAAGTACTCTAGCTAATAAGTCCTTTCTTAATTTGTCAGTCAGTCAGTCAGTCAGTTAAGTGCCATACGTGATACACGCTTGGGCGATCATGTCTCGAAAGAAACATGACTGACTGGGCAGAAGATTATCATGCAGTAGGTTGCCATTGCTTTCTGCGGTAGACTGGTTGCCGACCAAGGCTATAGAACCCAATCTGTCCTGCTATTTAACCCATAACTGGAAGGAAGAGAAGGATTAATACCTTTCCTAAGGGTTTTTGCGCGTAAGTGAATACAATGGATTCAACTGGAATTCGAACTCGGATCCCCGGTTTCTCGTTCCGAGCCGATATCCACTGTACCACAACGCACATCCTCTTAATTTGTGCATGGCTAATAAAATCTGTCTCTCTTTTATTACTTTTAGAATAAAAAGGGCTAATTTACATCCAGGACAAAATATCGAAGAGGTTTTCATTTTCAACTTCATTTCTAAGCTTGTAGCCGTAGGAAAAAGGCTAATGTTTCTTGATTCAGCCTTGTGTCAGACATAACCGAACTTTCTATAGCTTACAAGTTTTATCCAGAGTTTTCATCATCAGAGTTAACAACAGAAAGGTTTTCATCATCAAAGTTATCAGCAGAAGGGTTTTCATCATCAGAGTTATCCAGCAGAAGGTTTTCATCATCAGAGTTATCAGCAGAAAGGTTTTCATCATCAGAGTTATCGGCAGAAAGGTTTTCATCATCAGAGTTATCAGCAAGAGGTTTTTCATCATCAGAGTTATCAACAGAAGGTTTTCATCATCAGAGTTATCATCATCAGAGTTATCAACAGAGGTTTTCATCATCAGAGTTATCAACAGAGAGTTTTCATCATCAGAGTTATCGGCAGAAGGTTTTTCATCATCAGAGTTATCAACAGAGAGTTTTTTCATCATCAGAGTTATCATCATCAGAGTTATCAACAGAGGGTTTTTCATCATCAGAGTTATCGGCAGAAAGGTTTTTCATCATCAGAGTTATCAACAGAAAGGTTTTCATCATCAAGTTTTTCATCATCAGAGTTATCAACAGAAAGGTTTTCATCATCAGAGTTATCAGCAGAAAGGTTTTCATCATCAGAGTTATCAGCAAGAAGGTTTTCATCATCAGAGTTATCGCCAGAAGGTTTTCATCATCAGAGTTGTCAACGAAGGGATTTTCATCATCAGAGTTATCATCATCAGAGTTATCAACAGAAAGGTTTTCATCATCAGAGTTGTCAACGAAGGTTTCATCATCAGAGTTGTCAGCAGAAGGTTTTCATCATCAGAGTTATCAACAGAAAGGTTTTCATCTCAGAGTTTTCATCATCAGAGTTATCAACAGAAAGGTTTTCATCATCGAAGTTATCGGCAGAAGGTTTTCATCATCAGAGTTGTCAACAGAAAGGTTTTCATCATCAAGTTTTCATCATCGAAGTTATCAACAGAAAGGTTTTCATCATCAGAGTTATCCAACAGAAAGGTTTTTTCATCATCAGAGTTGTCAACGAAGGTTTTCATCATCGAAGTTATCCAACAGAGAGTTTTCATCATCAGAGTTATCATCATCGAAGTTATCAACAGAAGGTTTCATCATCAGAGTTATCAACAGAAAGGTTTTTTCATCATCAGAGTTATCGGCAAGAAGGTTTTCATCATCAGAGTTGTCAACGAAAGGTTTTCATCATCAGAGTTTTCATCATCAGAGTTATCAACAGAAGGTTTTCATCATCAGAGTTGTCAACAGAAGGTTCATCATCAGAGTTGTCAACAGAAAGGTTTTCAACATCGAAGTTATCAGCAAAGAAGGTTTTTCATCCTTAGGCGAGTTATCAGCAGGGGATTTTTTCAACATCAAGGTTATCAACAGAAAGGTTTTCATCATCAAGTTTTCATCATCAGAGTTATCAACAGAAGGTTTTTCATCATCAGAGTTATCAACAGAAAGGTTTTCGGCATCGAAGTTATCAGCAGAAGGTTTTTTCATCATCGAAGTTATCAACAGAAAGGTTTTCAACATCAGAGTTATCAACAGAAAGTTTTTCATCATCAGAGTTTTTCAGCAAGAAAGGTTTTCAACATCAGAGTTATCAACAGAGGTTTTCATCATCGAAGTTTTCATCATCAGAGTTATCAACAGAAAGGTTTTCATCATCAGAGTTATCAACAGAAAGGTTTTTCATCATCGAAGTTATCGGCAGAAGGTTTTCATCATCAGAGTTATCAGCAGAAAGGTTTTCATCATTTGAGTTATCAACAGAAGGTTTTCATCATCAGAGTTATCATCATCAGAGTTATCAACAGAAGGTTTTCATCATCAGAGTTATCAACAGAAGGTTTTCATCATCAGAGTTATCAGCAGAAGGTTTTCATCATCAGAGTTATCAACAGAAGGTTTTCATCATCAGAGTTTTCATCATCAGAGTTATCAACAGAAGGTTTTCATCATCAGAGTTATCAACAGAAAGGTTTTCATCATCAGAGTTATCAGCAGAAGGTTTTCATCATCAGAGTTATCAACAGAAGGTTTTCAACATCAGAGTTATCAACAGAAGGTTTTCATCATCAGAGTTATCAGCAGAAGGTTTTCAACATCAGAGTTATCAACAGAAGGTTTTCATCATCAGAGTTTTCATCATCAGAGTTATCAACAGAAGGTTTTCATCATCAGAGTTATCAACAGAAGGTTTTCATCATCAGAGTTATCAACAGAAGGTTTTCATCATCAGAGTTATCAGCAGAAGGTTTTCAACATCAGAGTTATCAACAGAAGGTTTTCATCATCAGAGTTTTCATCATCAGAGTTATCAACAGAAGGTTTTCATCATCAGAGTTATCAACAGAAGGCTTTCATCATCAGAGTTATCAGCAGAAGGTTTTCAACATCAGAGTTATCAACAGAAGGTTTTCATCATCAGAGTTTTCATCATCAGAGTTATCAACAGAAGGTTTTCATCATCAGAGTTATCAACAGAAGGTTTTCATCATCAGAGTTATCAACAGAAGGTTTTCATCATCAGAGTTATCAGCAGAAGGTTTTCAACATCAGAGTTATCAACAGAAGGTTTTCATCATCAGAGTTTTCATCATCAGAGTTATCAACAGAAGGTTTTCATCATCAGAGTTATCAACAGAAGGTTTTCATCATCAGAGTTATCAACAGAAGGTTTTCATCATCAGAGTTATCAGCAGAAGGTTTTCAACATCAGAGTTATCAACAGAAGGTTTTCATCATCAGAGTTTTCATCATCAGAGTTATCAACAGAAGGTTTTCATCATCAGAGTTATCAACAGAAGGCTTTCATCATCATAAAATGATGAAAGTCACTTGGAGGTTGGATTTGTGTGAAATAGTGTGGAAAAGTGGAAGAATAAAATATACATTTTTCAGGTTAAAATAGAAATTTAGTAAAAGAAATGAATAACAATAATTGGTAGTAGTTAAAAGTTCAATGAGAACAAGTAATGAGGTCAGGGTATCAAGAGCTGAAGAAATGTTTGTAATAGTAATTTGTTGGAAAGAGTTTGTGCGTACGTATGTATGTATAAGCTTTTGTCTGGTAGGAATGTCTTTGGATGGAGAAAAAGAAGTAAAATGAATCAGCACACAAGAAAAAGAAGGAAAAAGAAGACACTGTGCGACGCGACCTGATGTCCGGGTCGACTGACTTGAAGTTTCTTATGTTATATTTTAGTTCTCTCTCTCTCTCTCTCTCTCTCTCTTGCTCCCATCTGAGTTTCTGGCTGACGCTGATCGAATTATTTATAGCATTTAGATTTTTCGCACTGGATCGTGAAGTCTTTGTGGTCTTGCAAATCGCTCTCTTTAGTCAGAAAATCAATATAACATCTACTTGCGAAATCCGGTTTCGACTTTTTTTAAAGCACATAGTCAATCCTTTTTCTATTTGAGGAAAACCAGGATTTCACACGCCATTGTGAATTTTTGTAAAAATGAAAAAGAGAGTTGCTTTTCATTCTTAATTTCCTATCCACCACAAGCTCTCTTATAGTCTTGCCAAATTGAAGAAGACATATTATCAGTTATGGAGCAATTCCATCAGTTTATTTTCTTATTTTGATAAGATTCGTTTATTTCGTTATGTTGCACTGATTCGTTCTCGGTTTGCGACAAAACATCGGGATAAGTTGTATTATTTAATTTGTAAAAAAAAAAATGGTTGTTCTGCTGATGTAATATAGTCCCTTCTCGTCGGAAACAATTCTTCTGAAATAACGCTGTGCCCAACGCAGCTGGAACAAACGACAAATGTTGCAACCACGGTGATGGTCTCAATGATGCCGGTTGGGGCCACGATGTGACGAATGATGACTAAAGGAATGCTGGGATCGACGACTAGTGACGAAAATTAAACTGCATAAATTAAGCGGTTTTCACTGCAACTACTACGGTGATTATTCTCAAACTTCTTGCACGATGATTAAACTTTTCGAATCATAAATCACTTTGTCGGGGGGCCACTCAACCCAATCGTCACTGTAATCAATTTCGCATAATCATTTTCGTTGTCACTTTCGTCATCCTCGTTAGCGACAACAAATACAACCTGCAACAAATTCCTCGTCGAAAGCAATCGACCGGACCCATATGTAAATGAAATATAATTATATTTTATTTTCCTTTTTTTTAAAAAATATATCTTCGGTGACATGCCACGGAGTAAGAGATTCTTTTGGTCAGAGTTGTCAGCACTCCCTCTACAGAGGGAAGATCTCTTTTTTAGGACAACGTCTGCTTCGACTGGTGAACTCAGACTTTCCCAAAACCAAAATAAAAAATTATTACTAAAAATTTTTCTGTCAGTTTGATCATTCTTGTGTCATTGACAGCTGTCTTCTGGTACAAAACTAAATCTGGGGCAAGAGTTGGTATTTGACCTCGGTAGACAAAATATAAATCCCAATCCGAAAATGTTTTCCCCTTTTACACACCTGGCTGACACTTTTCAACAAAATACATTTCACTCAAATTTCAAAATATCTGAGTCAGCAAGCGCGAATACACTTCATTGCCAAACATTTCATGCTGCTCAAAAATATCGCTCAACGAATATTTAACACTGATCTTACTACTGGTCAGAATGTTTTGAATCTTTCATCATCCCAGTTGTCCAAGGCAGAGTTATCGATACTCTCGCATAGATTGGATGTTTTGTGCCCCCCCTCGCATATTAAACGAGTGTAAATTTATTCAAAGTTTGAAGTTTTGTTTGACCAGTTGGCCAGACTTTAGCCTGATTCAATCAGCAAAACTAGTGACCTTAAAGCTAAACTTAATGATATTGCACATTTTTACACAGGTACGAAGGTGTCAGTGATCTATCGAACCCCCCTCCCCCCGACCACACTGTGATTTCTGATCTCAAGATTAGTGGGCCAGAGAGCAATATAACGTTATCAGTTCACTTCGGCGTAATAAGGCTTTGGTAATTACAAAACCTGATAACGGGTCAGGTGTCGTCATTCTTGATTACCAAACTTGAGGATGTTTGTTCAGTTAGGGCCAATAAACAAATATGTCTTTACAATATCTATTGAGGCTAAATTTAAAAAACGCCTTGTTAAATGGGTTAAAAGTAGGGTTTTACCCACTACAATTTTTAATGAAATTAGACCCACATGTTCTATTCGTTCTCGTCTATATGGTTTGCCCAAAACACATAAAGATGGTGTTTCATTAAGACCTATTTTATCTAAGATATGGTCTTTCCAACATGGTGTGGGACGGTATAACAAATTCTGTATTAAAGATTCGTTAGAGTTCTCCGACTTTATACACCGTTATTCGTCAACCAATAAATTTATGTATTCTTATGACATTTCCAGCCTCTTTATCTTCGTTTCTTTAGCCGAGACAATTGATATATGTGCTGATGCCTTATATATAGTCAGCTGTCATCTCCTGTTATTCCTGAAGAGATATTTATCGAACTGATGCAATTTGAATTTAGTTTTAACGGCGTCATCTACAGGCAAATTGACGGTATTTCAATGGGTTCTCCTTTAGGGCCCGTTTTAGCCAATATCTTTGTTGCATTCCATGAGGAGAGGGTGTTATCTGAATCTAATAAACTTGATGTTTATTTTCGTTATGTAGATGACACCTTTTGTCTCTTTAATGATGAGATTGAAGTAGACAATTTCCTTTCGCCCCGCAATAATATGCGTCCAGCTATAAAATTTACACAAGAAAAGGAGATTAATTCTTGCCTTCCCTTTCTTTATGTTATGATGAGCAGATCTTCCTTCGGTTTTCTTGCTTCAGTTTACCGAAAACCGACATTTACTGATTTGTATACCAGGCGGGATTTATTTTGTCCTTAAAAACGTAAAATCAACCTCATTAAGACCCTTATTCATTTGATTTGTTCTAAAACCAAGTTGAATGATGAACTTATGTTCATTACTACCACTCTCTGCAAACATCACTTGTCATTGAATATTGTCCAGTTGGTAATTAGGAATAAGGTGTTGAGGATCAATAAAGTTCAACCAGCTATAGTACAAAGATGTCCTGTGTACCTGTGACCACCCCAGCGCGCTCTCAAGCCCCAGGCTTGCGTATATGTGTGTTGCGTGCGTTAACTGGCCGTAAGTTAACTGCACCTGAGGTTGCAGCCGATCGCCTGCCTTTCCATCCCCGTGTGATCGAAGGTGTTAGTGATCTGTCGAAATCCCTCACCCCTCACTGCCACGTTGTGATTTCTGATCTCAAGGTTAGTTGAGGACTCAGCGGGCGGTCGTCTTGTGTCGTACTCAGCGACCACTGCAAATGAAAAGGCGGGGTGGGTGCACAATTCAGGAATAGGGAAAAACAGACAAGAACAAAAAATAAATAAATAAAAAAATAAATAAAGAGACAACAGCAAAAGCCAGTCTATGTGAACTAATGATTATATTCGTAACTCTTTGTGCAGCAAAACAGGGGAAAAGGAGAATTAATAAAAAGATAAAAAATAAAACACAATACAACTTTTTCTCAAAATCCACAAAATGTCTAGTCGTCGTTAAAGGTAAGACAGTTACTGTCCCTTTATGCTATCCCTTCCTTTTCTCTCTACTTAGGGTGTGCCTTTTAGCGTGGGAAGAGAGTTTTCGCGTCTTAAGTACCTAGGAAGTGTTCTAACAGGAGATGGAAAGTGGGACACGGAGATCCGAAGGCGAAATGGCATGGCAAAGGACGTGTTCCAGAAGATGAGCAAAATACTAACACACAGGAAAATCTCAATAGAAACGAAGAAAAGAGTGCTAGACTGCTACGTGATGTCAGTTCTTCAATACGGCAGTGAATGCTGGACAATATCATCGAAAATGAGGACAAAACTGGAAGCGGCCGAAATGTGGTTCTACAGAAGGATGCTACGGATATCGTGGACTGAGCATACAAGCAACGACGAGGTGTTAGAAAGAATGGCAACAAAAAGGAAATTGATGCTGAGCATCAGGAAGAGACAACTGAAGTTCCTGGGACATGCAATGAAGAAGGAGAGCCTGGAGAACCTGATACTGACTGGACAGATAGAAGGAAGGAGAGACAGAGGAAGGCAGCGGATAACATATTTGCAGGGCCTGATCAGGTGGATGACGGAACGGGGGTTGCCAGGAGCAACAGGAGCAAACATACTAAGAGCCACAAGGGATAGGAAGACGTGGAGAGCCATGATCGCCTACGTCCTGAAGGGACAGGGCACATCGAAGAAGAAGAAGAACGCTCTGGGCTGAACTTCTCTCTATCGCTTCTCGAGCGGGTCGCCTTCCTTTTCATATTCGTGTGCCTTTCTGTTAAAAATCCTTCGATATGGCGCGTGGTTGGCTGGGAATCAGGGCGTCTTTCTCTAAAAGTCTAATTTCAATTTCGTGTATCTGGCTTTAATCACCTGTTACGATTTCTCGCTGATGTCTGCCGACCTGAAGCTTTGGAGAAAAGGTTGTTGATTTTGTATATTCACATGCCAGCGTTAATTCCTCTCATCACGTAGGTGGTCCTTTTCGAAGTTGGCCGATAATTTAACCTCGGTCGGTCTTCATCGCTTCTCTGAGGAGAGAGAGAGAGGGGGGGGGGAGAAAGAGTTATCTCCCCTTGGTGAGGCAAATCCCTCATCTGGTCTGTGTTCGATTGCTGTCATATAAATCAACGTCATTTCGTGAGTGCCTTGTGTCTTGCCTCTCTTTCTCTGTGCCAGCCACCCCTTCCCAGTACCTATTCTTCTCTTTTTCTCTTTTCTAGCACTTCACAAGAAAAAGAAAAAACGTTCACACATCGAGATATTATTCAATTATCTATTTCAGGGTTCGAATCCATGGTCCGTCGATACTATTTTAACGTGGGTGCGTAAGGAACACTTACAGTGTTACATACCTGCGCCTCCCTTGGCTAGGATCTGTCAGTGTTAAATTTACTAACCTGGTTTCTGTCGCATTTCGACGCTGTTACTTTACTGCCAACGATCGTGTAGTTTTTTTTCTGCTAAACCTGTTTTATCCTCTATATAAAGGAAGTCCTCCCCCCACACGCACCATATTAGTTCATTGATTTATTCGTTTAAATGTAGTTGTGGATCGCACTACATCGGGAGAACGGGATACCAGAATTAAACAACACGTAATTTGAACTATTCTTCGTCAGACAGGCTGACCAAGACAAACACCTTATCTAAACTGATTTATAAATGGAACTTTGTGTGTGTGTGTGTGTGTGTGTGTGTGTGTGTGTGTGTGTGTATCCGTTACCTATAGACTCCGAAACGGCTGAACCGATTTTCTTGAAAATTTACACAGTTGTACTATAAGTGTCTGCGAGTGTTCTTAGCTAGATTTTGTGTCGAGGTACCCCTGATAAATATCGAAAATCGATAATCGAAAAAATCCGGTTATAGAAGGAGTGGTCCGATTTTAATCAAACTTGGTACACTCATAGTCAAAGACATAAGAAACGAAATTCAGAAGTTTCAAGGTTGCAGTTCTTACAATAGTGCAGAAAATCGATAATATATATATATATATATAAAAGGTAAGATGTTTGTGTGTGTGTCTGTTTATCTGTCTGTGTGTCCTTTATACAAGTCCACAACTTTTATCCGATTCTCACTAAACTTTACAAATATTCTTTAGGCTGAGTCTGAGCTCAAGACCATGGATTAGTTTTAAAGCTTTCATTACACCCGAGCAACGCCGGGCTACACTGCTAGTAAATAACCATAATTGGGCCACTAAATTTAGTGCGATCTCAATTTTCGAGCGCTCTCTTGATCAACTCTTTGTCTCTGGGTGGAGAGGATCGCGAGCGTAGCTCCGCTCAATGGTAGAGTCTCGTTTGGGATAAACAGACAAGAGCCCGTCTCAGCCTTAATCTGGGTTTACTGGATATATTTTGCTTAAGGGCTCTGAATCCTAAATGTCGCATTCGCCTTGGTGGAATGGTGGTTAATAACAGTGTCGGCTTATTCTCGAGAGCTGGCATAATCTCTCCATCAACTCTCTACCTCCGAGTGGAGAGGGATCCAGACGATAGGGGTAGAGTTTTAAGCAGTCATTTTCATGTTTTTGAATGTTCTGTTGAAGCAATGCTGTTGTACGAAGTTGCTGCTCTATCCAGGCAGTGCCTGGCCTATAACTGTCGCTGTTCATCCGTTACCATCGCCCCCTTCGACGAATTGTTCTGGCCAGCGTCAGCAGTGTCCATGTTTTGTACAACAGTAGCAGAATCAGTACTATCAACACTACCGTGTTGGTTACCGTCGATATCGCCCCTGAAGTAGTCGTCCAATCAAAGTGCCCTCTTAGCTCTAATTGTCGCTCTTGCGAGACTACCGACGAATCCTGTACCCTTTGTGTCCTCGAGGAATTGTTCATCTGCTTCCTCTGATGTTATGTTCGGATCTGCGTAACGTAAGTCGTGTTCTTTTGCTGCTTGATCTAGCTTGTTTAATGCTTTTCAAATCTGTTCCGGGACCGAGTATCGTGTAGCCTGGGACGGTGAACTCGACGAGCTTACGTTTTTTGCCTCTTTGTTCCTTCTGTTTTGGCGGGGCCATTTATTTCCGTTTCCGTTGCAGAGAGTTCCGATTCTTAATGATCTCTCGCTTATCATTGACTTTATTTTCTCTTCAATTTCAGATATATCTTTTAGTAAGAATTAGTATAAGCACCTTTTTCTTTCTGTTAAAGAAACGGTGTGATGGAGTGTAATCCTTACTTTCGGTAGATAATGCTATACTGGGTTATCCGTTCTAGTGAAACGTAGTTGTATGTTGAAATCAGATTGACTGAATTTGGCCTCGTTAGTAGATAGCTCACTATAAGTTATAAAAGGGGTTATAAAACAAGAAAATCAAATTGAGTATAGAAACAACATTTTATATATACACATATATCAATTAAGGCTTTGTTTTTTTTACAAATCAAAGTAATGTCTTTTGGATGAGTTCAATGGACGTTAAAATGTTCATAGCAGTAAATGCCGAAAGAGAGTTTGTAGGTATGCATGCGTGAGCGTTGTCAGTTAGTAATGTTTTTGATGTTTCCGATCCTTTGGTCGAGTAAGTAGTTCAGGGGACAGCGAAGAAGAAGGCGAGAATGAAAGGCGAGGCGAGCATAGTGGATCGCTTGACGAGATCAAGGGGCGTGCTAATTATGCTCGCGCTTTCTCAACTCTGGTGATGCTTTCTGTGTCGACTTTTTATTTCGTCTTTGTGGGTCCCAGCAGGTCATTTGGGAATTTACACCCGTATTTAATTCTGGGCTTCCCATTGGATGATAAATAAAATTCGCTTAGGCTCACGAACAGGAATTTGATATTTAATTAACTTTTGGTCTTCTGCTGGAACATATGCGTGGAGCCGAGTGCGCAAAGATCAGTTTTGGTCATTTGCTTGCTGGTCCTCAGAGTGCAAAAATCCGGTCCCTTGCTTTGCTCGGTATCACCACAATGCAATGGAATAGTCTATGGGATATTTTTAACTGAGCTTGCGGGCTCGGATTTCCCACTATCACTGAACTTGTGCCGCATCCGCTCTAGTGAAGAGGTAGTAAATAACAGTGTGGACACATTTTCCATTCTTAGCTTGTACCCACTCATATTTCTACCTTAAAGTTTTGGAGGCCATCTATATTCAATCTTTAAAACCTTCATTCTACAATCAGAAGGATTATATATTTGGTTTCTAACTCATTTCCATCTAAGAATTTTTTTCTCTTGCCTATTTTTTACTAATAATTATTTCTTTATTAACCGCGATTTAGGCCTGTTGAGCGAGATTCGAAACCGGCTAGCCCATTTTTCAATTTTACTTTTCAAATATTATTATCATCATGAGTGGTGAAAAAAATATTTTTGTTCATTTATGACGTTTATGAAATTTTGTACCCTCAACCATATTTTCTCATATATATATATATATATATATGAGAAAATATGGTTGAGGGTATATATATATATATATATATATATATATATATATATATATAGTAAAGTAAAATAAATTTTCAATATTCAAAAATGTTTACCTTCCTACTTTTCCGTTTTGGATTAAAGTATTTTAATAAAATAATATATATATATATATATATATATATATATATATATAGTAAAGTAAAATAAATTTTCAATATTCAAAAATGTTTACCTTCCTACTTTTCCGTTTTGGATTAAAGTATTTTAATAAAATAATATATATATATATATATATATATATATATATATATATATATATATATAGATAGATAGATAGATAGATAGATAGATAGTTATCCGCAGACAGATCTGTTTCGCTGTATCACACCTCATCAGTACGGTTAGACAACCAATTACTTTTTACCCAGGATTGAGACCCGACCGAATTGGCGTCAGTCGGCAATTCTACCTCAGAGCTATGGGCGCTCGGTAGAAGGAGGCAGACTTTTTAGCGTGTATATTATCATTATACATGCCCAATAGCTGAGAGTGATCTAATTCATTGCTGAATGAACAGTGCGTACATACTAGAGTATCTAACGTTTATCAAAGTCTACCATTCTTCCAGAGTGCTCAATCAGGGTGTGAGAGCGTACGTGTATTCACATTGTTTATATAACACGCTGAAATTTGCTTTCCTACTCTATATACATATATGATTAGTTTTTGGTCATAATTAAATTAGACCAGTACACAGTTGTATTAAAAAGTGTTCAATACAATTATATTGTAGAACTTATGAATATTCTTAATTTAGAAATGAGTTATTACTGCAATCTAGGTTTAAAACTTTTTCCGTTTTTTTTATTGTATAGTCTTACTATGTATTTATAGGTGTGTTTAGGACAGTGTTTCTGATCTTTTATTTATTAATATTTTTTATTCTGGGAACAACATAATGGCTAACTTTTTCTCCTGGCATGCATAAATCGCCGATATATATACATATATATAATGTAATTTAAATTTTTAATTGTATAACAAATTTAATTATACAATCATATTATGCTTTACAATATTTATTGTACTGAGCACTTTTAAAAAAAAAAGTAAATGCCAGGAAACTCAAAATCGTAAAATCTTGGATCCTCTTTATGTGGATTTATATACATATATATTTTTCTAAACATATACTACTAAATATAAGAGACAATGAATGTCTATTATGCTTAATCACGAACCGTTCTAAACATCGTATTTTGGCTTTAATTTCAGGTGAAAATAAAAACAAAATTTTCCAACATTTGAATAATTTTTTTAAAAGTTGGTTCTAAATTTGATAAGCAACAATAACAGTTACCAAATAGCAAACACAGTTCGTAAATTTGTAATGCGGTTCTATGACGTCACAAAGTTTTATGTCAACACAAAATAAAATCGTCATTGATGGTGAATGTTTTTATGTTAACGTCCTTCTAACCTCTCTGAAGATGGATCATGTGAGCCAAAAGCTTAGAACCAACTTAATAAAAAATTATCCAAATGTTGGAGAATTTTTGTTTTTCTTTTCACCTGAAATTAAAGCCAAAATACGATGTTTAGAACGGCTCATGATTAAACATAATAGACATTCATTGTCTCTTATATTTAACAGTAGAAATTATCTGATGCATCGATACACTAAGCATATGCCAAAACAACTTTTATTTCACCATAGCTTCAATCAACCGGGACACACATTAAAAAACTGCAAATGTTTACTGATAGATTCCGATTTTAGTTCGACATACTCACGCAGAAAGAAAGAAAAATATTGGATTTTAAAATTAAATACATATAGGCTAGGGTTAAATAGGGACTTAGGTGTTTTGAATCTTTATAAATATTTCAATAATTAAACATTTTTTAGATACACTTAAAATTTTTTTCTTTAAAACAACATTTAAAAGTATTATTAAAGATAGGTTTACGTTTACAAATATTAAAAAATCTGTCGCTTTCTGCGTCACGTGATGTAAACAATCTCTCGACGAACGCTCTCGCGACGGACGCTTCTAGTTTAAATTTTAAAATCATTTGTTTCTGATGAAAGGCCGAGGCCGGTCTGAAATATCAAATATATATATATATATATATATATATATATATATATATATATATATATATATATATATATATAATAGAAATAAATAAATACTGTAAAAAAAAAATACATTTTTAAACTTACACCTTTTTAGTAGTTTTTCCTATATATATATATATATATATATATAAAGAGAGAAAGAGAGAGAGAGAAAGAAAGAGAGAGGACAAAGGTCTGTTGAACGGCCTTGGCTCATGTATAAAGACAAGCTAAAAATTAACCTCTTAGCTGTCAATGTCCCTCATACTAAGTTTGAGTGAGATGCTCCTGATAGAAGGAAGCAGACTTTTAGCGTATGATGTATCATATGCCAGTAACCAGAGTGCTCTAAATCATTACTAAATGAGCAATGCGTAGATGCTAGAGTAGTTACTGTTTTTTCATATATATATATGCATGACCAGGGCATTCAGTCAGTTAAGTGCCATACGTGATACACACTTGGGCGATCATGTTTCGAAAGAGACATGACTGACTGGGCAAAAGATTACCCCGCAGTAGGTTACCATTGCTATCTGTGTTAAACTGGTTGCCAGCAAAGGCTATAGAACCCAATCTGTCCTGTTATTTAACCCATAACTGGAGGGAAGTGACGGATTAATACCTTTCCCAAGGGTATTTGCACGTAAGTGAATGCAAGGAATTCAGCTGGAATTCGAAATCGACTCCCCGATTTCTCGTTCCAAGTCAATATCCATTGCACCACAATGCACATCCGACCATGACATTACAACATATAACAAGTTCCATTTTGGTTAATTTTCACGTTCTAATGAACGCTAGCAATTTGTTAACCGTTATATTTGAAGCGGATAAAAAATTTACAGTAATTTTTAGCAGCACAGTTTTGCGGTTATTTTTGGCTACCATAACTCACACCACTGAAGATGATCTCGGAAGGAGATTGAAAGTACTTGGGTACATTGATAAATGAATGATAATAACATCTGTCAGTGTTACAGCTCATTTCTGACATCTTTCAATTATAATACGCGAAAGATTATCCGTGAGTATGAATATTAAAAATAAGCAGACATAATGTTTGCAATTTATTTAGTCTGACATTTGAAAGAAAATTTGCTACCTAAATACACACACACACACACACACACACACACACACACACACACACACACATATATATATGTGTGTGTGTGGGTGTTGAATATATAGATCGGAATCAGACAAGATGATAGAATAAATAAAAAACAAGGTAGGTAACGTGTCTCAATCTAACGTTTCATTTTTATTAAAGCTTCTTCAGGCATCGAGTTTTGTGAAATGAACGTTTTGAACGGGAAACTTGAAGATCCTCTCAAACGAACGCGGGCGTCTCTCAAGGCTCTATCCTAAGTCTTACGCTTTTCCTATCTTCATTAACGATCTTCCTGATATAAGTTCCCAAGTAGACATTTATGCAGATGACACCACCATTTACTACCGTCTCAATAGCTGAGTCCTTCGAGGCTCTATACTAGGTCATACCGCTTTTTCTGATCTTCATCAATGATCTTCCTGATGTAATCAGTTTCTAGGTAGGCATCTATGCAGATGATACCACCATTTAATCCTGTTTTAATAAAAAAAATTTGCTAAGGTTGACAAAGTACATTTGGCTGCTGCACTTCAAAAGGACCTGCAATCTGTGATTGAATGGGGTAGGAAATGGCTCGCAAATTTTAATCCTTTCAAAACGAAACTGCTCTTTAACCACTATAGAGAAACTTGCCTATCATTAGAATGCATGACGTTATTCTCTTAGAGTGAAAAACTCTTAACCTCCACGGCCTTACTCTCTCAAATGATCTTAAATAGAGGGACTACATCGAATTCATAGCTGCATCTACTGCTAGGAAGGTTGGGTCACTGTGTCAGGCCAGGAGGATTTTTCTCGTCAGAATCTATTTTGCATATTTATAAATCTACCATTCGTCCGTGCATTGAATACTGTTGTCATATCTGGTTAGGTTTTCCTACAATTCATATCGAAGTTTTCGACAAAATGCAAAGAAGGATATGCAATATAATCGGTCTTGATATGTCATCTCGTATTCAGTCACTTTCTCATCGATGTGATGTGGCATCTCTCTGTCTTTTCTACAAATACTTTTATGACAGCTGCCCTGAGGAGGGCATCAGAAAAAGTGCATCAGGATATCGTCGAATTGAAACAGAGTGCTCGGACCGTGATTCCTGGCGAACTACCCTGAAAGTAGTCACGAAAAGCTTTACACATCCCCCCCGTGTTTGTAGTCACGGTCCGTTTATCCAGTAATGTAACACACGCTATGTCAATAGGACGCTTTCCCAAATCCCTCTGCACGCAGTTCAGCAGCCATATCCGTTTGTAGTCACGATCCGTTTATCCAGGAATGTAACACACGCTATGTCAATAGGACGCTTTCCCAAATCCCTCTGCACGCAGTTCAGCGGCCATATTCGTCGCCTCGGAAAACATTCTTTTTAACCTAGCCCAAACTACTAGTGTTTGATAAGCAAGGAGGCTAAGGTTACTTCTCCAAAAGTATGGAATTTAAGAAGGAAGGACGATGAGAAGTGATCATTCTCTCCACATCACTAGCACGTTGGATTTCGGCCGGTCACGATTACCGGCGTTTTTAGGCCCTCTACATCCAGACAGTTGGGGATGAAGAGGAAGGCTTCACGATCAAACATGATATCGAGACAACATCTCCCAATCAACTTATTGTAGGTTGCACACAGTATCTAGTCATATTGTAACATGTACGCGGCAACATTCTCCCCGATAATTGGGGAGGTGCCTCGAATATAGCTGGACCTACGATTGCCTTCGTATTGTGTTCTTACTAGAATTTCTTTCGTTATAAGTTCCAGAATAGTTTCTATTATGCATTCTTCAGGTGTGGGTAGAAATATGTCCCACATAAAAGAACTCATAACTCTCTGTGGATTACATCCAGGGACTACAGTGTTTATACCACTCTGTAGATCGTGGAGCGACAAATTTTGCACGTGCGCTTGTTCACCACGAAGACTGAGACAATTCTTTTCTCTAGTTTCTTTAGTTTATTCTGGGTCTTCTAAGAATCTACCTTCTTTTTAAGGTGAACTCAACTCTTGGCTGACTCTAAAATCTCTGCAATATTGAAAATATAGTTAGGGAAGCTTCTAACAATATGGCGATTCCCCGGTCTCAGCATTGTTGTTCTTTTTGTCTTTAGTAATGTGCTGCGTATGAACCGCCATAGAGTAAATTTTTTCTTTTTTAATCATATCACCCCAAGTAAGGCGATAACGCCACTGATGTGCAGGGGGCTACGTAAGGGTAAAAAGAATGGAAAAGAGAAAAGAAAACCGGAAACCACATCCTAAACAGGAAACAAGGGATGAGCCTCTTCACCTGTTCAATAGATGAGGGTGGAGTGTGAACCGGGCGATAGTTTAGTCTATCTACTCCAATTGAAAAAAAAAAGAAAAAAAAAGGGTATGCTGTGGATATCAGCTCGGAATGAGAAATTGGAGAGGCGAGTTCAAACTTCAGTTAAATTGTTGCATTCACTTGTGCACAAATACCCTTGGGGAAGGTATTAATTTGTCTCCTCTTCCTCCATCCATGGGCTAAACAACAGGACAGATTGGGCTCCACAGTCCTGGCTGACAATCAGTCTCCCACAGAAAGTAATGACAACCTACTGCAGGAAAATCTTCTGCCCAGTCAGTCATGATTGCCCAAGCATGGTGTATCTCGTATGGCACTTTAACTGACTGATCTTCATTCAAACATGTTTCATTGAATAATACAAACATATTATGGCTATTTTCATAACAATCATTTCCAGTTCTCCAATCAGCCTCCCGATGCTAAGACGAAACTCACCAAGGAAAGTGTTGTAGTTTTTTCTACCCAAGTACTGTCGATCTCCGTGAAGATCATCCTCAAGTGTGAATTACAAAGACCAACTTATTGTAACTGTGATCGTTGTGATGATTTTTAAAAACACGTGAATGCACACTAATTACTTTTAAATTTTTAACTTATCTATTGTATCCATTTTGGGCAATACAAGTGTCTCAATATAAGGGAGCTTGTAGAGGTCTGTCTTCTTAAGAGCGTCGGGGTCACCATCTGTAAGGGTCTGGTCAACCTGTGTACCAATTTGTAGTAGACTGACCGTCGGGGTAGTGATTTTAATAGTGAAGAAAAGGTTGGTTGGCCAGATGAAATAAAACAAACAGTAGTATAGTTTAACTTCGTTACAACAGAGAACTAAAGATAGCAGCCTACAGCCGGAAGGGGAAAACTGAAAGAAAAAATATCAAACAATTCAACAAAAAAGGGTAAAGAAAAAATGGTGCAAATTTCCGATCAAAGGTTCTTAATGGGTTTCAAAAGTATTCCGGCTAAAAATTTCTTCTTGGTGTGATCCAAGGATTCTGAAAATAATCAAAAGTAAATGGTCATGAATCACGTCCAAAACGAGAAAATCAAGTTCGATCCATAATACAACGAGGAAGGCTATCCAATTTGTGTATTATTTACTCTACGAGAATAATAGAAGTGTATTAGAAGTGTATTAGAAGTGTATTAGAAATACGTTAGAAGTGAATTACAACAGTATTAGTCATACATTGGAAGTATATTAGAAGTGTATTAGAAGTGTATTAGAAATACGTTAGAAGTGAATTACAACAGTATTAGTTATACATTGGAAGTATATTAGAAGTCTATTAGAAGTGTATTAGAAATACGTTAGAAGTGAATTACAACAGTATTAGTCATACATTGGAAGTATATTAGAAGTCTATTAGAAGTGTATTAGAAATACGTTAGAAGTGAATTACAACAGTATTAGTCATACATTGGAAGTATATTAGAAGTGTATGAGAAGTGTATTAGAAATACGTTAGAAGTGAATTACAACAGTATTAGTCATACATTGGAAGTATATTAGAAGTGTATGAGAAGTGTATTAGAAATACGTTAGAAGTGAATTACAGCAGTATTAGTCATACATTGGAAGTATATTAGAAGTGTATGAGAAGTGTATTAGAAATACGTTAGAAGTGAATTACAACAGTATTAGTCATACATTGGAAGTATATTAGAAGTGTATTAGAAGTGTATTAGAAATACGTTAGAAGTGAATTACAACAGTATTAGTCATACATTGGAAGTATATTAGAAGTGTATTAGAAGTGTATTAGAAATACGTTAGAAGTGAATTACAACAGTATTAGTCATACATTGGAAGTATATTAGAAGTGTATTAGAAGTGTATTAGAAATACGTTAGAAGTGAATTACAACAGTATTAGTCATACATTGGAAGTATATTAGAAGTGTATGAGAAGTGTATTAGAAATACGTTAGAAGTGAATTACAACAGTATTAGTCATACATTGGAAGTATATTAGAAGTGTATTAGAAGTGTATTAGAAATACGTTAGAAGTGAATTACAACAGTATTAGTCATACATTGGAAGTATATTAGAAGTGTATGAGAAGTGTATTAGAAATACGTTAGAAGTGAATTACAACAGTATTAGTCATACATTGCAAGTATATTAGAAGTCTATTAGAAGTGTATTAAAAATACGTTAGAAGTGAATTACAACAGTATTAGTCATACATTGGAAGTATATTAGAAGTCTATTAGAAGTGTATTAGAAATACGTTAGAAGTGAATTACAACAGTATTAGTCATACATTGGAAGTATATTAGAAGTGTATTAGAAGTGTATTAGAAATACGTTAGAAGTGAATTACAACAGTATTAGTCATACATTGGAAGTATATTAGAAGTCTATTAGAAGTGTATTAGAAATACGTTAGAAGTGAATTACAACAGTATTAGTCATACATTGGAAGTATATTAGAAGTCTATTAGAAGTGTATTAGAAATACGTTAGAAGTGAATTACAACAGTATTAGTCATACATTGGAAGTATATTAGAAGTGTATGAGAAGTGTATTAGAAATACGTTAGAAGTGAATTACAACAGTATTAGTCATACATTGGAAGTATATTAGAAGTGTATTAGAAGTGTATTAGAAATACGTTAGAAGTGAATTACAACAGTATTAGTCATACATTGGAAGTATATTAGAAGTGTATTAGAAGTGTATTAGAAATACGTTAGAAGTGAATTACAACAGTATTAGTCATACATTGGAAGTATATTAGAAGTGTATTAGAAGTGTATTAGAAATACGTTAGAAGTGAATTACAACAGTATTAGTCATACATTGGAAGTATATTAGAAGTGTATTAGAAGTGTATTAGAAATACGTTAGAAGTGAATTACAACAGTATTAGTCATACATTGGAAGTATATTAGAAGTGTATTAGAAGTGTATTAGAAATACGTTAGAAGTGAATTACAACAGTATTAGTCATACATTGGAAGTATATTAGAAGTGTATTAGAAGTGTATTAGAAATACGTTAGAAGTGAATTACAACTATTAGTCATACATTGGAAGTATATTAGAAGTGTATTAGAAGTGTATTAGAAATACGTTAGAAGTGAATTACAACAGTATTAGTCATACATTGGAAGTATATTAGAAGTGTATTAGAAGTGTATTAGAAATACGTTAGAAGTGAATTACAACAGTATTAGTCATACATTGGAAGTATATTAGAAGTGTATTAGAAGTGTATTAGAAATACGTTAGAAGTGAATTACAACAGTATTAGTCATACATTGGAAGTATATTAGAAGTCTATTAGAAGTGTATTAGAAATACGTTAGAAGTGAATTACAACAGTATTAGTCATACATTGGAAGTATATTAGAAGTGGATGAGAAGTGTATTAGAAATACGTTAGAAGTGAATTACAACAGTATTAGTCATACATTGGAAGTATATTAGAAGTCTATTAGAAGTGTATTAGAAATACGTTAGAAGTGAATTACAACAGTATTAGTCATACATTGGAAGTATATTAGAAGTGTATGAGAAGTGTATTAGAAATTCGTTAGAAGTGAATTACAACAGTATTAGTCATACATTGGAAGTATATTAGAAGTCTATTAGAAGTGTATTAGAAATACGTTAGAAGTGAATTACAACAGTATTAGTCATACATTGGAAGTATATTAGAAGTGTATGAGAAGTGTATTAGAAATACGTTAGAAGTGAATTACAACAGTATTAGTCATACATTGGAAGTATATTAGAAGTGTATTTAAATAGCAACTACTTCAAAACCAAAATAGTCAAATACAGAATTTTAAATCATTTGATTTTTGGATCCACATGTTGTTCTGACCTTATCATCAGCAATGAAGTTTCATATTATTCTGGCACAAGATATCTTAGGCTCCCTCTAATAAGTCTTTTATATATGATTACTAACTAGGCTTAGTTTGTTAGGCTCCTCAGCGTGGAGTAATGGTTAACGTGCTAGTCTGGTTGATCACTTATTGGGTGCTTCAACTTTTTATCCTTGTGCAAAACTAAGCCGAAGTTGGTAGAATAATAAAGAGTCCGAATCTGCTGCTATGACTATGTTTGATGCTCACTAGGTGTCCCAGACCTTTGGCCTCGTATCGAAACATAAGCGATTATTCTTTCTTCTTCTTCTTCTGTCCCTGTAGATGACATGGCTCTCCACAACTTCCTACCCTTCATAGCTCTAAGTTATGTTTGTCATCTTACTATTTCTCACAGTCCCTGTTTTGCCATCCATTTATGTTTCCCTTTGCCTTTCTTACATTCGATATGTCTTGTGAGTATTAAATTCTCCAAGCCCTCTTTCCTCAATGTGTCCAGGAAATCTCAACTGTCATTTTCTGAACCTAAGTACAAAAGTGTCTTTTCGTTCTCATCTTCTTTAAAACTTTGTCATTGCGCTCTTGTTCTGTCCATGATATCCTCAACACCCTGCTGTAGAGCCACAATTGTGTTGTCTCAAATCTCCTCTTTATTTGTAAGAAAATTGTTCAACGTTCACTACTAAATAAGAGAACTGATATTACATAGCAGTTCAGCCTTCTTTTCTTTGTTTCTAACGAAATAATCTACGCTTAGTAAATAAAAACTCGTCTTCGTTCGCCTATCACCAGGTCACTGTGGGAAGTGGGCGTAGGAGGTAGTTACGAAATGAGTATCGAACTAGACGAGCAAACTCATGTACGAGGCGGGCTTGCTAAGCATTGCACTTTGAGAGACGTCCTTCGATAGGGCGAGTGTAAGCAGGAACAGCAGCAGCAGCAGTAGTCGCCGTAAATAGAAAGTTGTTTTACAACTTGTAACATCCAAGCCATTTGTGACGCCGCGTTGGATTGAATAAAACGAGTTAAAGCCTTCTCTGCTGTGATATGTCCGCACACGATCTTCACTCCTGTTATCTGCGTCTGTTTTTTACGGTTGAAAAATTATTTTCTTATTTAAGTGTTGATGAAATTTAGTGATTGCAAAGTTACTTTGGTCAAAACTTTGTTTATCCACGCGGTAAATACAATATATTTTTGTACAAATACAAGTAATGTCTGAAACAATCAAACCGGTAAGAAATATTCAACTTATTAAATAAAAATTAGAAATTCATGGAACAAAATAATTATTTCGCAGAAAAAATTATTTCGAATATAATAAGCATGTCGTTGTAGTGATACCGAGCAAAGCGAGGGACCGGATGTTTGCACTCTGAGGACCAGAAAGCAAATGACCAAAAACTGGTCGGTGCGCAGCCGGCTCCACGCAGAGGTTCCGACAGAAAGCCAAAAATTAATTAAATATCAAATTCCAGTCCGCAAGCCTATGTGAATTTTATTTATCGGAAGCCCAGAATCAAATACTATTATAAATTCCCAAATGATCTGCTGGGATTCACAAAGACGATATAAAAAGCCGATACAGAAAGCATCGCCACGGGACGAGACGAGACAGACAGAGACACTGACAGAGACAGAGTGAGACTCGAGAAAGCATTAGCGTAATTAGCATTTCCCTTGACCACGTCAAGCGATTTACTATGCTCGCCTCCTTTCCCTCTCATCTTATTCTTTGCTGTCTCTAAACTACTTAACGACCAAATGAGCGGATACATCAAAGACATTCCTAATTTACAACGCTCCCACATTCATACGCACAAATTCTCTTTTCAGCATTTTATTGCCATGAACTTTTAACGTCCGTTGGACCCATCCTAAAAGGATTACTTTAATTGTGAAAACCTTAATTAATATGTGTATATATAAAATGTTGTTTCTATACTCAATTTGCTTTTCGCGTTATATAATTCGCTTTTTATAACTTATAGTGGGCTATCTACAACGAGTCCAAATTCCGTTAATCTGCAACAACACACAACTACTCTCCACTAGAACGGATTAACCCACTATATCGTACGCAATAAGCACGGCACTAAAGAAAAATTGAAGAAAATAATTTATTCTTGTGATAATGACACGTTTTTTGAATTTCACATTCTTGGAGGTGGGTGGGGGCAAGAATGCATCGACTTAATTATGATATAACAAAGAACAAATTGTGGATTAACGATACTGGCGAATTTTAGAACATCAGATATTAAGGAATATAACCCGGATATAAGATACCCGGATATAAGAGAATCCTGATATAAGAGAGATTTTCTCTGGTCCCAAATTAAAGCCTGTGGTAATGTATATAAAATAGACAAAACCCGAATATAAGAAAAACCGGATATAAGAGAACCATTACCCGGTCCCGACAACTCTCTTATATAAGGGTTACACTTTATCGAAGAATGATAATGGCGTAAAATAACCGTTTTCATTCAGGAAACATTTGGCTTTCATTGCGTTGAAGTTTAAAAATATTTCTCTTTAAAAGAGTTGAGAAAATAAATGAGTAAAGGCCAAGGAATAATTAACTCTCCCACCATTTTTATTTTTGGCTCCATAAGATTACAACTTCTATAATACGTGATTGGTTATAATTTCTGTCCTTTTTTTATTTTGCATCTTTGATATGTTTAAGTCATTTTAGTATTCATGCGAATGTTCATTATTATATATGAATTGCTGTGTTAAGGTTATAAATAGTTTTTCTTTCGTGAAAGCGTGAACTTGTTATATGTTGTAATGTCATGGTCGGATGTGCATTGTGGTGCAATGGATATTAACTTGGAACGAGAAATCGGAGAGCCGAGTTCGAATTCCAGTTGAATTCATTGCATTCACTTACGCGGAAAAACCCTTGGGAAAGGTATTGATTTGTTTCTTCCCTCTAGTTATGGGTTATATAACAGCACAGATTGGGTTCTTCAGATACCATAAACTGGTTTAATAACATCAATAATAAATCTTCCTTAAATTCGATATTGTGGACTTCTATTCTTCTATATCTAAAGACCTTCTTGGGAGTTGCTTAAATTTTGCTAAAAATTACGTGGATGTTTCGGATAGGGACTATAAGATTATCTTAGAGTCTAGAAAATCCATTCTCACCTTTAATAATTCCACATGGACGAAAGGGCCAAAGGATAGCTTTGATGTTCCTGTGGGAGCATATGATTCAGCCAAGGTAGCAGATCTAGTAGGTATTTATATTTTCGATGTTTTAAGTAGATTCTTAGACACAAAACAAATAGGCCTATATCGGGATGATGGATTAATATTTATGACTGACTGGCAACCAGTCTACCGCAGAAAGTCATGGCAACCTACTGCGGGATAATCTTCTACCCAGTCAGTCATGTCTCTTTTGAGACATGAGTCACTTAACTGACTGATTTGTTCCTACATGAGTGTGTCAGGTGGAATGTAGTATCAGGTTGCTGTTTGCGCTATGTTATATTATGTTCTGGGTATTTGAGTGTGTGGATTGTACTCTTGAATTAATTCCTTGGTTTTTGCATATTTTTTTCTTGAAGATTATTTTAGAACATCTCTGGTTTACATGGAGGTAGTTTTCTTAAGGTTGGTTGGTATATTGGTTGAATATCCGACGGCTGACTCAAGCTAACACGCGCTGTAGGTGAACTGTGGATCAAGCATCATGCACGTGTTCATTATTCTTTTTATATTTACTTAACGCCTTCGCCTTAACTAAATAAAACAAAATAAAAATAAAAAAAATTCTTATTTTTAATTTATTTTATTTTTTATTTATATTTTTATATTTATTTTTTATTTTCATCTTGTTTTATTTAGTTTATCGATAATTTTTTAATATTAATTAGGATCAGGTTCTTGGGATTTACCTTCGTACTTTTCCGTTTTGGATTATAAAATATTTCGCTCCTACCCTTTGGTAGTTGAGCTCTCTCGGTTTGTTCCCGAATTTTTTCAACTATTCATATCCACTATTTCAAAATGGAGAAATTTACCCCGGAATATTCTTAGGAGAATATACCCTACCCTAATCTTCACTCTTTTCTCTTTCACCTCACTGAAAAAATTGAAAATTTCGTGAGGAGACTTCGATGGAAGGCCTACTTCTTTCTTCGTTCCACTGATTCTTCGTCTTGTTCTACGGAGTCTTTTAACCTAAAAACTCAACGTTCACCTTCTGTATGCAAATTTCTGAACTCTTTTGAGAAGGAACTCTTCGACTTGATCCCCAAAATTAAATTTCGCGGGGCTTCTAATGAATTCCAGAACTTATTAAAGTCGGATGTTAGTACCTTAAAAAACTCTAAGTACCTGTGGGTAAAATCCGACAAATCCAATAACATTTATAAATGTGATCATTCAAATTATCTAAGTATTCTTAAAAATAGCATAACTAGTCATTACAAAGTAGACAGAAGAAACCTAACATTATTGGAAATTAATATAGATACGGCTAAATTTGCTAACGAATTAAATATTAGTGATTAGTGGCAAAGTTTCTACCGAAGAAGCTTTCTTTTTATTTAAGGACCACAAACCAAACTTCCAAAACAAATTACAAACGAGACTGATTAATCCTACTAAAAGTGACTTAGGCATAATTTTTAGGGAAATTCTAAAAAACCTAATAGAGAAGTTGCAATCTAATTTACAACCTAACCTTTGGAAAAGTTCTTCAGATACCATAAACTGGTTTAATAACATCAATAATAAATCTTCCTTAAATTCGATAGTGTGGACTTCTATTCTTCTATATCTAAAGACCTTCTTGGGAGTTGCTTAAATTTTGCTAAAAATTACGTGGATGTTTCGGATAGGGACTATAAGATTATCTTAGAGGCTAGAAAATCCATTCTCACCTTCAATAATTCCACATGGACGAAAGGGACAAAGGATAGCTTTGATGTTCCTGTGGGAGCATATGATTCAGCCAAGGTAGCAGATCTAGTAGGTATTTATATTTTCGATGTTTTAAGTAGATTCTTAGACACAAAACAAATAGGCCTATATCGGGATGATGGATTAATATTTATCCCTAATTCCAATGAGCCCTATACAAATAGAATACACAAAATAATTAGAGCCCTTAATTACCTCGTGTTTAAGGTTTAGGTTACTTCTAATCTTAAAATTGTAAACTATCTTGATATCACCCTTAATTTAAATGATGGATCCTACCAACCCTTTCTCAAAGAAAATAATTCTCCCGCTTATATTAATATTTTATCCAACCACCCCCAAAATATTATAAAACAGATACCCAATATAGTAAATAATAGGATGAACCAATTATCATCTAACATTAAAACTTTCAGCGCAAGTAAAGATATTTACAATAAGGCTCTTCAAAAAAGCGGATTTAAGAACAAATTAACGTATAATAAATAAACCTACAATAGACCCCGAATCACCTAAAAGTAAGAATAAAAGAATCTGTAGAAAAAAGGAGATAATTTGGTTTAACCCTCTTTATTGTAAACTAACTAATATCAATATTGGTAAGTCTTTTCTCAAATTAGTAGACAAACATTTTGATAACAATCATCTTTACTGAAAATTTTTAATGGTTCACTCTAAAAATTAGCTATTATTGTACCTCAAATATAGATAACATCCTAAATTCCCATAATAGACATATGCTAATGAATTTAAGTAATACTGACCCTGGGTCCGGAATTTTGGAATGATTGCAATTGTAGCTCTGTGGACGCCTGCCCGGTGAAGGGCAAATGTAAATCCACCCAGCTAATTTATGAAGCCCGCATTTCTTCATCAAACAACAAAAACAATTACCGGACTTATATTGGTATGTCCGCGGGACATTTTAAGAAGAGATTTTACAACCACAGATATTCATTTTCGAACCCGGGTCAAAAATACCAGACAGCCCTTTCACGGGGATTCTGAAAAATGAAGGCAGAAGGTTTGGACCCTGTAATTAACTGGAAACTAATAGGTTCAGACCATATTCCGAGGAATTTCCGTGATAGGTGCTATCTGTGTCTGCTAGAAAAAATTCTGATATTTAAGTACCCTTACCAGAACCTACTCCTGAATTTTCGAAAGGAATTCATTTGTAAATGCCGTCATAAAGCGCGTTTTGTGAACACTTAAATTTTAAATTCTAATTTTTAATTTTAGGATAGTATATATAAATTTAATGTTTTTGATAAATTACTTTAACTTTAAATAGTATTTAACCCCTCTACCTTCCTCTCCCAGTCTCCTTTTTTGTCTATTTTAAAAAAAAATTACTAATTTAATCCCCGATTTCCTCTGCTAGTATATATATCTTTTTCACTTCATATTTTTTATAAATTTTTATAAAAAATTTTTTAAAAAATTAATTAAAATTTTTTTTTAATTTATAGGTTTCTTTAATCTTTATCTTTATTCTTATTTTTAATTTATTTTATTTTTTTATATTTTTTATTTTTATTTTGTTTTATTTAGTCTATCGATATCTATAGGTATCTTTAATCTTTAAAGTGATGACAGCTACTTGGCTTGAGAAGATAAAATAATGACATAATCAGTATGTTGATCCTCCGCACGACTTCAGACAAAAGGCTAGTAAGGAAACCACCATCACTAATAGAAAAAGTGTTGACAGCTACTTGTCTTGAGAAGATAACATAAAGACATAATCCAGATGTTAACTTTCCACACTACTTCAAACAAAAGTTTAGTACGGAAACTGCCTTCAATAATGGAAAGAGGGATGACAGCAAATGGAGTTGAGAAGATAAAATGAAATAAAGATGTTGATTTTCCACACGATTTCAAACAAAATGTTAGGAAGAAACCAACATCAGTAATGGAAAAAGTAATCTGGTTTCAAGAACACCCAAGACGATTATGTACATGGAAAAATCTAGGAAGAGAAACTAAGAACCAAATTGATTATATTACTATCAACAAGAGATTCAGGAACACAATCCTTTACTGCAAAGCTCACCCAGGTGCTGACTGCGGAAGTGACCACATACCAGTTATATGCAAACTAAGAATAAAACTACGGAGATTAAAGAAAACTAAAGCAGCCCTAAGACTGCGCTGCAATAGACTCGTGAATGACCCGAACCTGCAGGAAATGTACACGGACAGCATAAAAAAGAAATACGAAAGACAAATTGGAAACGGAAACTCAAACTGGGACGCCCTAAGAGAAACTGTAGTGACATCAGAAAACGATAAACATGCCAAAAGAAAAAAAACTCGTCGGAAGAAAAATGAGTGGATCACTGAAGAGATTCTTGAGATAATGCAAAAGAGACAGAAAACAATGCCAAGATATGGAATAGAATACAGGAAACTACACAAGGAAATAAGGAGCAAATGCAAACAGGCTAAAGAAAGATGGCTCAACGACAGATGCACCGAAATAGAGAGACTGAGCAAGGGAGATATGCATAAAACATAAAGAAACTAATACGACAAAAGACCAACAACAGGATGCATAAAAGGAAAAGAACAGAACACTCATACTAGAAAAAGAAAAAATACTTCAGAGATGGGAGGAATACATCGGAGATTTCTTCCACGAGAATAAAGAGCAACCGGCGATACACAGAAATACGGATGGACCAGAAATATTGAAAACCGAAGTGGAATTAGCACGGGCCAAATTGAACAGAAACAAAGCAGCAGGACCCGACGATATTTTAATAGAGATGTTGGCGTCCTTAAACGGTTTTGGCGTAGACAGGCTCGCAGAAATATTAAACGAAATCTACAGCAGCGGTAATATACCGGAAGACCTAAGCAGATCGATTTTCATAGCACTACCTAAGAAGCCAGGGTGCAAAGGAATGTGAACTCCACCAAACAATCAGCTTAATGAGACACACAACAAAACTCACCATCCGGATTTTGGTGAACAGATCGTGCAGCAGATTGAACAAGGACAGTGTGGATTCGTTAAAAATATAAAGGAATGCGATATTCATGAGTGTGATATTTATGCTAAAAAATGTTATCTGAAAGAGCAATACAAATGCCTAAGAAACTCCGTCTGTGCTTTATCGACTACGCAAAGGCATTTGACGAAGTACGCCACAAATAATTGTTTGTTATTTAAAATAAAACAAGTAAAGAAATTTAAATACCTAGGAAGTGTTCCGACAGAGGGTGGAAAGTGGGACATAGAAATGCGAAAACGCATTGGCATAGCCAAGGACGCATTTTAAAAGTTAGCCAGAGTTCTGAGAGGCAGGAAAATCTCATTGGAAACAAAAAAGAATGCTGGACTTCTATGTGATATCTGTTCTTCTGTATGTCAGTGAATGTTGGACAATCTTCTCAGGGATAGAGGAGAAGCTTGAGGCAGCAGAAATGTTGTTCTACAGAAGGATGCTGGGGATACCATAGACTGAGCACATGAGCAGCAATGACGTGTTGGAGAGGATGCAAACGAAAAGGAAACTCATACTTAACATCAGGAAGAGACATCTGAGGTTCCTCGGACATGTAATGAGGAAAGAAGGTCTAGAGAATTTAATACTCACAGGACGGATAAAAGAAAATAGAATTAAGGGAAAGCAGTGAGAGACCTAATTCATAGATAGGCCTGAGCAAATAGATTGCAGAGTGGGGTTCGGGAAAGATACCAAAAGGAGAAAATATTGAGAGCAACAAGAGACTGGGCTAAGTGGAAGTCCATGATCGTCTGTGTCTTGAAGGGACACGGCACATGAAGACGAAAAAGATGACAGGATTTGAAAAAAAAAAGAAAATAATGTCATAGTCTTCAGCGATAGACAACATATCTTTGGTTGGAACACGAAAAGAAAGGGAAAGAACAAAGAGAAAGAGAGTGAGAAGGAGAAAGATGAAAAGAAAGAGAAAAAGAATGAAAGTGGAAGACAGAGAAAGGGAAAAGAGGTTAAAGAGAGAGAGAGAGAGAGAGAGAGAGAGAGAGAGATAGATAGAGAGAGACAGGGGGGACGCGAGAAAGAGAAATACCGATAGAAAGAGAGGTTAAAAGTTAACAACAGAGAAAGGGAAAGAGATAGCGATAAAAATAAAAAGGGAAAAGAGAAAGACGGCGTGCGAGAGAGCAAAGAAGCAGAAGAAAAAAAATGAGAAACAAGAAAGGCATAGAGAGAAGGTATGCGTTTGAAAGATAGAAAGAGGAAAAGAGAGAGAAAGAGAGAGAGAGAGAGAGAAAAAGAGAACGAGGAAAAGAGAGAGAAAGAGAGAGAGAGAAAAAAGAGAACGAGGAAAAGAGAGAGAAAGAGAGAGAGAGAAAAAAGAGAAAGAGAGAGAGAGAAAGAGAGAGAGAGAAAGAGAAAGAGAGAGAGAGAAAGAGAAAAGAGAGAGAGAGAGAGAGAAAAAGAGAAAGAGAGAGAGAGAGAGAGAGAGAGAGAGAGAGAGAGAGAGAGAGAGAGAATGAAAAGGATCGCGAAAAGTAAAGAGTAAGAATTTTTTCGTGTATGTGTGGGAGAGCAACCCAAAATGCCAAATACAGGTGGGTGATACTAGAATCAAGCAAGTACAAAAATTTAAATACCTAGGAAATGTTCTAACAGGAATTGGAAAGTGCGACACAGAGATCCGAAGGCGAAGTGGCATGGCAAAGGACGCGTTCCAGAAGCTGAATAAAGTACTAGACACAGAAAAATTTCCCTAGAAACAAAGAAAACAGTGCTGGACGGCTATGTGATGTCAGTTCTTCAATATGGCAGTGAATGCTGGACAATATCATCAAAGATTAAGGAAAAACTTTAAGCAGTGGAAATGTGGTTCTACAGAAGGATACTGAGGATATCGTGGACCGAGCATGCGAGCAACGATGAGGTGTTGGAAAGAATGACAACGAGAAAAAAATTAATAGTGAGCATCAGGAAGAGACAACCGAAGTTCCTGGGACATGCAATGAGGAAGGAGGGCTTGGAGAACCTGATACTGACAGGCCAGATAGAAGGAAAAAGAGACAGAGGAAGGCAGCGGATAACATATTTGAAGGGCCTAAGGAGGTGGATGACGGAACGGGGGTTGCGAGGTGTAACAGGAGAAAACATACTAAGAGCCACCAGGGATAGGGAGGTGTGGAGAACCATGATCGCTTACGTCCTGAAAGAACATGGCACATAGAAGAAGTGGGAGAGAGAGCGAGAGAGGAAAGCAAGAGAGCGAGAGGAGCTTAGAAAGAGGGGAAAAGGGTAAGAGAAAGGGGTGAGAGAGAGAGTGGTTGAGAGAGGGAGAGGGGAGAGAGAGCGGGAGGAGGTGAGAGAGAGGGAAAAAGCGTAAGAGAAAGGAGGTGAGAGAGAGTGGCGGAGAGAGGGAGAGGTAAGAGAGAGCGGGGGTGAGAGAGAGGGAGAGGCAAGAGAGAGCGGGGGTAAGAGAGAGGGAGAGGCAAGAGAGAGCGGGGGTAAGAGAGAGGGAGAGGCAAGAGAGAGCGGGGGTGAGAGAGAGGGAAAAGGGGAAAAAGAGAGGGTGAGAGAGAGAGTGGTGGAGAGAAGGAAACTATGAAGTCATTGGATTGAGAATTTTTGGTTTTCAATGCCACTTTTTCACACGACGCAACGGCCTGTGTCGCTCACCAGGGAATTATTCCCGTTCCAACCCCACAAGCATTTGTTTTTCCATTCTTCCCGCGCTGATAGATAAGTTTGTGTTTTGTAGCATTAAACGCATTCGTCTCTTACTTTGTCAGCTGAGAATACGTTTGTAAACAAGCTATAAAACTCACCATCCCATGGTGGACAAAATAACATTTCTTTCCAAACCACGGGTTATTGTGGTCATTGTTCTTTAACAGTCGTCGAAATTTTTTTTTCCCAACATCCTCTGCGTCTTTCTCTCTATCCCGACCCACTCATACCAATCACATTGAAGATTTCTGAAGTCCGAAGATGCACTGGGATAGTCAAAGATGCATCCAAAAGCGAAGCAGAGTATTAAGAAACAGAAAAATTCGCTAGAAACAAAGAAAAGAATACTGAACTGATATAAGTCCTAATGTATGGCATTGAATGCTGGATACTAACCTCAAAATGTGGTTCTACAGAAAGATGCTGAGAATCCCATGAACCGAATATGCGAGCAATGATATTCGATAAAATGGAAACAAAAAGAAAACTTATACATCAGCAAGAGACATTTATGAGGCACATAATTGTTATTGTACCCTCCTACGAGGAATGAACTCTTCCTCTTGCTATATACCTACGTGACTTCTAAGGAGCAGTGAATAGGAGCAACAACAAGTTACGAGCGGTCAACAGTAGTAGTTACGATAGCAGTTAACGACAGCTACTAGTCAGGTAGCGTAATAATACCTTCGGACTTACTTATTTCTATATTACTATTTATTAACACTTCTTGGAATATCTTGTTTCTTGTTATACTGATACACTGTTTTGAACCTATCTTCTTGTTCTGCGTCTTACTTCCGGCACAAACCGGTCACTAAAACTTTGCGGCGAAGTTACGCCACAACTCCACAACAAATTGGCGAGAAAGATCCACAGCAATAATGAGGAAAGAGGGCTCGGAAAAACTGATACTTACAGTGCAGATTGAGGGACAGAGGAAAACGATGTATAACATATTTGACAAGCTTGAGAAAAAAGATGCCGAAACAAGGTTTAGAAATGACTAAGAGAGAATTTATTGAGAGTTGCTAGGCATAGGATAATTCCTTAGACATAATCGCCTACGTCCTGAGAGAGAGAGAGAGAGAGAGAGAGAGAGAGAGAGAGAGAGAGAGAGAGAGAGTTCATTCTATCCTTTCTATCTTTCTCAGTCTGCGCATGCACATCTCACTTTCACACTCTTTCTTTCTTTCTTTCTTTCTTTCTTTCTTTCTTTCTTTCTTTCTTTCTTTCTTTGTCCATGATATCTCTCCATTGCTGCTTAGACACCAAACATAGCAGCAGATTCATGTTGAAATCGTATCGTGGTCACCAAACAATTGCAGTACTGCTCCTAGTTAGGCTAAATCCAAATCGTATCTATAATTGTATCTACTGCTAGGAAGGTTGGGCCTGTGTGCCAGCCTAGAAAATTTTCTAGTTAGAATCCATCATGCACATTTATAAATCTACCAGTCGTCTGTGCATTGAATACTGTTGCCATATCTAGCCGGGTAATCCTGTTCGAGATTCTCAACAACATCCAAACACGGATCTGTAATGTAATCGGTCCTGCCTTCCGTTCACTTGCTTCCCTGATAGCTTCAATCACTAAAAATTTGAATGCAATTTCCATCTTTTCTCTTTTCGAATCCCGTTCATACTTTATCTTTTCTTTAATCGCCCATTTCCAAGTATTTTCTCTCACTGCATACGCCACTGCGCCCCAGTGGCAGTCACATTGCATGGTGTGAAATGATTATATATATATATATATATATATATATATATATATATATATATATATAAAAGAAACAAAAACAAAAAAACAACATAAATGACGGGGGTAAGGAAATGAAATTGTCACGAACTTGAAATTCTTGTTCAGCATTGATTCCTCAAAAGACTCAAACGATTATTGATATTAACAACTGCATTTACCGAACCCTATTTTACCTTATATCAAGAGCTTAACAGAAAAGATTCAGAATATCTGCGGTTCATACTACATCAAAGCAATATTCAGAAGCAGTTCCACCCAAACGAGAAATCTCTGCAGATTAAAGCCTAATGCTGGGGTGCATATAATCAAGAATAGTGTGTACTCAATTGTGGTAGAGAATACAAAAGTGAAACAAGACGACCTCCAAAAAGGATGGAGGAATATCGAAAAGTTATAATGAGAGGTGAAACAATCAAATCAGGCATGGCTGATCATGTATAGAAGAAAAGTCACCAGTCCCCGTGGAATGAAGTGAAAATACTGGACAAGGAAGAACGTGTATTTGTATAATAAATAATTGTAGTGTATTTGTTTAATGAATAATTGTAGTGTATTTGTATAATAAATAATTATAGTGTATTTGTATAATAAATAATTGTAGTGTATTTGTATAATAAATAATTGTAGTGTATTTGTTTAATAAATTATTGTAGTGTATTTGTTTAATAAATAATTGTAGTGTATTTGTTTAATGAATAATTGTAGTGTATTTGTATAATAAATAATTATAGTGTATTTGTATAATAAATAATTGTAGTGTATTTGTTTAATAAATTATTGTAGTGTATTTGTTTAATAAATAATTGTAGTAAAATAACTTCCAATGCATTTGCTGTGTTACTATATTAGAATGAATAAGCGTTTTGATGTATATGTAATTGTAGATTTTACATATACCTGGATGTACCCGTTACTCGGGAATTAGATGACAATGGTGGATCACTCTTATTATCTAGTTTTTTTAAAATTTAATCTAAGCAGTAGACTGTAGATTCAATGTTCTTTCTAAGGATATTTCATCTCGTTGTTATTTTTAGTGCTTTTCAGCTATTGCTTGTATGGAGGGATATCGAAAAGTCGCAGTGAGGCGGTGAGACAATGCCTCATCATGTATAGAGGACAAATGGTAGTCCTCAGCCCCTGTGGGGTGGGAGTGAAAATACTGGACAAAGAAGAAAACTGGAGCGACATGACAGATTAAATAAAGAATTCCCTGTAGGTTATCAGGATCGATATACACTTGACATCTGACGAAGGTCGGCGAGAACAACGGCTGAAACGTTGTGATAAATACAATAAAAATGAGGAAACTGGTCCGAATTCTTATAGTGAAAATAAAGACAATGAAAGATTGAAATTATGTAGGTGATGCACGCACATTAGTGTGTGTGTGTGTGTGAAAGTTCAGTCACCCAGGGGAAAACATATCCTAGTGCGCGTTAACAAAGTTCCGGTTGGCATTGTCACAACAGCATATCGGAAAGAAAAGGGAGAGAAGAAGAAAAAAAAGACAAGTGTCCCGTTTTTACATCGGCTTGACAGCGTCCTCTAAGGACTTCTTGTCGAAATTACTGAAGCTATATTGGGATAACCGATACTTACTTAATTACTTACTATCTATCTATCTATCTATCTATCTATCTATCTATCTATCTATCTATCCCAGTCATTTAATATCTATCTATCTATCTATCTATCTATCTATCTATCTATCTATCATCATCTATCTATCCCAGTCATTTAATATCTATCTATCTATCTATCTATCTATCTATCTATCTATCTATCTATCCCAGTCATTTAATATCTATCTATCTATCTATCTATCTATCTATCTATCTATCTATCCCAGTCATTTCTATCTATCTATCTATCTATCTATCTATCTATCTATCTATCTATCTATCCCAGTCATTTAATATCTATCTATCTATCTATCTATCTATCTATCTATCTATCTATCTATCTATCTATCTATCTATCTATCTTTATAGTCTATTTCTATCTATCTATCTATCTATCTATCTATCTATCTATCTATCTATCTATCTATCCCTATCTATCTATCCCAGTCATTTAATCTATCTATCTATCTATCTATCTATCTATCTATCTATCTATCTATCCCAGTCATTTAATATCTATCTATCTATCTATCTATCTATCTATCTATCTATCTATCTATCCCAGTCATTTAATATATCTATCTATCTATCTATCTATCTATCTATCTATCTATCTATCTATCTATCTATCTATCCCAGTCGTTTAATATCTTTATATCTATCTATCTATCTATCTATCTATCTATCTATCTATCTATCTATCTATCCCAGTCATTTAATATCTATCTATCTATCTATCTATCTATCTATCTATCTATCTATCTATCTATCTATCTATCCCAGTCATTTAATATCTATCTATCTATCTATCTATCTATCTATCTATCTATCTACCTACCTACCTATCTATCTATCTATCTATCTATCTATCTATCTATCTATCTATCTATCCCTATTATCTATCCCAGTCATTTCTATCATATCTATCTATCTATCTATCTATCTATCTATCTATCTATCTATCTATCTATCTATCTATCTAGCCCAGTCATTTAATATCTATCTATCTATCTATCTATCTATCTATCTATCTATCTATCTATCTATCTATCTATCTATCTATCTATCCCAGTCGTTTAATATCTATCTATCTATCTATCTATCTATCTATCTATCTATCTATCTATCTATCTATCCCAGTCATTTAATATCTATCTATCTATCTATCTATCTATCTATCTATCTATCTATCTATCTATCTATCTATCCCAGTCATTTAATATCTATCTATCTATCTATCTATCTATCTATCTATCTATCTATCTATCTATCTATCTATCCCAGTCATTTAATATCTATCTATCTATCTATCTATCTATCTATCTATCTATCTATCTATCTATCTATCTATCTATCCCAGTCATTTAATATCTATCTATCTATCTATCTATCTATCTATCTATCTATCTATCTATCTATCTATCCCAGTCATTTAATATCTATCTATCTATCTATTTATCTATCTATCTATCTATCTATCTATCTATCTATCTATCTATCTATCTATCCCAGTCATTTAATATCTATCTATCTATCTATCTATCTATCTATCTATCTATCTATCTATCTATCTCAATATTAGCATATCTCCAAATTTCTAATATTCACACAATCAGTAATGACTCAACGTTCAACATATTTGGTCTAAAAACGCACCTTATTTAATGCGTAGGGCTGCTATGAAAATCCATGGAGTGCAGGTAGAAATTCACATAGTAAATCTACCATATAAGTCTATCCTGAGCAATTTAACTGTCACCATTTGTTTCATACTAAATTTATTGCGAAAACATTGACGTGTGAAATAAAATTTGCCATGGTGTATATATCAATTTACCATATACAAGCAATTTCTTGGATTTCATATTGAAAAAGTAAATGTCTCTCCAGGTTCTGATGCAAGCCTTTAACATGAGTAACTAATTGCATTCATACTCATAGCAACTCACTAAAAATAAATTGTTTACACAAGATAGATTCCTAAGGTAATACGGTTTCCATTAACTGAAGTCTGTACCAGGGACATGAGGTCATTACTAGACTTACTAATATGGTCAAAAGGACTTTGGCATGAAAAGAGTTACACTACGCTAAAGGACCTATTTCGACGTTATTCTTTTAAATGATTACTTTTCCGACTTATTGTGGTAATACTTTATTGTAGTGCTCATATAGTAACTACAGCAAATGCCCCAAGCATGCTCACACACACACACACACACACACACACACACACACACACACACACACACACACACATATATATATATATAAGCTTGGACATGGGAAAAACAACACAAATTTTACTTACAAAAAGGGGGAAGGTGGAGGTCGTTTCAAAGCAAATTTTAATCAAAATAATTAAAGTGTAAGGTGGGTGTAAATACACAACTCCACAAGAGTGATAAAACTGAAAAATAACACTCACAGACCCTCCAATAGTTGTAAGGAGCGAATGAAATGCTTTTCTGCCTGCACAGGCTCGGCTGATCAATCTTAAGATACGTAGCTTCCAACACTCGTAAATGTTGAGCTGAACGAGCACTTTGCAGGACAGAAAACCATGTGTCCGCGTACCGGGAAGCACACTCTTGACTGTCGAGCAAATGCTGACCTGTGGCTGATTCCTGTACCGCCTGAGTTGTCTTTATAGACCGTTGAGGGCTATCCGAACGTATATTTGCGGGGACGTGCTACGAAACTCGTGTTTCCAACCAAAGATTGATTCATCCAATAAATATATATATATATATATATATATATATATATATATATATTTTGTTGCCATTTTTGACATCACAGGCCTACTCATATATATATATATATATATATATATATTAATATTTATATGTTTAAGTAGGCCTGTGATGTCAAAATGGCAGCAAAATATATCGATATGGCGTCTAAAATGACGGCAACACATATATCGAGTATCTGACATTGAGACATAAGAAAAATACAAAAAAAATTCAAACACGTTAGTGTGAGAGGATATATATATATATATATATATATATATATATATATATATATTGTAAATGCAAGGGGTAGACTGAGAGTGAAAGAGAAAGAAAAAGACTTTAAAAAGAAGTTTAAATCCAATCTTAAATCAAGGCAGTAATGCCACTAAGATGCAATGGGCTACTGAGAGCAAAAGAGAATGAAAAAAACTTTAAAAGGAATATTAAGCCCAATCTTAAATCAAGGCAATAATGCCACTAAGATGCAATTGCTACTGAAAGTGAAAGAGAATGAAAAAGACTTTAGAAAGAACTAGAAACCAAATTCTAAATAGGAAACAAAGGATAAAAGTTAAAAAAAAAAAAACAGGGGAGGTGTGTGGTGATACATTGTGGCGACAGACTAACTTAACATATTGTTACACCTTCCGTACTGTATATTGTGTATTCCAGTTTATATACTTATCTAAATCTAAACTTATTTATAAATGGAACTTTGTCGGTGTGTGTTTGTGTGTCCGTTACCTATAGACTCCGAAACGGTTGAACCGATTTTCTTGAAAATTTACGCATTTATACTATAAGCGTCTTTGCGAGTGTTCTTAGCTAGTTTTTGTGTCGATGTACCCCCGATAAATATCGATAATCGAAAAAATCAGGTTATAGAAGGAGTGGTCCGATTTTAATCAAATTTGATATACTCATAGACAAAGACATAAGAAACGATATTCAGAAGTTTCAAGGTTGCAGTTCTTACAATAGTGCAGAAAATCGATTATATATATATAAGGGAAGATGTTTGTGCGTGCGTCTTTTTATCTGCCTGTATGTCTGTATTTTTTTCAGCCCTTTTATTTTAGATTTTGCTTCGGGTTTGGCTCTAAGTAGGTATAATTGTAGTTCTTAGTCTCAGCCATGATACCATTTACTCAGAGGACTTATTTAGCCTTCAAAATTCAGTTTAGGACGAAAAAACTTATTTGATATCGATACCAGGAAATCAAAATTTGACTTACATCCATTCATTTTTCTTTCAGTCTACGGTTTCGCTTTAACTGGAAACAACTATTGCTTTTTAGTCTTTCGTACCAACGTCCAAAGAGTCTGAGTTCCAGGACCATGAATTGGTTTTAAAGCTTTCATCTCACCCGAGCAACACCGGGTTATACTGCTATTCTTATATTAAAAATATATCTGTCTCTTTATACTGTTGTATATATACACTACCGGCCATAAGTATTAGGCAACCCCAGTTTTTTTTAAAAGAAATGATGTATTTCATACTATTTTTAGTATTTATTGTCAAATGAAAATAGAATGGTTCTTTTGTTATTATTACTTTACAAAATTTTACAAGGCATATAAGCAAAGATGAACTCGTCCGAATCTCCATAAATTTTCTTTATTCTTTCATTGATGAAACTGCAATGTAGGTCATTATTAAATATTTATAGGTTCATTTGATGCACATGTTATTGTGCAGTATTAACAAAAGAACCATTCTATAAAAATAGCCTATTTATAAGCCCACACCGGGAATACTTTATATTAATTAGATACAATTTTTGGATTAAATCTCTCCTTTTTTACGGATTTGTCATTATTTCACACACACACACACACACACACACACACACACACACACACACACACACACACACACACACACACATATATATATATACGGGTTTACGCAACCACTAATATTGCTAGCTAAACCTTGTTGCGCATAGGTGCACAGAAACATTAATGTTTTTTCCTCGCACATCAGCGTTTATCCTATTCGCTAGTCTTCCAACCATTATATTATGTTGAGATGTACTGATAGTTTTGAATGAAGTGGAATTAAAACATTTTGTAAGTTTTAAGCATAAAACGACAGCGAGTTTACAATACTTCTTTAAACAACCAAAAACAGCTTTAATATTGAGTGCCTGTGTTTGTGGTGTCACAGTAAATATGGCTTCCACCAAAAGACAAATCATTAAAAAAAAGTGTCCAGTATAGTTTTGCAAGGTGTAATAAAATTTTTGCAAGCGAAGGTAAAAAAAAAAAAGAAGTCCACCAGAAAATTGCCGTACACTCGATGTATTTGACGCATATGTAATAATCAGGAAGTAGTTAGAGGTCTATGCGGAGAGAGGCAGATAAACACGCAGGACGAAAACGTGTGTTGGGCGTTTACATTCATCAAGGCAGCGTTGCATGCATTTAAGCGTTGATCTAAGATGATAAACAAAACGGTCTTATGTAATATGGATCTGGAACCTGATCCACCGAAGGCGGTCTTCCATGAAATCGTTCACGAAAAGTTGGGATATCGTGGGATTATCTCGTTAGGTCCCAAAGCTATTGACTTGAAAACAGAAATGCGAGTACAGGAGTAGATTTATTTATTTCCACTTTTAGGTTGGTGAAGGTTTAAAGCTTTATGAATATCGGCTCGGAACGAGAAATCGAAGAGCCGAGTTTGAATTACAGTCTAATTTGTTGCATTCATTTACGCGCAAATAACCTTGGGAAAGGTATCAATTCGCCTCTTCTTCCTCCAGCTATGGGTTAAATAGCAGGACAAATTGGTTTCTTTAGACTTAGTTGGTAACCAGTCTACTGCAGAAGTGATAAATTACTGCGGGAAAATCTTCTGCCCAGTCAATTATGTCACTTTATTGACTGAAGGTTAACCAAGTAACAAGAAAAAAATGCTGGTACACTTGCTTCCCCGACAGCTACAATCTCCAAGAATTTAAAAGATCAATAGTCATCTCCTATCTCGCTAACTCGCATCCTTTCTCTCAAGCTCTTTTTTCCATCCATTCCACCCCCATCACACCAGTATTCTCATCCTTCTATTACCCTCCTCCTGACGCCCCCTATAATCTATCCCTCTTTCTCGTCACTTTCCCCCTTTGTAACCCCCTGCGCAACAGTGGTAGTAAAACTGCCTTGTTTGGGGTGAAATGATTAAAAAACTATTATAGACTTTAGAAGGAACTGAAAACCTAATCTTAAATCAGGGCAATAATGCCACTAAGATGCAAGGGGCTAGTGAGAGTGAAAGAAAATGAAAATAACTTTAGAAAGAACTAGAAACCAAATCCTAAAGAGGAAACAAAGAAAACAATCCTCCGAACGCAGTGAATTGGTTTTTTAATCGAATTTACCTCAAGCAAGGGAGTAAAGCCACCAAGACAAAGGCGTTACTGGGCATGAAAGAATAATAAAACAGAAACATTATTAAGAAACGGAAAGAATAGAAGAGTAATGAAGAAGACAATAGATGACGATTGAGATTGCATTTAGATTTTTGATCATCAAAGTTGGCTGGAAAGTATGGAGCCGGAAGAGAGTTCCACAAGCAAGAAGTGTGAGAAAAGAAACTCTTAGTATAGAAATTACGATTATTTCTAGCCAATTCAGTTGTGAATTGATGAGACCATTTTGCCAATCTCTTACTGCATATAAATTTGTAGCGAAGATCCCGTTCGAACAACTACCATGAAAGTATTTATAGAAAATTCTATGGAAAGTAACTTTATGGCGGCGAGAAAGCCGAGCTGCCAGATCAGGACTAATGATATTGCTGATTCTTCTTTGGATTTTATCAAGAATCTTTAATTATACAGCAGGAGCACCGGACCATATATGGCAGCAATATTCTAAGCATCGACAAATGGTAGACATAGATATGTTGAACAGATTCTCTAAAGAATTTTCCCACAGGCCCGGTTTACACTCCACCCACGTCTATTGAACAGGTGAAGAGGTTCATCCCTTGTTTCCTGTTTAGGATGTGGTTTCCGGCTTTCTCTTTTCCAATCTTTTCACTCTTTTCTTTTTTATGTTTTTTCAATTGGAGTAGATAGACTAAACTATCGCCCGGTTCACACTCCACCCACGTCTATTGAACAGGTGAAGAGGTTCATCCCTTGTTTCCTGTTTAGGATGTGGTTTCCGGCTTTCTCTTTTCCAATCTTTTCACTCTTTTCTTTTTTATGTTTTTTCAATTGGAGTAGATAGACTAAACTATCGCCCGGTTCACACTCCACCCACGTCTATTGAACAGGTGAAGAGGCTCATCCCTTGTTTCCTGTTTAGGATGCGGTTTCCGGTTTTCTCTTTTTCAATCTTTTCACTCCTATGTAGCCCTCTGCACATCAGTGGCGTTACCGCCTTGCTTGGGGTGATATGATTAAAAAGAAAAAAAGATGAAGAGAAGACTTGAGGGTTTGTGTAAATGGGTGAGAGGGGTGATCAGAGGACAAATATTGCTACAAAAATAGGAATGTTGTTGAGAGCCGTGATCATCCTACACTCCGAAGGAAGTTAATGAAGACCTTTTTCGATCATCACGACTCATGGAACCTGCGTTGCTTCCCGTTACTCTAGAGTCAATGGTTGATTCCATGACCTGGATTGCTCCTCATTGAGTTAAAAGCGTAGGTCAGACAGTTAACACAATCTTATACAGTGAAGCAATAGGCAAACTTTTTTTTATCGTTTCACCCCAAGCAAAGCGGTAACGCCCCTGATGCGCAGGGGGCTATATAAAAGAGTAAAAGTTTACGCAGAAGGAGAGTGAAGAGAAAGACGAACCGGTTACGGGGGTGTCAGAGAAAGGGCATGAGAATGATGTGAACACAGGAGTGAAGACAGTTGCGAAGGTAGAGAGAAAGGAAAAGAACAAGATACACGGAGTGATGTAGAAAAGACTGGAGTCAAGTGGTTAAGAGATGGGTATTGACATTGCACTTAAATTCCTGGAGGTTGTAGCCGTCAGGAAAGCAAGTATACGGAAGAGAGTTCCACAGGCGGGAAGCGCGAGAAAAGAAGCTGATGGAGTAGAATTTTCGGCTGCATTTAGTTGATTTAACAGTAAAAGGGTGAGACTTTGTTGCTAGTCTGGTTGCCCGAGTAAATTCTTGTGGAGGGGGCACCAGTGACCTAAAGTCGTCGGAGCAAAAGCCATGAAAATATTTGTAGAAGAGAAAGAGAGAAGCCACATTCCGCAGGTGAAAAAGTGTCTGGAGTCGAGCTGCCAGGTCACGACCAATTACATTACAGATTCTCCTTTGGAGCCTGTCAAGAAACCTGAGCTGAACAGCAGGGTCGACTGACCAGATATGACAACAGTATTCTATGCATGGACGGATGGTTGATTTTTATATGAACTGAGGTAACTGTTCGTCGAAAGAGACCAGGATGTTTACGTGAGCATGTTATTAGCTGTATACCTGCGCCACTAGATAAAGCCGACCCGACATAAAATGGCTGCAGCTATATACAGGGTGATTCAAAAAGTAACTACCAATTTTAAGATACTTATAATTTATTCATTAACTATAGATTTTACAAGAAATGGATATGCGAAGTAAGCATTTAGCGTGAGGTTTTATTTAAAATTCGATATGGGCACCAAATTTCGCTTCCAGCTTCTCCAGCCGCCCAATTGATTTCACCGGGAACTCTTGTGCTATGGAAGACATAACTTGTATTCGCCTTTCAACTTTTTCCAAAGTCTTGATTTGATATGACAGATTGCTCCTGTAACCAACCCCAAAGAAAAAAGTCACAGGGTGTTGTCATGACTCATGGCTGGCTACTCTTACATAAAATAGGAAGTTACTTTTCAATCAATCTGTAGTTTGGGTGTTTTCTTGCATCTAACATATAAACTTAACTTTGTTCTTTCAAATTACCACCTCTTTAGACATCTGAAATGGTACTAATCTTGGATCTTATTTTTTACGGTTTATAAATCCTTTTTAGGTTATTTAAAGCTAAAACCTATTTTATATTTGTCGATATTTCTGAGATGAGGTAGTATTTACACTATTGTTCTCATTCTCGTTGCCATTTTTACGACATTTCGGTCGTTGTACGCTTCGGCCTTCTTCAAGTTCGATTCCAAGCATCTGAAGAAGGCCAGAGCGTACCACGGCCGAAACGTCACTATTTTTTATTCTAAGAATAATAATTTTTTGGTGGCTGAATATTGCAGAAACAATTTTTGAGAATAACAATGATTTTTTCTAAATACAAAGCTTATTATTATTATTATTATTATTTTTTTTTTAATCATCTCACCCCAAGCAAGGCATTCTACTGCCACTGTTGCGCAGGGGTTTACATAGGGGAAAATGATGAGAAGGAGGGGTAAGTTATAGAAAATGTCAGAAGGAGGGTAATAGACTGATGAGAATACCAAGGATGGGGGTGGAGTAGATGAAAAAAGAGCTTGAGAGAAAGGATGCGAGTTAGTGTGATAGAAGATGTCTATTGGCCTTACATTTAAATTCCTGGAGATTGTAGCTGCCAGGGAAGCAAGTATAAGGAAATGAATTCCACAGGTGGGAAGTGCGAGAAAAGAAGCTGTTGGAGTAGAAATTGCGGTTACATTTTATCGGTTTCACTGTAAAAGGGTGGGACCTAGTTGTTAATCTAGTAGATCGTGTAAATTCATAACTAGGGGGCACCAGTGATCTAAGTTAATTGGAGCAGAAGCCGTGAAAGTATTTATAGAAGAGGCACAGGGAAGCCACGTCACGCCGGTGAGAGAGCGTCTGCAGCCGAGCTGCCAAGTCGGTATCGATCACGTTACAGATTCTCCGTTGGGTTTTGTCAAGAACCCCTAGGTGAATAGTAGGGGCACCCGACCAGATGTTGCAGCAGTATTCAATACACGCGCGGATGGTAGATTTATATATGTGCAGGATGGACTCAGACGGGAAAAACTTCCTGGCCCTGCACAGTGAACTGACCTTTTTAGGAGCGGATTTAGCAATGAGTTCGATATAGTCATTCCACTTGAGGTCCGCTGAGAGTGTGAGGCCAAGAAGGCGTAGTGTTTTACTCTCAGGGAGGTTAGCCTGTTCCATGCAAATGGGAGTGGGGGGAGTGGGGGAGATGGATTCACGTCGTTCGCATTGATATTTGAGCGTAATTAAATATAAGGAACTTGACTGGATTTCAAACTTAGTCCTCTGATTTCTCATTCTCATTTAGTCAGTTACAATGGGACAGAGTGCAGGGTAATGTAGATACATGCCTTTCCTCTACAGAAAAGAAGAAAGCATCAATACATGTTTATATGTCCCGTACTGACGATTTTTGTTTCAGAAAAAAAAATTGCTTATCTTTCCCTGTCATTTTAAGAAACGATTTGTTGTCTATTATTTTTACTAATTGTTCACCTAATACAAGGCCCGAGAGCCACTCAAGGTAGTGTGTTACTGAATAGGGTTGTTGTATGAGTGTAAAATGATGCAAGTGCAGTGTATGATGATATGTAAGAAAGATAATGATTAACTATTGACTTGAAGTGGTTATAATTTTAAAGATCGCGGAAACATTCTCTTGGGAGCTTGTTCCCCAAAGTAGCTGTTCTTGGGAAGTAGCAGTCCGAATGGAACTTCTTTCTTACTAATGGAATACGAAGGAAATGAAGATTATTCCTTTCTTTTTACGCGTCTTTGTGGATTTCAACTGCGACTGTCCGAACATTGTTGGAACGTAGGTGTTCAGAACGTTTGCTATGGAAATAGCGATAGAATAGACAGAGGTATACGACTTTGCATTATTCAACAAACATCCATAGAATGGGCCTCGCCTGGTAATCTGCCCGATAACAATTTTCTTATGCCTCTCGTGATTGTCTTGCATTACAATTGGTGCAACAACTTTTTATTTCCCCGTAAATATTTAGACAACGAATACACGAACGGCTTTAATGGCCGTCTGGGGACATTAGAATTCTGTTTTTTTATTTCCTTCTTCTCTCGTCTCAATTGTTCGAATGCAAATAGTAGTAAGAACGAGAAGCCATTCGAATGAAAAAATATCTTTTTTTTCTCTTTTTCTTTCTCTCTGTCTTTTTTCTTTATTTTTCTCTCTCTCTCTCTGTCTCTTTCTTTCTCTCTATTTTCTCTTTTTCTCAATTGTTTATATTTAACTAAACGGCCTCCCAGGGTTCTGATATTCGTTTTGAATGGACAGTTTTTATAACCAACGCGAACAGTGGAACCGAGGCTTGCACCCCACCTCACGGCAAACAAATACATGCACTCACACAAAACAAGCAAAAAAAAAAAAAAAAAAAAAAAAAAAGCCAAAACTGACAGGTAATAAATATAATTATTTTTTTAAAGTTCTTTTTTTTAATTTTGTAGAAATATTTATTTAAAATCTGTCACCGAATTTAAATATACATCAGCACACGAAAACATACGTACATAATAAACATCTGTGTCGCGAGGGCTAATTTCACTTTTTGTCTGCAAACAACGCCTGGGTAATAGGAAAAAACAATATAAGTCAAAATATTCGACTCCATAAAGTCATTTTTATGTCCATTTCTGTATTAATATTGAATATATTGTCTAATAAATGTATTTTAAGTTGACAAACAATTTAGATTTGAGATTTGATCATTTTGCAGTCAATTACGAGACAGTTGCTAAAAGGGAAAAAGATTGATTTACGGAACTGTCAGTGTCTGCCCTCGGCATGTTGACAAGTGGTAGATCCACCTATGAGCAAATTTGAGCTCGTGAATAATTGACGAATTGCTGAGTTGAATAAACAATAATTTGTCGTACGAGGAGTTTAGCTACATGTTTTGCTTGGGCTGAATAATAATGGTCTCTACAATTGTGGTGCAGTGGATATCGGCTCGGAACGAGAAATCGGGGAACCGAGTTCGAATTCCAGTTGAATTCATTGCATTCACTTACGCGCAAATATCCTTGGGAAAGGTATTAATCCGTCTCTTCCTTCCAGTTATGAGTTAAATAATAGGACAGATTGGGTTCTATAGCCTTGGTTGGCAACCAGTCTATCGCAGAAAGCAATGGCAACCTACTGTGGGATAATCTTCTGCCCAGTCAGTCATGTCTCTTTCGAGACATGATCGCCCAAGCGTGTATCGCGTATGGCACTCAACTGACTGACTGACAATATTTGTTGTATTGAGCACTTTTTAAAAAAAAAAGTAAATGCCGGAGAACTCAGATATCTAAAGTTGTTGGTTCACTTCACCTGGATATATATATATATATATATATATATATATATATATATATATATCCAGGTGAAGTGAATATATATATATATATATATATATATATATATATATATATATATATATATATACCGGCCATAATTATTAAGCCACCCCAGTTTCTTTTAAAGAAATAATGTATTACATACTATTTTTAGTATTTATTGCCAAATGAAAATAGAATGGTTCTTTTACTATTATTACTTTGCAAAATTTTACAAGACAAGGAAGGAAAGATAAGCTCGTCCGAATCACCCTAAATTTTCTTCATTCTTTCATTGATGAAACTGTAACATAGGTAATTATTAAGTATTTATAAAATTCATTTGATGCACATGTTATTTTTGCAGTATTAACAAAAGAACCATTCTATTTTCATTTGCAATTATTCATTTGCCAATAAATATTAAAAAATAGCATGAAATAAATCATTTTTTATAACACTAGGGTGGCCTAATAATTATCGCTGGTAGTATATATATATATATATATATATGAACATAGAAGAATCCAAAGGAGTATCCTATACATACAGTGGTAGGATAACTCTCTAAGAGAGCTCTAAACATATATGCATATAAATACACATAGAGCAAATATAAGAAAAATTAAGACAGACGCGTTATTTCATGGTTTATTTACCATGAAATAACGCGTCTGTCTTAATTTTTCTTATATATATATATATATATATATATATATATATATATATATCCAGGTGAAGTGAATATATATATATATATATATATATTAATTTATTTGTTTAAACATTATTTTTAATGGATACTCGTATTTGAGTAGATACTGTGTTTTTCATAATTAAACATATTTATTTACATGTACTGGCCTGAATATTTTCATTATGTATATAAATATACTGTTTAATTTTAATAAAAAATAAAACAAAGTACATTTTCAGATACGAGTTTCCATTAAAAATAATGTTTAAACAAATAAATTAAAAACATGTTGGTTAATTCAATTTCGTAAGTTTCCGTAATATTTCGTATATATATATATATATATATATACACGAAATATTATATATATAGTTGAGGGAAAATTATTGTTTTAAATCTGTGTATTTTTAAGGTGATATTCGATTAATTTCGACAGTAACTTGTCTTCATTATTAAAAAAGGTGCCATTAAAATACACACATTTTTCCAAAATAAAAGCAAATAAAAATGTTACACTTAAGTTTTTTTTTTCAGCGTTGGGTGATTGCTTTTGATATAAAGTGCCTCGAGAATTTGTTATTTTTGTTCATTATTTTCAGCTGGACAGTTTGTGTTTTTAAATGCTGTGCGACAAATTTTATATATATACTAGCAGTAATAGCTCGGCGTTGCTCGGGTGTAATGGAAGCTTTAAAACTAATCCATGGTCCTGGAGCTCAGACTCTTTGGACGTTGTCACGAAAAACTAAAAAGCAATAGTTAAAGCGAAACCGCAGACGGAAAGAAAAATTATCATGGGTTGCTTATCTATTATTTTCTCATTTGTGGTAGGAGTCCATTCTAGTGAAGGGTAGTTGTATACTGTTGCAGGTTAACGGAATTTGGCCTTGTGGTAGATAGCCCACTATAAGTCATAAAATGATTATAAAATCAAGAAAAGCAAATTGAGTTGAATATAACATTTTTATATACACATATCAATTAATGTTTTTACAATTAAAGCAATTCTTGAATATAGGTCCAACGGAGGTTAAAATGTTCATGGCAAATAATAAGCTGAAAGAGATTTAAGGCCTAGGAATGTGGGGAGCGTGTAAGGGAGGAATGTCTTTGATGTAGTCGCTCCTTAGGTCAGTAAGTAGTTTTGAGACAGGGGAGAAGGAAAGAGGCAAGCGTAGTAGCGACTTGACTTAAGTCAAGGGGATATTGAATACACTCTTCACCTGAAGTCTGCCTGCTGGGGTCTGTCTTTATCTGCTTTTATATCTGCTTTTTGGATCACAGCAGCTCGTTTGGTATTTCACACTTGTATTTGATTCTGGGCTTCCCATTGGCTGATAAATAAAATTCGCGTAGACTCGCGAAATGGAAATTTAATATTTGATAAATTTTTATTTTCAGCCGGAACATCTGTGCGGATCTACATGCGCAGAGACGACCTTTGGTCATTTGCTTTCAGGTCGTTATAGAGCAAACATCCGGTCCATCGCTTTTGCTCGGTATCATCACAAAATGAATGAATGTAAGTCAAATTTTGATTTCCTGGTATCGCTATCGAATAAATTTTTTTCGTCGTAAACTGAATTTTGAAAGCTAAATAAGTCCTCTGAGTAAATGGTATCATGGCTGAGACTAAGAACTATAATTAGACCTACTTAGAGCCAAACCCGAAGCAAAAACTAAAATAAAAGGGCTAAAAACAAACAAACAAACAAACAAAAAAAAAACAGACATACAGGCAGAGAAACAGACACACACACAAACATCTTGACTTATATATATATATATATATATATATATATATATATATATATATATATATATATATATATTATCGATTTTTTGCACTATTGTAAGAACTGCAACCTTGAAACTTCTGAATATCATTTCTTATGTCTTTGTCAATGAGTGTATCAAATTTGATTAAAATCAGACCACTTCTTCTATAACCTGATTTTTTCGATTATCGATTTTCAATATTTATCGGGGTACCTTGACACAAAACCTAGCTAAGAACACTCGCAGACGCTTATAGTACAACTGTGTAAATTTTCAAGAAACTTGGTACAGCTGTTTCGGAGTCTATAAGTAATTAGTGTTTTGGAAAGACCAACATTGTATATCAGTTTAAATATTGTTTGGTAGATTGTATCTATGACAAAAAAGTAAGTATATATTAGCAGTATTATCAAGACGCCTTACAATTCCTTTGTCGGATACAAGTTCTATCACACATTTTCTAATATTTTCTATTGTACAAGTTCTATCTAACTTTTAAAGACACATTTAAAAAATATCTTTCTAGTATTATAATATATATATATATATATATATATATATATATATATATATATATATGGTGGATTCTCTTATCGTGAACTATAAATGAGGGTCAACAATGGATAGTGCCTTTCGTTTTACACTTATGCATATTTTCTTTGTATAATTGTGAAGAAAATCTGGTAAAGAGGAGACATTTCATTTGTGCTTTCTTCAGTGTGATACTGGCCCAGCCTTGTTGCAGACGACAAAGTCACACTGGCAGATGAAATTTGTTGAAGCAGGGTTTTGATGGCGTCTTTATTTCAGAGTATGACAAAGCTGTTCACGGTGCTTCAGTCTACTGTCTTCAAAACCCTTCAACTTAACGAGACATGTCTTACGCCACTCCTTTTCAAACAAAATATTAGTTCAATTTTTATATACTTTAGGTCGTCCTCAGAAGAAAAATCATAAGATCACATAATGTCTGTGTATTTGTGTATATACTAGCATCATAACCCGGCGTTGCCCGGGCAACTCAGAACATTTTAGTAGTAGGAGAAGATGCCAACGACAGGAGTAGGTGGAAACCATTTACAGTCTGTTGATTTCCTCCATGAAATATTTAGCGAAAAAAAGCTTTATTTTGTTTTAAATTTTATTTTCTGACGTATGAAATATTAAATCTGAAAAACAAAAAACAAAAAACAAAATCTAAATAATTAAATTAACTATTGACACTTTTAAAAAAAAATATTTTGTTTTTGTTTGAATAAAAAAAATTTTTTTAAAAATATTTCTTTTGTTTCAAAATTACGGGGAAAAATATTCACATTTTTTTGTTGACCGATTGAATTTTTAAAACATATGAATAAAAATTAAATATAAAGGCTCGTTTTTTTTAATTAAAAATTTTTTAGTCGCGTTTAACACATGTGATTTGATTTCTGTGACGTAATTTAGCAACCATCTTAGATCTTAGATGTTTCACGGAGTAAATGTAAACAATCAGTTCCATTGGCCATAAGTGCGAAAGGGAAAATTGCTGAACTTAAACTCAAAAAGTATGTGTCGACCTGGCTTCCCTGTAGATATGTGTCCCTGGAAAGTTTGAATTGCGTAGCTTAAAAAATGTAGGCGTGCATAAGGAACAATTACACAGACTCACAGATTGCCTTATATATATATATACATAGCCCAGCGTTGCCTGTGCAGCTCAGAACATTTTAGTTTCTTCAGCAGATGAAACAAATACGTTTAAATTTACTGCAGACACTTCTAACACATTCAAAACTTTGATAAAAATCTTGTTTTGATTTGAGTTAGCGGGTAACCAAATCGTTACTAGTTTACAATGGAAAACGGAAACATCTGTTCTGGGTGAACAATTCATTTTTTTTTTTGGGTCGTTTTGCCGAATTTTTGCTTGATTTTAAAACTTTTTATGCTTAATTGAAGGATTGATTTTTTTCTTAGAAATTTCATTGCCTGGACTTTAACGAAGTTAAAACTTAGCAATTCAACAACGTTTTCCCATTTTTTTTTTTTCAATTGGATCGGATGGACTAAACTATCGCCCGGTTCACACTCCACCCACATCTGTTGAGCGGGTGAGGAGGCTCATTCCTTGTTTCCTGTTTATGATGTGGTTTCCGGCTTTCTCTTTTCCATTCTTTTTACCTTTACGTAGCCCCCTGCGCATCAGTGGCGTTACCGCCTTGCTTGGGGTGATACGATTAAAAAAAAAAAATGGAAATTTGTCACCGGAAAAAAAAATGACTTATGTAATATTATATTACATAAGTCAGTTTTTTTACAAAAATGAAATTAATTTTGATATTATTATTTAAAAAAATCTTGGTAAACTTTTCTAACATTTGTTATCCACCTCCACGTAAATTCTTGAAATTTCAAGAAATTAATTTTTTTGCGATAATTGGTTTAATTAGTCAAACGCAGGATTCGTCGGGGAATGTAAATCATCTTTTATGTTTTTGAAAAATTTAAACTCTGTTTCCGAAAATCTGTTCCCAATAATAAAATAAAAAATGCAACATAACTATAACATTTTTTTTTAATTTTAATAAGATTTTTTAATTTTAATAAGATTTTAATTGCTTGAATCAATAATATGAAATTAAGGACATTATAGCATGAAAAATATTTTTTCGATTAATAATGAATTTTAAAAGAATTGTTTTCATTTTTTTAATTATAATAATTTATAAAGATTTAAAAATATTTTCAAAGTAGTTCAAAGATTTGTTGGGGTTATTTCAAAAACTTATTAAGCTAAGATTATATTCAATAATCTAAAATTTAAAACTTTAATGCAAATCGCCGTGACTTCCTATTTTTAAAATAATTAAACATTTTTTTGTGTGTGTATTTGAAGTTTTTTTCGATGGTAATTTCTATGTGTAACTTAAAAGGTCATGTGTTTCAGGGTTTCTTCCTCTTACAGGGAAAAAGTTGTACAATTGTGTCACTTGTCATCGTCATACACGTATCTTATCTCGCTTCTGTGAACACATACGGTAAATTGTCAGAAAGTTGAACTGTGTTTAAGAAATAGTTTTATTCTAAATTTCATGCTATAAATAAGTAATACATGTATAAATCAGATTAATTTAACATCAAATTTGCTAATTTTCTAAAATTAGTGCGTCACCGACATATATTTTATTTTTGCAAGCTTTTAAAACTGAGAATTAACATTTGTTTATAAATGTATCAATCGCTTAGGAATGGCCAAAAAATTAAAAGATTAACAATATTTTTTTTTAAATTTACATTTCAATCAATATAATTTCTGTTTGAAATACACCAGAGTATTTTGTTTACTGAAAATAGTGAATTTAATCATTTAGCTTTCAATTGAAACTAAAATAAAAATTTCAAGTAATCTTTTTTTTTTATCTTTAAAAATTAAATTTAAAATTTAGATATCGAAAATGAGTGGAGGTACCTAAATATATATATATATATATATATATATATATATATATATATATATATATAAACATTATATTATATTATATATATATATATATATATATATATGCCTCACTGAATTTTCCTTAGTTCTGACATTGTGATAAATGGGACAAAGCTTAGTAAATATCATTTTAGACAGCTCGCAGTCGAGAAAATATCAGCATGCACCCCAGCAAAAACTTTACTACTGTAGTGAATCATTTAGAATCTCATGCTCACATAACACTATGCTTAAGACACTCACATAGAAGAGAAGAGTGAGTGGTTTTATCCCTGTTTGTAGTAATTTGTGTTTTATGAGCAGAGATAAAGTATGTGATATATATATATATATATATATATATATATATATATATATATATATAACATTTAAAACGTTCATCCACTTGACTGAAACAGAATAAAAGAAAAAATAAATGATAACTTTTGGGAAAAGTGACGAGAGACTCAGACATTGAGGATTTCCAGTCCCAGGCTTATATTAACATTCACAGTCGGGACGCAGTTGTGTTCTAGCAGGGGGAATGGTCGCCAATTCTGGGCACTCACATGATGAAGAGTTATGAAGCGAAGAAGATGTGATTTCACCGACGAATGGGGAAAAATAATACAATGGCAAATACATGTGAGAAACGAAAAAATATGAAGAGAAATAAAAACGTCAAGGAAATTGATACGATCAGAAAGAGACTGTCGACATTTCTGGCACAAAGAAGGAGAGGAAGCTTGAGGGATATCGGCTCGGAACGAGAAATCGGAGAACCGAGTTCGAATTCCAGTGGAATTCGTTGCATTCACTTACGCGCAAATACCCTTGCGAAAGGTATTAATCCATCTCTTCCCTTCAGTTATGGGTGAAATAATAGGACAGATTGGGTTCTATAGCCTCGGCTGGCAACCAGTCTACCGCAGAAAGTAATGGCAACCTATTGCGGGATAATCTTCTATCCAGTCAGTCATGTCTCTTTCAAGACATGATCGTCCAAGCGTGTATCACGTATGGCACTTAACTGACTGACTGAAGTGTTGTGGGATCTCCCTTTTATATATGATAATGGACTCGACTGAATATACATATACTCCTGCCATAGTGAGATACAGCAGCTGCCATAGAGTGGAGAGCTGCCGGAGAGTTATAGTAGACATCCGTGAGAGGTATCGGAGAGTACCGGAACTGATACGTAAGTTACCGAGAGATACCGAAGTTACCCAGAGACTACCGTATCAGAATTCAGACTAGCTCTGAGCTCCACTCAGCTAGAATAATATACACGGATATACTATTTCCAACGACTTCACTTCTAGACTTGTATATATTTATTTCTTACTAATAGTATTCCTGGATTTACAAACCTGCGCTCAAGTTTGTATATTACGTTAAATATAACCTACTTTTCTATCTCAATATCTGTTTTTGTTGTTCATTATTTTGTGCGGTTCCTCACCCAGAATCCACAACAATAAGATATGTTATTAGCAAGAGAACCCGGAAGAAAGCTCAAGTATCCCTTTAACAAACTCGAGTTAAAAGATGGCAGAACAGGGTGAGTCATGGTAAAAAAAAAGTTATAAAGGATATGTCATACGCAAATGTAAAAACAAGATAATTGATTAGTGGGTTTAGTGGCGTAAGAATGGCGTTCATTATGCTGATTGGTCGAATTGCAAAGGTGGCTAAAATGTCATTTTCTGTAGTTGAAAAACAGAATGTCAAATTTTAATATTTCAAGCTGGATATGCAAAGTGTGCGTTTTAAAAGTCATTAACATAAAGAAAAACAGAAATCCATTGTGGAATTATCCTACTTTGTCTCAACGACGGTAGGTGACGCGGCAACCAACGGAATCTTACTTTCTTTTAGCTCTCGGATGTTGTAGCGACAACATGGGACTCCTCCCTTTCGAAAAGACTTCTTAATTCTCAGCCAAAACGACTACTTAATTTCACCAAATCATGTAGAACACACACACACACACACACACACACACACACACACACACACACACACACACACACACACACACACACACACACAGAGCAACATTATTACTTAGTTTTCGGTCAAGCTGAATACTTAATTTCAATAAATTACGTGGCGCACTTGCACACATATGCTATCATCATAAAATCAATATTTTTCTTTTTATGAACTCTGCCTATGTACACATATCAATATAATTTTAATCCTACTTTGATCCACGTTTATATATATATATATATGTGTGTGTGTGTGTGTGTGTGTGTGTGTGTGTGTCTGTGTGTGTATGTAAAAATTTAAGATATAGTATATCTGTAAAAGGATACTATAAATAAAGGCAAAAAAAATTATCTTAGGAGACGCTTTTCGTTCTCTGAGAGACTTTATCAAGGCAAAGTAAGGATGAACTTGCCTGATTTTTCCGCCAACCTGATTCATGAAAATCCCTACAACAAAAATCTTCAAAAACCAATAACATTGTTGCTTTTTTATATAAACACTTGTAACAAAATATAATCCTTACATTTGCATTTATAAAGTCCCCTGGATGACGAAACGTGTCGGTTAAGACAAGTTTTTCTTTTGCCTTTGTTTATTCACACACACACACACACACACACACACACACACACACACACACACACACACACACATATATATATATATATATATATATATATATACATACACTCCTGATCAAAATTTTAAGACCACTTAAAATCTTTAAAAAGAAATATTTTTTTACGGATAGATTTTAAACTCCTCCCACTTAAGATTACCAATACTACAATCTAAAAGGTTATGGAAACAAAAAGCTACATTCCAAACATTTTATTTAGAAATTTACATTTTTATAAAATGAGGCGATTTACACATGATCAAAATTATAAGACCAGAGACAAAAATTCTACGAATTTGTACAAAAAGTGTATGAAAACATTCAACAACCAAATTTAATAATGAGTTCTACCTCCACTGCTTTTGATGACTTCAAAAATTCTGTCGGGCATGCTAGAAATAAGCGTTTCCATTAAGGTGCGGGGGATGTTGCTCCAGCTTCTGAAGATGGCTTCACGAAGCTCATTTTTTGTTGAATATTGTTTGCCATTTTGATAAACATCTCTTGTCATCCATCCTCAAACATTTTCAATTGGGTTCAAGTCTGGTGAGCATGCAGGATGTCCCAAGAGATGGACCCCATTTTCTTGTAGAAAGGTCAAGGTCCGTCTTGCAGCGTGGATTGCAGCATTATTCTGATGGAATAACCATCTATCCACACACAAAGGATGGCCCTCCATCATCAATGATGCTAACATAACCAGCCGCTGTTTGACAACCCTGCACCACCTGGAGCTCCATCGTCCCTCTGTAAGAAAAGCACCCCATATCATTATGGACCCTCCACCACTATGACGTGTGGAGAAAATTTCAGGAGGCATGTTTTTGTTATGCCAATATCGTTGGAAGCCATCAGGACCATCTAGATTGAATTTTTCTCATCAGAAAACAGGACTTTCTTCCACTTCTCAACGTAACATGTTTGGTATTCATAACCAAACTTTAAGCGGTCCACCTTGTGACGTGGAAGCAGCCGAGGAATATGTTTACGCTTTTTATTTACCATGCCTTTTTGTCATAAGTGTCGTCTGATGGTTACGGGACTGACTGCAATCAACATCTGTGACTGCCTTAATTTGACTAGAAGAAAGTCTTCCTTCTTTCATAACAACCCGTCTTATTCTCTTACTCAATACAGGAGAAAATTTTGGGGGCCTACCAGAGGATTTTGCTTTTACATAATTCCCACTGTTCTTTAGAAAGTTGCAAATCACAGTTTTACTGCGATTTACCTTAGCTGCGATCGCCCGTTGTGACAAACCTTGCTTATGGAATTCTAGAATTCGAGAACACTCAACTTTGGTAAGTTTGTTTGCTTTAGGCATGGTAACACCTTTATGCAGTGATTGCTAATCTCTAACTGAACTAAAAACATTGGAATTACCATAGATCTAACAATTTATACCCCTGGTCTTATAATTTTGATCATGCGCAAATCGCCTCATTTTATAAAAATGTAAATTTCTAAATAAAATGTTTGGAATGTAGCTTTTTGTTTCCATAACCTTTTAGATTGTAGTATTGGTAACCTTAAGTGGGAGGAGTTTAAAATCTATCCGTAAAAAAAATTTCTTTTTAAAGATTTTTAAGTGGTCTTAAATTTTTGATCAGGAGTATATATATATATATAAATAAATAGAAAAATAAAAGGAAAAATTATCTCATAAAAAGACAAAAGGAAACTTATCTGATATATATATATATGTACGTGTGTGTGTGTGTGTGTGTGTGTGTGTGTGTGTGTGTGTGTGTGTGTGTGAATCCCCGATGCGTTAAACCTTTAACAACTGGTTGGTACCCCACCTGACCGCTTCATTGGCATCCGTTTGTATTCTTTTTTTTGTTTTTACTCTTCGTGTACAAGTTGACGATTTTTGTCTTCGATGAGAGTTTAAAGAAAGGGCACGGTGACCCTTCGTGTTTCAGGTGGGAAAGCAAAAGAAAGATAGAAAGAAAGACAGAAAGAAAGAAAGAAAGAAAAAACGAAAGAAAGAAAGAAAGAAAACTATCTTTTTTTTATTTTCCTGAAAAATTATCTGCCTTCAGCAAACAAATATGCAAAGTGTAACTCATTTTCTGAAACCGGTTTGGGTCACTTGACTTTATGCAACCGACCCCACCACCGACACCGCCTACCATTTCCTCGTTTCTTTTCATAAAATTGATTCACCCATTCCCAAACCCTCCCACATTTCTTAAATGTTCGCGAAACACACACACACACACACACACACACACACACACACACACACACACACACACACACACACGAAAAAAAAAACACGCACGCATGCAATACCCAAATTCACACGTGATCACACACACGCATAAAACTGCACACACACATATGCATAGGCCCACAAACATGTAAGCTTACCTTTGCGCACACACACATACATAAACTATATATGAATATTATAAAACAACGTGTAAAAGCTATAAACTTTGGCTTCCTTAGGTTAAAATAAAATAAGAGCAAAACTGTATGTAAATACAAATACTTTCGGATATCTTAAGATAAAGGTAACTCTTTTTGTATCCTATTTGCATCCGTACCTTAGAGAGTGTCTGATTGCCTGTTTGTTTTATATATATATATATAAAATTGCCCGGATTTATTAGTTGACAATGTGATGACGTCATCAGTGTCATTCGTTTCCAGAAACTATGATTTTTGCGGATTTTTTCGGCTATTCCAATGGAAATTAGGCACAGAACGTGAACGAAAGTAGGAAATCGGGGTATAACCAGTTTTTTCTCCCCAAATTAATAAACAAACAGATTTTTACTGCGTCATTCGAATGTTTTCTTCATTTTTCTTTCTTTCTTTCTTTCTTTCTTTCTTTCTTCGTAAATTGTTTTAGTTTGATTTCAGATGAAGACATTTTTCCTTGTCCGGATTTTCACTATGATTGCACGGATCAGCCCGGACCCGTGCCCTGTGTGCCCGGTAGTCAGATACGGCCATATATATATATATATATATATATATATATATATATATATATATAATAAACATATATATTATTGTACGTCTATAGCACGACTCGGAGCTTCATGCTCTATGCAATCATCAGGTGCGTTTTATTAGCTCATAATATGCACATGATGATTGCATAGTGTATGAAACTTCGAGTCATGCTATAGACGTACAATAATATATATGTTTATTAATATATATACTTAATAGCTCTGTTATATTGGATTCTATCAACACCAGAAAAATATCTATTTATATGTGTGTGATATGCGTTGTGGTGCAGTGGATATCGACTCGGAACGAGAAATCGGGGAGCTGATTTCGAATTCCAGTTGAATTCCTTGCATTTACTTACGCACAAATACCCTTTGGAAAAGGTAATAATCCGTCTCTTCCCTCCAGTTATGGGTTAAATAGTAGGACAGATTGGGTTCTGTAACTTTGGCTGGCAACCAGTCTACCGCAGAAAGCAATAGCAACCTACTGCGGGATAATCTTCTGCTCAGTCAGTCATGTCTCTTTCGAGACATGATCGCTCAAAGCGTGTATCACGTATGGCACTAAACTGACTGACCTGCGTGTACCAATATATATATATATATATATATATATATATATATATATATATTTACTTTTTTCTAATCTTTTTTTGCAAATTATTTCTATCGCAAATACAAATAAATTTATAAATTTTTCAAAGTGCCCACGAACTTTATGGACCATCTCTCTCTCTCTCTCTCTCTCTATATATATATATATATATATATATATATATATAGAGAGAGAGAGAGAGAGAGAGCTGACCATCTCTCTCTCTATATATATATATAGACCCCCCCCTCTCTCTCTCTCTCTCTCTCCAAGCATCCATTGATACCGATCCCATTAAATTGCTTCTCATTGGCTTACAACCGCATTACCCAGACATTTGACACAATCATATACAGCGAAGTACTGGATAAACTGATGATAACTTTTTCGTCGAAAAAGACCAGGAAGTTTACCTGAGTGTGTCGGTAGCTGTATACCTATGCCACTACATGAAGCCGACTTGACATAAAGTATCTCTAGCGATATACAGAGTGATTGAAAAGTAACTGCTCGTTTTAAAATACTTATATAGATTCATTAGCTACATGAGAAGTGAGAAGCAACAAAATAAAAGAAAAAAGAAAAAGAAAAATTAAAAAGGAAAATAAAATTAGGTTAAAAGCAGGTTGACACTTTGACCTTTAGGGAGGAAAAAAAGGAAGGAAAGGGAGGAAAAAAGGAAGGAAAGGGAGGGAAAGAAAAAAGGAAGGAAAGGGAGGAAAAAAGGAAGGAAAGGGAGGAAAAAGGAAGGAAAGGGAGGGAAAGAAAAAAGGAAGGAAAGGGAGGAAAAAGGAAGGAAAGGGAGGAAAAAAGGAAGGAAAGGGAGGAAAAAAGGAAGGAAAGGGAGGGAAAGAAAAAAGAGGAAAGGGAGGGAAAGAAAAAAGGAAGGAAAGGAAGGAAAAAAGGAAGGAAAGGGAGGAAAAAAGGAAGGAAAGGGAGGGAAAGAAAAAAGAGGAAAGGGAGGGAAAGAAAAAAGGAAGGAAAGGGAGGAAAAAGGAAGGAAAGGGAGGAGAAAAGGAAGGAAAGGGAGGAAAAAAGGAAGGAAAGGGAGGGAAAGAAAAAGAGGAAAGGAGGGAAAGAAAAAAGGAAGGAAAGGGAGGAAAAAAGGAAGGAAAAGGAAAGGGAGGGAAAGAAAAAAGGAAGGAAAAAAGTAGGTATGTGTTCCCTAGGAACTACTGGCCAAATTCCAAAGCGAATCTTTATTCTGATTAGTTAAAAGAAACACACACACATAAATTTTATATCTTCCTGCATAAATAAATAGCAAACCGAGGATTTTTTGTATTTAAAATGTAAATTATTTTCACAACCAACATCCAACATTGCCTGATGAAGAGAATCTATCTCGAAGAAAAGTAGATGAGAGAAAAGCTTGAGGTTTTATTTAAAATTCGATATAGGCACCAGATTTCGCTATCAGCTTCTCGAGGCGCCCAGTAATGGCGTCAAATGATTTTACCAGGAACTCTTGTGGTACAGACGATATATCTTCTTGCATTCACGCTCCAAGCTCTTCCAAAGTCTTTGATTTGGTACAATAGATTTACTCTTTTAACTAACCCCAAAGCAAAAAGTTACAGGGTGTTAAATCAGAACTTCCGGCTGGCCATTCATACGGACCGAGTCGACGCAGCCATCTCCTGGGGAAGTGGGCATTCAAACATTCACAAACGACAATAGTAAAATGTGAAGGGGCGCCATCTTGCATGACAATCAAATCTTCAACATTCTCCTAGGTACTGATAATTGGACATATTTCATCTTGCAGCATGGTAAAGTACCTTTCAGCATTCATGGTATCGCAAAGAATGAATGAACCCACAATCCTGTCTGAAGACATCTGACAGTTAGTTTGTACCGATTCTGCAGTTATTTTAGAGATAACAAGAGGATCTTCGCTTGTCCAATAATGGCAGTTACGACTTTCCTCACACCTACCAATGTGAAATACCGCTCTATCACTCCTGAAGATACAGTGTAACTCCGATATAAGAGAGGTCTATTTTATATACATTACCACAGGCTCTAATTTGGCAACCAGTCTAACGCAGAAAGCAATGGCAACCTACTGCGGGATAATCTTCTGCTCAGTCAGTCATGTCTCTTTCGAGACATGATCGCCCAAGCGTGTTTCACGTATGGCACTTAACTGACTACAGCAAACGTAATATTACGTAACTCACTTTTTGCCTGTGAAAAAAACATATTAATTTAGAAATTATTGAAAAAATCAAATAATGGTCGGATTTTCATGAAACTCTCAGTACTTATTCATAAATGACAGCAATCATATTTGAAATAATTATTTTTAGAAAATCTTGATAAAAAAATATTTTTTTAATTGGCTTTTTTTAAAAAATGTATTGATCGATCAAAAATAGCCGAAAAATTGAAATTTTTTAAAAATTTGAAAAATTTTAAATTTCAGTCAGTATAATTTTGGTTTGAAATACACCAGAGTATTTTGCTTACTGGAATTAGTAAATTTAATCCCTTGGTGTTCAATTAAAGCTAAAATTAAAGCGTCAAGGAAACTTTTTTATTTTTAAAAATTCAATTTAAATTTAGGTATCAAAAATAAGTGGAGATATCTACAATAAAGATAAAAATAGCAATCTGAACGATGTAAATAGTGTAAATTTAAATATTAATTTTGCTAATATTTTTCAAAGGCCTATAGAGTAAAATGCACATTCCTAATTGTTATGTTGAAACACACCTATTCCTCAGATAATGGACTCTCTCTCCTATATTAATAAGAGTTAACAGGAAGTTAACTCGAAAAGTTCTTGGGAAGTTCATAGGAGTTCTTAGAAGTTCTAGAGAGTTCTATTGGAGTTCAGTAGAACTACTAGGCAGTTTATATTAGTCGGCAGTTAGCCGAATACTAAGGAGTCAGCTTACAGTGGAAGATTACCAAGTTCCTTTTGGGTGCGTTAAGTCGATTAGCAACCGACATAGCACGATTATTACCTTCAGTGCGAAAACTACGCCACAACACTAATTTATTGATTATATAAGATTAAAAATGATTATTTTTAAACATAAACGAAATCAGTTACTGTATTTTAGTAGTTTTAGTCATCGGTTCAATTCGAGGCACGTTTAAGGTGATGGTGGCGGTGTAACGCTTTTGCTCGGTTTGGTTAATTCTGACACTTGTTCTTGTCGAATTTACCCGTGGCCACCCTCGGGTCAAATCCTGGTCGTGACGGCACCAACTGAGACACTGCCACTTGGCTGGCTGCTTGGTTCGGTCGCTCGCTCGGATCCTGCTGCGATGATGTCAAAACAGTACCAGTTATGTCGACGCTTTCGGGCCGCTGCTGTTGGTCGTGATGATCTCGTCACAGAAGCTGGTCCTCAAGACATCTATTACAATAACGGATCACGTTGTGATTTGATCTCAGAAAGTCGCGTTGTGCAAATCCAGTAGCCGTACCAGATCCAGACCGGACATTTGTGTACTCTTGTGGTTAAAATAAAATAAACACGGCACAAAAAAAAAAAAAAAAAATTAAATAAATGAATAAGGTCGAAGACGCCTGGAGAGTTACGAAGGAAGTCTTTAGAAAAAAAAAAAAAAAAAAAAAAAATATATATATATATATATATATATATAAGTTACAGGAGCAGATAATACAGTTGTCGGAATGGAGAGAGAGTTCGTTTTCAAAATATCAGAGCATTCAATCCTCAAATAAAAATGTCTTTTCTAAGTTTCGTTAAAGTAATCAAAGCTCTTCAAATTTTCATTAAAGTCTTTTCACATATTCTCTATAATCAGAGCTGTCAATTCTCTATGCAACTTTTAAAACAAAAAAGTCCTTTCGGGTTCTTATCGGAGTTTAACGGAATTTACCGAAGTAGAGTGAACGAGGAATCAGGAATTTAAATTCTCCACATAACTTTTAAAACAATAACGTTCTTTCGGGATTCCTATCGGAGGCGCATTATTCAACATTAACTCTTTAAGTTAATCGACGGCGGGCTTCATTCGACATTAACTCTTTAGCCATAAGTTCTGTAGTAGGCGACCAGCCGTGGGTCATGGCTCCTCAGTTGGGAACCTTTTCTACAGTCGTTACATTTCGACTGCAATTTCAGAAACTCACTCCACAACTCCTTTTTTTCTCGTTGAGTCTTCATTTTTATAGCCATCCCCAATCCTCTCGGGGGATCTAGCCGACTCAAAGCTTTTGACCAATGAGATTATTTTCCACACACACGATTTGCGGGGAGCCACGATTCGACGAATGAAATATCAACAGCTCACATGACGTAATGTCTTTCTGTCTTCTTTCTTTTGATTACATCATTTTTAGGTTTTCAATTCCCAGGAATAATTGTTGAGGATCTAACCCTACCTGACCTCATCAAGGAAATCCTGACATAATTGTACAAATTTTTTTCCTGTGAGGGGAAGAAACCGTGATTCACATGACTTTTTAATGTACACATAGAAAGTACTATACAAAATAAAAAATTCAAATATACAAAAAAGAATTAAAATAATTCTTACGATTTTCATTAAACTTTTCAATTTTCGATTAGTAAATATAAACTTCACTTAATAATTTATCAACCAAATGTCTAGAAGTCTTGGAAATATTTTTAAAAATATTTTTCAAACTTTATAAATTATTATATTAAAAAAAATGAAAACAATTTTTTTAAAATTTCACTATTAATTGTAATTTTTTTCTTCAAATTATAATTGTCTTTAATTTATTAGAGCAATTGAAAATTTATCTGATTAGATAATGCCATAGTTTTACTGCATTTTTTATTTTACTATTCGGAGCAGATTTAAAGGGGGCTAAATGGTTGAAAAAAATAATACATGATTTACATTCCCCAATGTGTTCTGTGTTTAACTAATAAAACCAATTTTGCCTACAGAATTTAATTTCTTGAAATTTCATGAATTTACGCAGAAGTGGATAACATGTAAAAATAAAAATATTTTTACCAAGATTTTTTAAAATAATTATTTAAAAAATTATTTCATTCATTTGTGAATAAGTTCTGAAATTTTCATTAAAATTCGACGGTTATTTTATTTTTGAAAGAATTTCCAAATTAATGTGTTTGTCACCAAAAACAAAACAAAACAAAACAAAAACAAACAAAACAAACAAACTGAGTTATGTACTATTACGTTTTCCATTGTAAACTCTCGTAAGGATTTGGCTCCCCGATAACGAAAATAAAAACAAGATATTTACTAAAATTTCGAACGTGTTAGAAAAGATTAAAAAATAAAAAAAAATAATTAAAAAATACTTTGATCTTTTCTCTTGATAATAACATAAACATTTTGATGGAAATGTTCGTTTTTATCAAGTTTGGGGTCTTTTTTCTTCACACTATGATGTTTTTTCAGCGATTTTGTGGAGTCACCTAGAAAACTAGATTGAAATATTTAAAATTACTTTTTGTTTCTTTTAAATTAGCTTTAGCCTTTTTCTTTAAAATAAAAGCAACATTTCAATATAAAAAAGATATTCTAATTGTTTTAAATAGATTTTTAAGGATGTTTTTAGTTCAAATTTTAGTCGTACAAAATTATTAACTTAATTTTCCTAATGCTTTGTCGGCAATTATTTATCGATTTGTTCATAAGCATTTGTATTGTGAAAGTAAAAGTCTTCGTTTTTGGTTGTCGTTATTCTTAATTCTAAATCCCTTGGCCATAAACAAAAACGGATTTATTTTTGCTTAAGTTTTATTCTGATTTTACCTATTATCACGAAACGCAGCCACAAATTTTATTGTATCCAGGATTTATAATTTATCCCTTTGGACGCTTTCTTTCTTTCTTTCTTTCTTTCTTGCTTTCTTGCTTTCTTTCTTTCTTTCTTTCTTTCTTTCTTTCTTGCTTTCTTTCTTTCTTTCTTGCTTTCTTTCTTGCTTTCTTTCTTTCTTTCTTTTTGCTTCTTTTTTTCTCCATTTTTTGTATCTTTCTTTTTTCTTCATTCTTTTTTCTTTCTTTTTGATTTTCCTCTTTTTGCTTCTTTTTGCTTTTTGCTTTCTTTCTTTCTCTCTTTTTGCTTCTTTCTTCGTCTTTTACTATTTTTGCTTCTTTTTACCTTTTACTTTCTCTCGTTCTTTCTTTTTGCTTCTCTCTTGCTTTTTGATTCTTTCTTCGTCTCTTGCTCCTTTCTTTCTTTCTTTCTTTCTTTCTTTCTCTTTTGCTTCTTTCTTTTTTCCTCTTTGTGTCTATCTTTCCTATTTGCTTCTTTCTTTCTTTCTTTCTTTTTGCTTTTTTCTTTCTCCATTTTTTCATATTTTTCTTCATTTTTGGTTCTTTCTTTCTTTTTATTTATTTCTTTTTCCTCTGTGTTTTCTTTCTTTATTTCTTTTTATTTCTTTTTCCTCTGTGTTTTTTTATTTCTTTTTATTTCTTTTTCCTCTGTGTTTTGCTATTTTTCTTAACCTTTTTCCCTTTTCTTTTTCCTTCTTTCTAAATTTTTGCTTTCTTTCTCATTTTCTTTCTCACTTTCTTTCTTTCTTTCTTTCTTTCTTTCTTTCTTTCTTTCTTTCTTTTGCGCCAAACTTCAAAATAAGCCATGTCCATGACATTTTCGATGCCACACCCCGAAATTTTCTACTTGATGACATCAAATATTAGCGGTACAAATCGAAGCCAAGGCAACCGTTTTCCCCCACTCTTTGACGTCTCGCCAGACATGATTAATAGAGTTAGCGGCCCTCTATTTGCCCGACAGTGGCGCTGGCAACAAGGGGAATTACATTTGGCGCTTCTGCCATTCGCCAGTCGCGTTTATGACCGCATTTAGTTGTCTGCTTTTTAATACGGCTACGCGAACAGAAGAGCATTAACCATAACTTGTTGATGGTAGACTGGATAGAATAGCAATAATAAAGTGAATTTGATTGCTATTCTTTTTTTAGTTATTTTTTTTTCTTCAATATATATATGGGGGGCGGGATCCTGGATCATGATGTCTAACAAGTCACTTTCTGGTTCGTTAGATTACGAGAGAGAATGAAGAGAAAGAGAGAGTGTATGATTGATAGCACACACACACACACACACACACACACACACACACACACACACATATATATAGTACTGAGTTGTGATAATGTATAGCGCCAAGATTGTTGCTTTATCAGTAAATTTACTGATAGAAAAATTTAGCAAATAATCGTAAAGTGCTCGATATCGGAACAGAGATAGAACTTTAATTGGATTCATGTGGAGAAGTTTGTCATTCAACCGAGCAGAGTCATGCCAACTTCTAAGTTTTGTCGAGGCACCATTTTCATGTCCACACTTCTAAGGGCTTTTTCAATTTTTTCAGTTTAATGACAGACTTCATCACATTAATCTTATATATATATAAATTCTGAGGTAGAATCGCCGACTAACGCCAATTCGGTCGGGTTTCAATCCTGGGTAAAAAGCAATCGGATGTCTAACCGTACTGATGAATTGTTATACAGCAAAACAGATCTGTCTACGGATGACTATATAATATATTTTAATCGTATCACACCGAGCAAGGCGGTAACGCCACTGATGTGCAGGGAGCTACGTAATAGTGAAAAGATTGGAAAAGAGAAAGCCGGAAACCACATCCTAAACAGGGAACAAGGGATGAGCCTCTTAACCTGTTCAATAGACGTGGGTGGAGTGTGAACCGGGCGATAGATGAATGTATCTACTCCAATTGAAAAAAAAAAACCAAAGTGAGAAGATTAGAAAAGAGAAAGCCGGAAACCACATCCTAAACAGGGAACAGGGGATGAGCCTCTTAACCTGTTCAATAGACGTGGGTGGAATGTGAACCGGGCGATAGATGGATCTATCTACTCCAATTGAAAAAACAAAACAAAAACAAAGTGAGAAGATTAGAAAAGAGAAAGCCGGAAACCACATCCTAAACAGGGAACAAGGGATGAGCCTCTTAACCTGTTCAATAGACGTGGGTGGAGTGTGAACCGGGCGATAGATGAATGTATCTACTCCAATTGAAAAAAACAAAAAAAACAAAGTGAGAAGATTAGAAAAGAGAAAGCCGGAAACCACATCCTAAACAGGGAACAAGGGATGAGCCTCTTAACCAATCATATCGCCCCAAGCAGGGCATTTTACTACCACTATTTTACAGGGGGTTACATAGAAGGAAAGTTATGAGAATGTGTGACAGGTTATAGGGGGTGTCAGGAAGTGGGTAAGGGAAGGATGAGAATGCTGATGAGAGTGGAGTGGACGGACAAAGGAGCATGAGAGAGAGAGAGAGAGAGAGAGAGAGAGAGGATTCGGGTTAGTGAGATAGGAGATGACTGTTAACTTTACATTTAAATTCTTGGAGATTGTAGCTGTTGGGAAAGCAAGTAAATGGAAGGGAATTCCACAAGCGGGAAGTGCAAGAAAAAAAGAAGCTGTTGGAGTAGAATTTGCGTTTACAATTTCTTGGTTTCACAGTAAAAGGGTGGGACCTAGTTGCTAATCTTGTGGCTCGAGTAAATTCATATATAGAGGGCACCATTGAGCTAAGTTTATCGGAGCAGAAGCCGTGAAAATATTTGTAGAAAAGACACAGGGAAGCCACATTGCGCCGGTGAGAAAGTGAATGTATCCGAGCTGCCAAGTCGGGATATCACATTACAGATTCTCGGTTGGATCTTGTCAAGGACACCTAGGTGGATAGCAGGAGCACCCGACCAGATATGGCAGCAGTATTCAATGCAAATATGTATATATCTATCTAAGCTAAACTTATTTATAAATGGAACTTTGTCTGTGTGTGTGTGTGTCTGTGTGTGTGTCTGTGTGTGTCTGTGTGTCCGTTACCTATAGACTCCGAAACGGCTGAACCGATTTTCTTGAAAATTTACACAGTTGTACTATAAGCGTCTGCGAGTGTTCTTAGCTAGGTTTTGTGTCGAGGTACCCCCGATAAATATCGAAAATCAATTATCGAAAAAATCGGGTTATAGAAGGAGTGGTCCGATTTTAATCAAATTTGATACTCATAGACAAAGACATAAGAAACGATATTCAGAAGTTTCAAGTTTGCAGTTCTTACAATAGTGCAGAAAATTGATAATACATATATATATATATATATATATATATATATATATATATATATATAAGCCAAGATGTTTGTGTGTGTCTGTTTATCTGCCTGTATGTCTATATTTTTTCAGCCCTTTTATTTTAGTTTTTGCTTCGGGTTTGGCTCTAAGTAGATATAATTGTAATTCTTAGTCTCAGCCATGATACCATTTACTCAGAGGACTTATTTAGCCTTCAAAATTCAGTTTACAACGAAAGAAACTTATTTGATATCGATACCAGGAAATCAAAATTTGACTTACATTCATTCATTTTCTTTCAGTCTACGGTTTCACTTTAACTGGAAACAACTATTGCATTTTAGTGTTTCGTACCAGCGTCCAAAGAGTCTGAGCTCCAGGACCATGGAATAGTTTTAAAGCTTTCATTACACCCGAGCAACACCAGGCTATACTGCTAGTATATTTATATGTATTATATATATAACCTCAATAACCAGTGAACATGACCAAAATATTAATCTGTGCCCTGGATTTCTTCCCATTCTCACCGTTTTCTAATAGAACCACTAAACAACATATAAAACAAACATAACAAAAATCAAAATTGGTTAAATCCATCATTTCAACATCTTCTACAATAACAATCCAAACAATATACTTTTTGTGTAAAATTTCTTTTTGCATAAGCAAAATGGCATAATTAAATATCTAATATTTTTCAGTAGAACTAATGAATATTTATGAGCCTTTTATAATTTTGTAGTAAACAACAACATTTTGTTTTTGGACATACCTTCTATTTTTCAAATAAATTCATCTCGTTTTTTGCCAAGATAAAGTCTGTCAGTGCATAAAACATACTGGCTAAACTAAATCTAAATACTATCTTCCTCTTGTTTCTTTTACTTTTATATATATATATATATATATATATATATATATATATATATTGAGCGCTTTTTTGTGAGTTGATTACTCATCTCGGTGTTTTTTTCTTTGCGCTACGTTCTGACTCGGTCCGAATCCTTTTGACTGATGTTTGTGTGCTAAGCTTTTTCTTTTTTTATAACCATTTTTCCTTCCACGTAGATCCGCGGAGGGTTTTTCAACACTAGTATAGTTATAAGTTTGTCTTTATATATATATATATATATATATATATATATATATATATATATATATATATATAGTTACCTCATAAGTTTCCTAAGAAATTGTTTTGCGAGAAAAATGTAATAAATTTCAACCGAAAGCAGCACTGGCTGCTCGGTTAATGAATACAAAAAGTTTCCTCATAAAGAAACGGCTAATATTAGTGATGCCATTTGGGTCACATTTATAATCAACTTTTTGTTGTTTCAGGAATTAATATTACCGATTCTGTAATAATTTTACACGTTTGAAGCGCATATATATATATATATATATTAGTTTTTAGCCATAATTAGATTAGACCAGTACCCAGTTGTATTAAAAAGTGTTCAATAGATTTATTGTAGAGCTTTTGAATACTATTCATTTTGAAATGAGTTATTCTCACAACCTAGGTTTCAACCTTTCGGTATCTTCAGACGATTTATAATAACTGTCTTTTTCAAATTTTTCAAACGTGCGACTGGAATTTTTAAACAACCGAAAATTTCAAAATTAGGGAAGAGTTACTTAAAGATTTCAAACACTTTCATCGAGGTTTGAATGATCCTAGGAAGTATTTTTGGGTGCGATTACTTCTGGACATTATTTCTGATTTTTGTTATTAAGTATTTTTTTTTCAGTAATTAAATAAAAAAATAAAATTACGAAATGAAAATTGCTTCTTTTCAATTAAACAGATTTTTATAAATCTCTGAGGATTAAGAATATCATAATGGCGCCTTCACAATATTTTGAACTCGGCATGACTCTGCCCAGTTAAGTGACAAACTTCTCCACAATAGTCTTAAAAATATTCTTCGAAGAAAAAAAAAAAGCAATATTTGCAGGAGTTTACATTCATTAAATCATCTATTAATATTTCATAGCCAAATCATTATCGTTGTGGCGCAGTGGATATCGACTCGGAACGAGAAATCGGGAAGCCGAGTTCGAATTCCAGTTGAATCCATTCTATTCACTTACGTGCAAATGCCCTTGGGAAAGGTATTAATCCGTCTATTCCTTCCAGTTATGGGTTAAATAACAGGACAGATTGGGTTCTATAGCCTTGGTCGGCAACCAGTCTACCGCAGAAGGCAATGGCAACCTACTGCGGGATAATCTTCTGCCCAGTCAGTCATGTCTCTTTCGAGACATGATCGCCCAAGCGTGTATCACGTATGGCACTTAACTGACTGACAGTAAATGTAAGCGTTTAGTGTAGTCCCCTATAACTTTTAGAGCTTGCTTTAAACAACTGAATGATTGCAGGACATTTTTAAACATATCTATATTCATGGAATAAGAAACAAAAGATATTGTGATATGAAGTTTTTATCTAAATATTTTATTCATTTTTCTATTTTATTTTTTAACATTTCTATTGCTGTGAATGTTTTTATGTTATTTTGAAACTCACATTGCCTACTGTTATATATATATATATATATATATATATATATATATATATATATATATATATATATATATATATATATATATATATATATACGTGACTCTTCAGAAATGAACTGAGTTCTCTCGGTGACTGGCGTCTGTATACACTGCTTACACGTTAGACGTTAAAATTTCCCTTCCCATGCGCCGATGGCTTAGGGAGTAGAGACTCCGACTGACACCAAATCGGTCGAGTTTTCGATCCCGGCCAGAAGCATGTGGATATGTCTAGCCACACTGATGAGCTGCGAAACAGGCTTGTATGTGGATGACTAATATATATATATATATACGTGATACGGCGAAAACAGATCTGTCTGCGGATGACAATATATATATTTTCTAGAGTGTGTGTGTGTGTGTATATATATATATATATATATATATATATATCGTACCATGAAAAGGTTTACAACACATTACAAAAAATGTTATAGGTATCTGTAACACAGATTAATGAAACTTTTACTGATAATAAGTCATATGCTTAAGCCTTTTGTCAAACAATCAAAAAAATTAAAAATAATCAATAAAAATATACCAGAAAGAAGAACAGATATTTAATAACACAAATGTTTACAATACATTTATTAAATTATCTATAAATATTTCATAGCATAATCGTTATTGCTAATTACAGCAGGTGGGTGTTTAGGAGTCCCCTACAAATTTCTTGCATGTTTCTAAGCTATTATTTTTACATTCTTCAAGACAAAATTCCTTCAGTTCATGCAGCTTTTGTGGGTTCCTTCTTTGAGTTCTCAGTTTCAGCACTCGCCATGAATTTTCAATCGGATTGAAATCTGGAGATTGACTTGACCATTTTAGAATGTCTATTCTATTTAAATTTAACCATGATTTTTGTAAGCTTTGTAGTATGTTTTGGATCGTTGTCTTGTTGAAAGACAAAACTTGGTTTCAAACCCAGCTACCAGGTGCTGTAAGCGTTTAGTGACGGATGTGCATTGTGGTGCAGATGATATCGGCTCGGAAAGAGAAATCGGTAAGCCGAGTTCGAATTCCAGTTGAATACTCTGCATTCACTTAAGCACTGGTACCCTTCCCTCCAGTTACGGGCTAACTAACAGGGTAGGACTTGCCCTTAAAAACAAATCCCAATAAATCTTGGTACTCGAAAAAGAAAAGGTATTACTAGACACAAAAAACTTATATAAAAACAACAATAAATTGTTGAAAGAAAAAGATATTACCAGCAATAAATAAATAAAATTTAGTTGGCAATAAATGACTCGCCGAGGTTGATATACCATAAAAATAAAAATAAAAAAAACCGGCGAATATACAAACTGGCGCAAATTTATCTCCAAAATATCCCTATATTTTCCATTCAGCTTCCCTTTCAATGTTCCCTACACCTCGGGTGCTAAAGTAACACCAGATCATGATTGATCCACTTCCAAATTTTACTGTTGGGATAGTATCCTTCAGTAAATATTCAGTACCCTTCTTTCTCCAGACCTTTACCACAGCTTTTATGCCAAAAAACTCAATTTTTGTTTCGTTTGACCAAAGTACATTTGCCATTCTTTTCGACAAAATATATTTGCAGCTTTTGCGGGTTCTTTCTTTGCATTCTCAGTTTCAGCTTCCTCCATGAATTTTCAATCGGATTGAGATCTGGAGATTGACTTGGCCATTTTAGAAAGTCTATTTAAACTTAAGGATGTACATTGTGGAGCATTGGATATCGGCTCGGAACGAGAAATCGGGGGACCGAGTTCGAATTCCAGCCGAATTCATTGAATTCACTTACGCGCAAATACCCTTGGGAAAGGTATTAATCCGTCTATTCCTTCCAGTTATGGGTTAAATAACAGGACAGACTGGGTTCTATAGCCTAGTCTACCACAGAAAGCAGTGGCAACCTACTGCGGGATAATCTTCTGCCTAGTCAGTCATGTCTCTTTCGAGATATGATCGCCCAAGCGTGTATCACGTATGGCACTTAACTGACTGACTGATTTGAACTTAACCATTATTTTGTAAGCTTTGCAGTATGTTATTGGATCGTCGTCTTGTTGAAAGACCCAACTTTGTCTCAAGCCCAACGAACGTGTACTCTGATGTAATTTTCTCTCCAAAATATCCCTATAATATGCTCCCTTCATCCTCCCTTCTATTATCTTAATGTTCCCTAAACCCTGGGCACTAAAGCAACTCCATATGATGATTGATCCGCTTCCAAAATTTGCTAAAACTTAAAAAAAATATTTTTGTAATTTGTTGTAAACTATTGTGTGGCAGTTAGCGTGTTGACAGAGGAGGGAAAAGTGTGATGTCGAGAGCCAAAGACGCATTGGCATCGACAAGGACTAAAGCTAACCAGAGCACTGATAGACGGGAAAATCTCATTGGAAACAAAGAAGAGGTACTGGATTGCTATATAATATCTGTCTTTCTGTATAGCAGTAAATATTGAACGATCTCCTCAAGGATGAAGGAGAGGCTTGAGGCAGCAGAAATGTGCTTTTACGGAAGGATGCTGAGGATACCATGGACTGAGCACGTGACTAACGAAGAGGTGTTGAAGAGGATGGAAACGAGAAGAAAACTCATACTAAACATAAAAAAGAGACAGATGAGGCTTTTAGGACATGCAACGAGGAAGGAGGGCCTGGAGAATTTAATATTCACAGGACGGTTAGAGGCAAAGATAGACAGAGGAAAGCAGTGCGAGACATACTTGATAGGCCTGAGCAAATGGATGACAGAGAGGAGTTTGGGAGAGATAATAAAGAGGAAGAATGTTGAGAGCGACAAGAGACAGAGCCAAGTGGAGGTCCATGATCGCCTACGCCCTGAAGGTACATGGCACATGAAGAAGAAGAAGATGAGATGGTTTGATGAGAAGACAACGATAATGAACAGAAAATCAACATCCTCTGTCAAGCATTCCAAGAAATGTGTCACAAGATAAACCATTCCAAAGCATAAACTAGGATCTGGAACTGGTCATGGTTCGAAAGAGACATGATCGCCCAAACTTGTATCACGTATGGCAATTAACTGACTGACCGATAAAATGCAGTAGGTTGCCATGTCTTGTCTGCTGTAGACTGGTTGCCAACAAGGGCTAGAGAACCCAATCTGTCTTGCTATTAAATTCTTTTATTCAGATCAGTCAGTTAAGTGCCATATGTGATACCCGTTTGGGCGATCATGTCTTTTTCGATCTATGATTGACTAGGCAGAAGATTTTCCCGCAGTAGGTTGCCATGTCTTGTCTGCTGTAGACTGGTTGCCATCCAGGTCTATAGAACGCAATCTGTCCTGTTATTCAACCCATAGATGGAAGAAGACGAAATAGATTGATATCTTTCCCAAGGGTATTTGTACGTAAGTGAATGAAGGGAATTCAACTTGAATTTGAACTCGGCTCTCCGAATTGATTGATCAGCTGGAAAAGTGCTTAAACAATAAAAAAAGCAACAAAAAGAATACGAATCATTGCCTTATCAAATCTTGGAGTAATAGGGATTCTTCTAAAAAAATAATAGAAGGCATTTTTTCTTTGCTGATTATAGACCTGAATAAGGCTGTAGAATTAAACAGCCTGAAAGATGCTCAAACGAAAGAAAAAAAAAATGAATGTGAGTTTGTCATTTTCGCGGATATTTTTGTAAAATACGGCCGTAAAAGAGAGGACACTGTTGCAACTCGGTTGATGACGCTGTAACGAAGTTCCTCTTGTATACAAATGAAATACACGAAAAGAAGTGTGTCACGAGAATTGCAAACTGCATTCCTTATGTCCATCGAAGCGAAAGACCGCGGTCGCCGTCAATGAAATATAATTTTTTAAAGACAGATAAAAATTGTGCATGAGTGTGTGTTCGTGTCTGTATAACTTAAATATTACAGAATGAGTATATCTAAGCGCATGCGCGGATACATTAAAACGCGCGCATGCGTATATATATATTAAAACACGGTTTCGTAAATTTAAATGAATTCTTGTTTTGGTTTTACTGATTCAGTCAGTCAAGTGCCATACGTGATACACGCTTTGGGCGATCATGTCTCGAAAGAGACATGACTGACTGGGCAGAAGATTATCAAGCAGTAGGTTGCCATTGCTTTCTGCGGTAGACCGGTTGCCAGCCAAGGCTATAGAACCCAATCCGTCCTGTTATTTAACTCATAGCTAGAGGGAGAAGAGATGCATTATATTATTACGGAGTAATTAGTGGGGGATCAGTTTATTACTTTATAACAATAGAAAACCGATTCTTCACTTTATGACCAGTAGAAGCCTTAATCGTGATTCCTATTCAGTGAGTCAGTTAAGTGCCATACGTGATAAACGCTTGGGCAATCATGTCTCGAAAGAGACGTGACTGTCTGGATAGAAGTTTATCCCACAGTAGTTTGCCATTACTTTCTGTGGTAGAATGGTTACTAACCAAGGCTATAGAACCCAAACTATCGTGTTATTTAACCCATAACTGGAGGGAAGAGACGTATTAGTACCTTTCCCAAGGGTATTTGCGAGTAAGTGAATGCAAGGAATTCAACTGGAATTCGAACTCGGCTCTCCGGTTTCTGCACCACACCGCACATCTATTTTAATTGCTCTAAATTACAAAATAATTTAACTTTAATGCCATTTCATATTATATAAACTAACTTATATATATATATATATATATATATATATATATATATATGTGTGTGTGTGTGTTGTATCTTTTAAAGAGGTTACAATCAGACAAGTTGGTACTCGAGTGAATGAACAGCAACACGTGCGTAGATGAAAAAAGATACGTTTATTGCAAAGAGAATACACTACGGCAAGACAGGGAATCTGGTGGCAGGCTAGTAATTGCCGAAGCAAGGGTATTTACTACCTTCTCACCTAGGCAGGTGTTACACAAGGTCGATTTATGTGGAAATTCCGAACCCTTAAGCTCAAGTCAAATATATCCCGTACACCCATCTTAAGTCTGGGTCGGGCTCTTGTTTTTCCAACCAAAACGAGACTCTAGCCTTCGGCGGAGCTTCGTTTGGGTTCCTCTCTGCTCGGACGCAGAGAGGTCAACAAGAGAGTACTTGATCAAGACTGATCGCTCAATCCGTTAGCAAGCCTCGTTGCCGAAGCAAGGGTATTTGCTACCTTCCGACCAAAGCAGGTGTGACACAAGGTCAATTTATGTTGGAATTCCGAGGTCCTAAGCTCAGCCAAAAAGGTATTTTTATTATATAACTTCCAGTTTTTTTAACCGATTTTACTTTTCGGTTAAATTTTAACTTAAGTTATGTAAAGATGTTGATGTGTTGAGGCGTGGTAAATTGCAACAGAGACATTGTTATATGAATTGAGATTTATTTGACATATTTACATAAAGAGGATATACGTATTGTTCTAAGGCATGCTAGGCGTGAAGTGAAAGTGTTACTTGTCGATTCCTACGCCAAGGGGTTAGATGTAAATTGCGTGTAGGAAAATAGTTCCATGATATTACTACAAGTTACTTAACCAATTTATTTTGATATGAACGTTATTCGTGAGCCTTTAGAGAAGCCTTGTAAGTCGTTATTTTGTCTGATCTATCCCTTATTTTATTGTCACTCTTTTCGCTTTTGTCACCAAAGTGCCAAACTTACTAGTTCCGACGAGAACCTGCCACTGTCTTTCTTTTTCCTTTTTCCTTTTTTTCTTTTTCCCTACCCTCACTTTCGTTTTTTACACAAATACAAACAAATAAATTTATTTCCCCATAATGGTTTGTTTTCGCTGATGAGACGGGTGTTAAATTCACTCATCGAAATGTCCGTCCAATCTTGGAAAATTTGAATTTTTTTATATGCAATAAATATTGGTGAATAATATTATTATTAACAATTATCTATCTAAATTTATTTATAAATGGAACTTTGTGTATGTGTGTGTATGTGTATGTGTTTATGTGTGTGTGTTCGTTATCTATA